>VYXB01007194.1:126576-374779 GCA_013397135.1 Pachyramphus minor | reverse complement strand
CTGCTGCGGGCCGGGGAGGCGGAGGCTGAGGGGAGGCTCCGCGGGGAGAGCGGGGAGGGAGCGAATCGCCCCAGTGCGGCCGTGCAGAGCCGGGGGTGCCGGGGCAGGACGGAGCGGCCGCTGCACGGGCGGCCCCGGCTCCTAATCGATTGTCACCGCCGGGCACTGCTGGGCCCGAGGGCAGCCCAGGCTCGACCCTCACTTGGCCCGTGCCTTTCGGCGAGGCAAACAATGAAGGAGGTGAATCAGGAAGCTCCTCCGGATTTTCATATTGTAGCGGCCAGCAGACAATAGCCGCCGTCTCCGGTGCTTCTACGGGACGGTGTCATTTTCCCAGTGCCGTTTTTCACCTCTGGTTTATTTTCCCGCTGGCCGGGGGCACCCGGGGCTGTGTTTGTGCCCCGAGCTGTACTGGGCAGAGGAAGCAGGGCCTGGCTGTGAGCTGCCATTGCTGCAGGCCGCGTTCGGCGCTGCCTGTCCACACCGCTTATTTTTGTTTGCCTTTTGCTGAGGCGGGGACCTGGTGGCGATTCCCTTCCTTTCACCGCCTCTCCCAGTAAGCCGGCACACCGGCCAGACTTGAGTGTGAAGAGGTGCTAAAAACTGGCGGTGAAATACTGCTGGAAGTGAAGGTGGAAAGTGTTGGAGGAAAATTGTTCAAATGGTTGCAAAAAGAGCTTGCAGGCTAAATCCTAATGGTTGTAAGAAGAGCCTGCTTGCCAAATGCTGCCTCATGTGAGGGGCAGCCTTTGTGCATTAATGTATGCTTTGTGCATTAATGTGTGCTTCGATACTGCTCTTGAGCACATGCTTGGCTTTGCGTGTGCCTGTGGTTCTGTAGGAGTGTTCAGTTTTAAAAGTTAGGCATGTATTAATTGCAGTTTGCTCTTTTAGTGGTAAAGTGGCATTTGGAAAGAAATGTTTTAAATAATGACGAACTGTCTTATTTGACAACACTCTAACCATATGAGAATGCCTTCAATAGACAGTGCTTTCTTCGGAGGGGAAACTGAAATTACTGCCTGCCTGACTAAAGAAACCTTGTTATGGTGAGCTGTGCCACATTTTGAGTAAGACCGGATCTCTGAGAGATGCAGGAGTGGAGGAGAAGTTTCTCTTTCAGGCCTACCAATTCAAGAGATCCAATAGAAGTTATTCCTAGAAGAGTGTTTACATTATTGATGTGTGCAAAAAATAAACAAAAAGAACTGCATTTATTTGAGATTCATAAAAAGAAAAATAGGAGAAACGAATGAGCTGAATGGAAAAGGAGAAAAGTAGAGATGGTAGGGACTTTTTTGATTAAAAGAAGATAAACAAAATACAGAAACGGATTGATAGCATCATTTTGCAAATGAGTGCTGTCGAACAACATGCTGTTTGTCCTTGCTCAACTCTGGTGTCCCTTTTAGAATTGCCTCATTCTGTGATGGGTCTCCTTATAAATGCTGCACTAAATTGCATTTACAGGTCTGTGACAAATACTGAGTACCACAAACTGGGAATGGAACATACACTCACAAAAGCAAGAGGATATTAAGAATGTTTTTTACTGGATCTAGAAAGTTTGACTCACCAATTCAAGACTGAACTGAGAAATAGAAATTTTTCACCAGTTTGGGGGCTGTATGTGACTTAAAGTTGTTGTTTCATTCTGTCTGTAATGAAAGTACGTGGGCTGCTTTGCTTTGCTGTGCTGAAAATGAAAACTGGTGAATTCTAATATTAGATAACTCCACTTTGATGCTGCCTGCTGTTTTCAGAACCTAGAGAATTGCTGTTATTGCTGTGGAGCAAGTGTAGCTTGTGCAGCCCCAAGTGGACTCTGGACCCTGAGTATCAGTAGTGGAACTGGTTACTAAGATATTAATTCTCAAAGGTTTTGAGTGCCTGCCTCCCATAGGAATTCAGTTGCCGCTGAACAGTTTTCAGCTGAGCTGGACACTTAAATACACTTAAAGAGCCTGGGTATAGATTTCATGACTGGGACTACTTTAAATCAGAATGGTTGGTATAGCCCTTCTACGCTGTCCCTTCTCCTGCACATCACTTACGTAATGCTCCTGCCCTGCCTCAGGGCCCATAGGCCTACAGACTTGAGAGATGCATTTAAACATTAAGTTACTATGCTATTAGATAATCACTGCTATCTTACCCTCACTGTGCCATCCCTCTGAACTCTTGACAAGGAGTTCCAAAGGTTGACAGTGTGATAGACATGGCAGTATTTACCTTTTACTTGTTGTGAATGCGTCACTCCTCAGTTGACTGCCTTTGTGTCAGGACTGTGCTGAGGCAAACATAAGGGATCAGCTCCTTTCTTACGAGGAGTTTTTCCCAAAATGGTTGTGGTGGTGTTCAAGGCCAGGCTGGATGGGGCCTTAAGCAGCCTGGTGTAGTGAAAGGTTCCCTGCCCATGGCAGGGGGATTTGAACTAGGTGGTCTTTAAGGTCCTTTCCAACCCAAGCCAGTCTATGATCCTATGATTCTACCTTGAATAACCTAGAACTTTCATTTTTTCTGCCTAAATTGCCCAAGTGTTTGAAATCATATTCCTGATTTTCATTACAACTGAATTCTAGTTTTTGCCACCCTTTCTGTCAACTCTCCCAGTATTTTAGGTATTTTTTTTCTCTCTGGATTTCTCCACAAGCACCACTGTGTTACTGTGCTGACAGAGCACCCTTGAATTGGGTGAGTTGGTAAGAATAGTTGACAGGACTGCAATCCTTGTTCTGTTACCTTACTTCAGGGCAAAGCAGGAATGCTGTTTTTTCATGGGGTTAATATTATTGAATATGTGACAGTTTATGTATGGCTTGTCCTCAAGCTGTTTTCTGTTTGCTATGCATTTCTGATATACTTTTATCCCAAAGGGCTACCCATGAGCACTACATTCTCAGCAACAACAGAATGTAGTGTACAGTAACGAAGCAGCAAGTTAGACTTATTTTTCTCTTATCTTGTGCTTTTCATTCATCTTTCCCTGGACAAAATAGCTTGTCCCTGTTCAAAGGGCTTTTGGTTGTGTTTGATTTTGGCTTTTAGATGTTTCATCTTAATAGTCAACTCAAAGGGAGATTTTTGAGCTGTTTACCTTGAGCAGGAAAAATATGATTTTGGTTGTTTTGAATTTTGCAATTTGCTGTCAGAAAAGTATATTTTCATCTCTCAGTTGGTACCAGAATTAAGATTTTAGTGTCTGCTACACATTCCTGAGACCCCCTTTCTACCAGCCTGTTATTCCACTATATCTCTTACACTGGGAGCTTAACATACTTTTAAGTAACTTCTTTTCTGTTCATATTTTTGAGGTGGAACTCAGGTTTGAAAGAAACCGAGTCAGTTGGTGTAGGCATTGCTCCAAAATCATGAACTGCATAACTGATCAGAACAGAATTTATTCTTCTTGAACCCACTTTATTTAATATAATGACCTCACATTACTCGTTGTTTTAATGTTGTGCTGCTTTAACAAATTATAATGACAAAATTTAATGCATGACTTGCAAGCATCTTCAGCCTTAATTTTGTATGTGAAAGCAGTGGCCATTATAAACTCTCTGCATCCATCAACTGAAGATCAAATAAACCTTCAAGCATTAGTCTTACACATTTTCTGTCAGCCCAGACATTCACACTATTGCAGTGTAAGATTGAAGCAAAACATCAAGTGACTGCTGTAGTTTTCCTTGTTTCACTCAGGGCAGTGTGTGCACTTCCCCTTCCTTTCTCTTTGACCCAGTTTCTGCTTGCTTTTTTACTGTGGCATCTGACCAGACAGTACCTGTTATTCTTTGTGCAGTGTTCTCTTTCCTTTTCATCCAAAAGGTACTGATACTGAGCTTGTCCAAAAGATATCACTAGCTTCTGATGTTTCTATTCTTTTCAGTATTGAATTGCACTTCTGAAAAGCATACATGAAAAATACATGCACAAAAGAATTGCTGTTAAATACTGAATATTTCTAAATGTCTTTGCCCTTGATGCTTTTTCCCTGCCTAAACACAAATTCTATACACTTTCAAAAATGGCGTGGAATTGTATTTTGGACAGGTTTTGTAATGAGCAGAGTGTAATTCTGGTCAAAGATCTCGTAGTTCTCCCGAGAACAACACTTTTCCTGGCAGGAATGGGGTTTGATCTTTTTTTACATATTGTCACCAGAATGGTAAAGCAGCATGTGTTAAGTTTAGTTCACTCCCAGGAAGCCAGTCTGCTGGATTTGGGCACCAGATGGAAGAGCTAATCAATATCTGCTCAAATGGGCTGGGTTTTAGTAGTGTTCACTGAGTTTTAGTTATTTGATATACCAACACCTACACTGCAGTCTTGAAGATGTTGGGCTTTTTTCCCTAAAGGAAGAGAACTTCACTTTGAGAGCTGGAATCAATAGCTCAAAATTAGTAAGAACATAGGTAATTACATCAAGATTAATAAAATGGTGAGAAATAACTGTACTTTTAAGTTAATTCCCTCAATTAGACAAATAGTAGGAATTAATGGCTTTCACAATGAATTATGGTTTGCTTCAGAATCTCTAGAAGTCTGTGTACTTATACAATAGAGTGGTTATTCATGCTGGCGACTGTGACATGATTTCATCTCAGCTGGTGGCTAATAATTCATCCTAAAATAGAAACTACAACTTCATCCTAGAATTACCTGTCCTGGTAGGGTTAAAGCATGTCAACCTAGTATTTGGGAGCTAACATTTTTCTAATGCCTTCTAGTGCTTGGCTTTGTTTACATATAAGGTGGTATCTTGGTCTTGGTCTTTAGCTTGATTTTGGGTCTGGGGGGGCTTTGGGGTTTGTTTTTGGGTGAGTCCTGTGGGTGTTTTTTGTTTAATTGGCAAAACATATCTCAGAATAATGCTGCTGGAGTTACATCTCAGTTGGTAGCAAGGCTGATCATTTTTTCCCAATAGGATACCTGTATACGTGTACAGGTGCACACACCTGCTAATGGTATCTCTATTTGGTATGTCTGGCTTGCAGCCCTCAATCAGAGGAGGCTGTGGAATCACTGAGTGTTTTAATTTAAAGGGGCAGGACCTATCCCTGAATTACTTTTTCACCTCTGAGAAGAGTCCCTGGAGGCGTTTGTTGGGAGGGAGAGTGTCTGTATCCCCAGTTCTCTCCCATGGTAGATAAATTATTGACAGTGCTGAGAAGTGAAATCCTTTTCCTGGCACTGCTCAGAAGCACTTAATTCATCTTGAGGCATATGAGGCTAGAAGAAGTGGAGAGGAAAATCACATCAGCCAAGGATAAATCTTTAATGTTATCTATCATGTGTACCTTTGGAAATAGAATGGTCTGAAAGGCCTGTATTCCTCAAAAGTTGTCTCTCTGATGTTTATCAACCAGCATTGAGGTTTTGGTATTTTATTTTTTTTTTACAGAAAGATGCTAAATGATTGTTACATTGCTTGATATACACATCTCCAGCAGCAAGTGTGACATATGAAGCATGATACAAAATATCACATGCTCAGTCTTCAGTTTGTTCAGTTATTCTTCTGAATTTCAATAACCTCATAAACATCACAGTAAAATAAACTAGTTTTGTCCAGTGTGCGCTGCCCTGATATTTATTCTGTGGTAGCTGGTGTGCTAAAGTGCCCAGCCATGGAAATGTGGAAGACACTGTCAGGGAGAGGATAAGCACTGTCGGTTTAGTTGCCATTTTCGAGGGCACATTTGCACCCAGGATGCAGGCAGAGATAGTTGCCAAGCACCACTACTTTTTCAGAGTCTTGCATGTCAAAGTCCTGTGTGCAAAGGGCCATTAACAATTAGCATTCCATTATCTCACGTGGCATGCTGTTCAGATGCTGGGCCCTACAGCTTTACCAAGATAAATTTAAGTGTCATTAAATTCAAGGCAAAGAAAAGACTGTGGAAAACGTCCAGAGCTTTTTCAAAGAGACCAGCACCACTCAGTGAAGACTATACAGATGCCTGGGCCCTGTGCTTATGTTTACCCAAGAACTGAGACAACTCATCACTTTTTAGACCCTACAAGGAGTCACCAGAGGAATTCAAAGTTACTAGTCTCAAATGTGGTATCTGTAGTTTTTTTGGGGAGAAAACTTTCTCATTGTGAGGTTGACTGAGCCCTGGCACAGGTTTGTGAAGAGGTTGTGGAATCTCCATCCTTTGATATATTCAGAAGGCATCCGGACATGGTCCTGGGCAGTTGGCCCTAGGTGACCATGCTGGAGCAGGGGTGGCTCCAGAGATATGTCCAGAGACCCCTTCCAACCTCAGCCCCTCTGAGATTCTGTAAAGGACTGGACTCCATAACTTGTTGGGATGGTTCAATTCCCTATGCTTCCAAAATGGACACACCTATTTATACTTGTGATCCTTTATATTTGCCCACAGGGTGCATTGCTGCCATCATGTCAAGTGATAATTCTCTATTTCAGGGTTGCCTTGAGGACTTGGTAGTCAAAAACAAACAAACAAACAAACAAACAAAACCAAAAACCTCAAGCAAGTAGGATTAGACCTCAATAACAACAGACCTTCATGTGATCTGTTGCGTGGTGGGGGCTTTCCTTGTAGGATTGCTGATTTTACCGGCTCAGAACATTTTATATTGTGGTCACAAATTCAGTGTTTGCCTAATTCTTGCTTTGAGGAACAGAGAAGTGTCATGGGCCACAGGGCACCAGGTGTCCAGCTCAGTTGGGAAGGAGCAGTGCTGATGGTGACTGAGTGGGAGGTTGTGTTTTATTCTTGCAGCATATTATTCCTGGATGCTGGTCACACCCAACCAGCCATCCTAAATTCATCCAGAAAAGAAGAAACTTTTGTTTCTCTCAGAAGTGAAATAAGAAATATGCTTGTTTTAAAAAAACAAACAGCCTGCCAAGTTCTGGGGATGGGCCTGCTGTGAAAAAAAACCTAAAAACCACAAACCAAAAAACCTTCACCAAAAACTAAACAAAGATGTTTTAAAAGAACTTGTGGTTAACAGGAAAAAACGCACAGCAAAAACTGTATGAGGTAACTAATTGGTATTTTTAAGGGAATAGAGGAGGAGAACAGAGTGTGCAGAAAAGGAAAATTGCATCAAGAGCAGATGTAAAAGAACATGATTTTTTCTACAGGACAAAACTGTGATCTAAACAATAGAAACATAGGTTTCTAGTGTTGCTTTGCTGTATGAGCAATTGCTTTTGTTGCTTCAAATAGGTTGTCTGGTCATAGAGACATCACAGAGATTATTACTGATGTTCACAAGCCAGGCAGTGTGACACGGGGCTCCGCCATTAATAATGTATGTAGGCCTTGTTAAAGGTAAAAGACCAGAGACTTAATTGTAGCACTAATCTGCAGCAGTTCACTTCCAAGTGTAAGATAAAATTCAGTTTAATCTCTAAGGAAACGTGTTAATTTCATGTGTAACTGGTTTTTGTTGGTTTTTTTTCCCCATAGCTCGCACCTTCCCTTCCATTACAAGAAGATTTTGTTTACCACTGGAAAGCCATCACCCATTACTACATAGAGACCTCAGGTAAAAGAAGAAAGCACTCTGGGTTTGTCTCTGTTGTGAAAATTAGAATTCTCAATGTCAGTGTTTCTAAAAAGAAAATATTAAGGAATACTAAAATGAGTCATGTTTTTTATCAAAACAATTATAATTAGTAATCAAAAATATTGTGTACCTCCACCCCTTAAAAAGTAGGCATGAAAAATGATTGAGAGTCGTGTTTCCTAAGTACCATGTAGAGAACTGCACCTTTTCATGTCTGACCCAATTTCTGTCTTCACATATTTTGTTTAATCTAAACAGACAGCTACAGAAATTTAGTTCCTGCTGTTAACCTTTTTATTGGTTTACATCAGGGATTTTCTTCTTCTTTCCGAGATTTTAATAACAGTGATTCTGTGGTCATAGATTTTACCAGACACATATGAATTCCATGTGCTCAGTATTAGGTTCTTTTATTGCTTTATTGTCTTGTCTCAGTGAAAGGTATTTTGATAACGTAGCTCTGAAAAGTGAATTTGTGAGCAGATTAGAACACATTTTGTTAAAACTTATGCAGGAATTATTTTGCTCTTCTAAAAAATGCATATTCTCATGAAATGTAGCTGTAGTTCCTTTTTCTTGAACTTTTCTGTGGGTTTTCTTTTTTTTTTTTATTTTGCAAGTTATACAACTTGTAAAATGTTTTATTTTGTTATTAAACGACTATGTTTTAAAAATAAACTTTGCCATGCTTTCCTCAAGTGTATTAGTTCTGCATTTCTGCTGGAAGAGGTGTTGAATCTGTGTTTATGTCTGGACTGATGATCTTGTTTATATCAATATTTACTCGTACAAGCTACAACTTGACCCTTGATTCTAAATACCCATCTTTTGGAACACTATGTGATGTTTCCTAAGGCGGAAAGGACAGGGTGTCAGGGGAAAAGTGATACCTGCAGTGACGTGGTGCTGAATAAAAGCTGACCTCTCTCCCAGACTTTCACAAGTCATTTGAAAAACAAGTTTCCACTGACTGGATATATTTCTGTCCTCTGCAGTAGGAGCAGAATTATGCCTAGGAAATTCAAGCAAAACACTCCAGACTACTGGAGGTTGTGGCAGAGACCAAAATCACTCTGACATGGCAGTTTTCCTGTGTGGTCTCACTGCCATTTGCGTGCAAGTGACAGTTATTTTTAGATTATTGCATAAGAAGTAGGAACCATTTCCCAAGCTAGTGGGATAGCTGTTCAAGTAGAATTTTGCTGAAAAAAATAAAGGAGGAAAATCTTCATGTTGTGGATATGCTCTACAACATGTTAATGCCAGCTCCCACTGCCAGGGGCATAAATCCACTGCAGTTTTATGACTTCAGTATAATGAAATCAGTCTTGCCCTTTCCTTCATGAAGCTTGACATAATTCTATCTCAATGCAGAAAGCATAAAAGAGAAATTTAAAAACTTGTGAAGAATAAACATCATGGATTTTGGTGTTTCTTTGTTGTTACCCTTAGAAGAAAACCATTTATTTAGTTTTCAGATTTGTAAAAGAACTGATCAGGTGCAAATTAAGCTGATGTTAAAGGCCATTTAGAGCTTTGAGAATACTACATGGAGAGTTAAAGAGGAAGTTATCAAGACAGAGTGGATACTAACCAGCAGATTGAGAGTTGAACCTTTGTCTCCCAAAACTTGGTGTCTGGCTGTAGAATTTTTCCTTTTTGACCATGCCATGAATTTTGGCATTTCGTCTTTTCCCATTGCAAGGTTAAATATCTGCCCAATGCATATTCCAGTTTACATTTCCAGATATGGTTCTGAAAATTTGATTTAGGACATGGTAAAAACTTACTGTATTTAAGATCCTTGAAATGAGTGGTAATGTTTTTAAATCTTAAATTTGGAACTGAACTTAAGAAAAGTGAGGACAATATTTTAGTCATTCTTAATTGCCCATCTCTTCTATTCAGATGACAAAGCTCCTGTGACTGATACCAACATTCCTTCTCACCTGGAACAGATGTTGGATATTCTAGTTCAAGAAGAAAATGAGAGGGAATCAGGAGAAACAGGACCGTGTATGGAATATTTGCTACATCACAAGATTTTGGAGACACTCTACACACTAGGAAAAGCTGATGTATGTACATTTCAGCAGAGCAGATTATCTTTTGTGTGAGCTCCTAATTGTAATAGGAACTGAAGTTCTACAGTAGGTGGTAGTGTGGGACACTGAACTCCAGCAAAAAGCTGTTTGCTTACGCTTCCAACATATTACAAGTAACAGTCTTTAACAAGTGTGATCAAAGTGAGACAATCAGGGAGATGCTAAGACAGAACCCTGAGACTTGTTACCTGCCACTCTGATGATATGGACTGTGAAACTAAGAGAAATGTTTTTGTTCAGTCTAGAGTTTTTCTGGTTTCTACAAGACAGTATTACCCCTCTCTGTCCTTTGTTAAGTGTTGGGATGTTCTTGGATGAAAAGTGCTGTATTAGATACAAATTTTTGATAAATTTTTCTGAGTGTGTCGCATTATTGCTCAGAAAGACTTCCATGTCAGAAAGCATTAGTTTAATCTGATCTCCAGAGAGTTTTCTCATATGGGTCTTTGGTACGAATGTAGCCCTTGGCACATGTGTGGCACACATGAAGTTCTCTTCATGGTCTTGGTGCATTGTTGTTTCTATGTGTCTTGGCAGACTTCTGAGATAAAGTGTGTGGGGTTGGATGGGTCATGGGGTGAATTAGCTTGGCAGTCCTTGTGCTAGAACTTTCTGTATCACAATGCAGCTGCAGTTAGGGAAACATGATGTATCTTGTTCCAAGGAGAAATGGAGCTCTCCAAGGGTTTCATTCTCAGTCTTTTACACAGTCATGAGTTTTTAATCTACTCGATTTTTTTTATAAATAGACAACATAGGATACGAGCAGTCTGAGCCTGGGATGTCCCATGTTCTGAGGGTTTTCTAGATCTGCAATTCCTTTTACTATACCAGCTGTCCTACAATCAGGCTAAGATACCTGCTATATTGAAAATACTTGCTCAGAAATACTCATTCAGTAATCTATAAACTTTGTCAAGAAACCAAGATAAAATGGTGACATATGTGAAGTGGGTAATTAGTGGTGTGTTTCTAAGAGTTGAGAGAAGTCGTTTTGTACTCATGCAAATACTCCTGTACAAGCAATTCTTGTACAGCCTGTCTTTACACTTTGCCACTTGTGAGTTGATACATCTGAAGTAAATACACAGTTCAGTGCTTGCAAGATGTTGCAAAGATCTGGTGCAAAAAGAATAATTTCCTTTCACAGCAGTCAGTTAGATTTACTACATTACTGTAGTGGTGATAGATATCTTGCTATTTTATAGTAGTTACTTTGAGGGGAGAGTCAGGCTGGGCAGTTGTCATTCGTGGCTGTTGCTACCTCTGCTCCATTCAGCTGTGCAGTGAACCAGAGGAGGGAAATTATGTGAATTAAAATTAATTTACAGAGTAACAGCATTTATTATCATGGTAGAACACATGAGTTTTGGGGGATTTAGCAAGAAACAAAGGCACATAAAGGACCACAAGTCATCAGATCTCATGGAGGTAGGAAAGTACTTTCATGAGGTGCATGGGGGACAGTAGGACAAGGGTCTGCATGTTCCACAGATATTTGTGATTTATATTCTGCTCAGGGAAAACAACAGCTTTCTCATGTTCTGGAACATCTGTGCATTTATAAATGCTTTATCTGTCTAAGGTTAATTGCTTGTGACTTTAAGAAACCTTTTGTAGATATTAAGACGTTTATAGTTTATAATTCTTTATTTGTACATACTGACTCAGTCAGTTGCTGGATATTGTGGCACAGTACCCTAAAAGAGAGCTGACCTGTAGCAAATTAATTCCAAGTTAATTTTCCTTTATTACTGTAATGATCTGTTATGTTTTCTGGAAAGATTGGTAGAAGTCTGCCCTAGAGCAATTAACTGAAAGTATAAATAATTTGAAAAAGAAAACAGCAATGAGATGCAATATTTTTTGTTGATCTCTGTTAATATCAATGAAAGTAATGTGTTAACAGATGATTATTTTTAAAACATTTCTGGGTATATTATTGCTGTTTAATTAGCCATTCCGAGTGAAAAATTTGCATCTGTGTTTTTCTCCACATTTATTATATTTTTGTTATTGTTCATCTGGTTTTGTTTCAGTGTCCTCCAGGAATGAAACAGCAAGTTCTGGCTTTTTATACAAAGCTTCTTGGAAGAATACGGCAACCTCTTCTCCCCCACATAAATGTGCACAGACCAGTGCAGGTACTGTTCAGATCTGAAGTAAACTATATTTTTGCATGACAAATTTGTTTTATTCTGCTATACCTAATGGTATCTTTAATTCTTTCATTGTCAAGTGAATTAAAGAAGCTGCTCAAGTACAGTATTGCTTTTAATGCATTGATGATTAGAGCCATGAACTGCCACTGCAATGTAAGTTGTAAATAATAAAGGAAACTTGTTTATGGCAATCTAAGTCTAGAGCAAATGGATCTGCAATTCCTTTTACTATACTGTAGTATGTATATAGAAAAATAATTCAGTCCACTATTCCTAGAAAAACCTATAGCTTACTCTCTGTCTTTATTGTTTGCTTTATGTGACAGAAATTAATCCGGCTGTGTGGTGAAGTTCTGGCAACACCAACAGAAAATGAAGAAATTCAGTTTCTCTGTATTGTATGTGCAAAGCTGAAACAAGATCCATACCTGGTCAACTTCTTCCTAGAGGTGAGTAAATCTATTCAAAATTTCATGAGACATTGTTAATGTTCTTCCCCAAAATAGCAAGATTCCAGTATTAAAAAACAGACATGGAAATCCAGATGATTCCAAGTTTAAAAGGAATAGTTGCAAACAATGCTGGCTGTGGAGTTCAAGCAAGCTGATGGACATTTCTTGTAGCTCCCGGTTCCTTCACAGCATTATTGTAAATGTTGCAGCCTAAGGCATTTGTCTTCACAACTTGGGATGGTTGTTTCCCCATTAGGTGCATGTGGTGCAGAATTGTCCTTTATTAGGATAAAATATTCTGGTTGCTCACATCTAGGTCTCTTAGAGATGCTGTTGTTGTGACTTGGTCACTGTTTCTGACCTTCAAGTGCATGAAAGGGTAAACTTACAGAATTCTCTGTGGCATTTCTTTCTCAAATCTCCAGCACTTATAAACTGAAGTGCAGATGCCAAAGTGTTCTGTGTATATCAGTTAGTTTTGCTTCCTTCTTTGACTGAATTCGGTCAGTTTCTTCAGGACTTTATGGGCATAAAAAGACTGAGTATGTACAGACCCAGGATTTCCTTTGTATGATTCCATATCAAATAGAGTGTTGATAGAATGCTGATTATATTTTAGTAAAGTCTTTCACCTGTATTGCTTAACCAGTAAAGCTACATGGCATAACTGTCTCTTGGGCAAGTTATCTCTCTTGTGGAAATAGAACTGGAAGAACTTCGTTCTTCTTACTTAAAGCTTTAAAAACCCTATGCTAATTTTATTTTGGTATTATTGTGCTCTCTTCTTTAAACTGAGTTTTCCTATCTCTTCTGTAAAGAATATACATTGTAATATTTGACTTATTAGCTCTACCTCAGTCATATTTTATGCTAAACTTGCCCCATCTCATCTCATCGTATCTAATGTGAAATATTCCTTGTAACTGATTGTTCCATACAAAGGGACATTTGATTCTCTGTTTCAACTTCTGCTCTTGAGACATTAAAAAAGTTCTAATATAGTGTCTGCTAAAAAGTTATACCTTCATTTTATAAAATGAGTAATCGTTTCATTATTCACTTCTAGTTTCTATATACTTCTGTATACTACAAATTATGAGCTTTATATTTCTTGCCACAAATCAAGTAGAGATTCTCATCAGCTGTGATATCAGTAGATTTTTTCACAGAATTATTTTTAAATCTATCTGAACTTAGACATGGTATCATTCACCACAGATTTTGAAACTCTGACAGTTAAATATCACGAAAATATAGAAGTTTGTATTGTCAACTCTCTGTTGATGCTGAATTCACGAGTACTTTGTATAGAAAGCATTGAATATGTGTTCTATGTAACCTTTCCTATTAGGTCATTCAGGATCCTGTTTTGCACCTTTGCAGGAGGCAGGTGAGCAGCTGAGCTGCAGAATTGCATGATTAGACAATAGGAAGCTTAAATACACACAAAAATTCTGTCTGTGTGTTGTTCAATGTCCAAACTGCTTTGTGTTGCCTGCCAATGCAAGAGGAGTGAGCCATGGACACATTTCTAGGGACATTCATACATTTATATATGTTAGGTCTTCTTATCAATGCCTCAGCTAAATAAACAATGGCTTTTCAAATGGCAGAAGAGTCCAGACATGAAATAATAAGATAAAATAAGTATTTTACAAAATACTATCCAGTTTTTGAGAAAAGTAGCTTTTACCTTTGACAACCCTGCCTGCCACCTGAGTGGTCCCGGCACCAGTGTGTGATCCAGGACTGAAAAGCTGTTCCAGCCTCTTATGCTGCTTTATGTACAAGGGTCATTGTTGTGATCAGGTATTTCTGTGTATTGATAAAATACACAGGAGGACTCCATATGATACTGGAGGACTCCAGAAGCTTTAGCTATAGATAAACAGGGTGCAGACAGACACATTTTTGCTGCTTTACCACCTTATGCTTTTACACTGGTGAAAGAAAATATACGTATGTTGAAGGAGTGATTTTTCTGCTGTAGTAAAAAATCATACTTATTTTATAGCATGCAGTTTGCTGCTTTTACCACTGTTTGCCTCTCCAGGGAATTGGTTCTATGAGTGTATCACAATGCTCAATGCAGATTCCCCACAATGAATGCATAGTGATCAAGCAAACGTTCACAGTAGCTCTGGTTTGCTGCCTGAGACTGTCATGTAGTCAGTCCCTGCTGGCTTGTGTGTACTAAATGCATTAACCCCAAATGGTTAGTCTTTTAAATTATTAATGCTTGAGATGTATTTGTAATAATTTTGGTGTTATCATAGAGAAGGGAACCATTTGGATTAATAACCTCACTATTGTACTCTCTTGGAAAAAAATGCCTTGTGCTGCAGTCTAATTTATGATTCCAATAAAGTATTATTCACCTGCACATATGCCAGAAGAACACTTATTTTTTGCCTTGCTCTGAGTTTCTTCTTGGTATCACAGAGCACAAATTTAAATGTCTTTCTATGTGCTGGAGACAGATTTATGGGAAGACGGATGGGTTGCTTTTTTTCAGACTGAGTATAGATGCTTTAAACCTTATGAGAAGGTTCTCTGTGACCTGTTACAGTATTCAGTGCCCAATGCAAACTTCTAGTATATTCTCTCCTTTCAATCTACTCAACTTTTTCTTCATGAAAAACACAATTTGAGAGTACCCTGCTGTCATAAAAGGTGTTTATTTCTCTTTCCTGTTAAAGATAAAATCTCAAGAAACAATTATTTTACTTGTGTGACTCCAACTGGAAACAGTGTTTCAGACATTGGATGAATTTGAGGCTTTGGCAGAAAGGGATGTTTTATGGTATATGCTAAGGTCTAAAGGTGCACCAAAAAGGTAAATGGAAAACTTCTATCCAATTGTGGGCAAATCAAGTGAATGTGTGCCTTCAGTGACGAACAGAAGTTACCATCTCTTTGTGAATGACATATTCAGCCTTGAAGAAAAATGTGGAGGGCATAAGAGAACTTTAAGCAGATTTAAAAATGGCCTAGATTTAAAAAAACATACATGCTCCCACAGCCCATTACCTTCTACATGGTTACTGTATCCAGCCTTGACTACTTCAAATACTAATGTAAAAAAAATTGCTTTTAGTAAATTTCTGCTTCAGGATGAACAGTGATTTCAACTCTGTCATTCCAAAAAATGCTTTGCAGAGTAAGTTAAAAGCAATGGCTTCCAAAGGATCAGCAAGTGTAATCACAGAAGACATGATAAAAGACCAAGACTCTGTGACAACAGACACGGAACAGCCTGTTCAGCCTGAAGAAATGCCCAGTGCAGCCGGAGTGGAGCACATGGAGAGGGAAGACGAGCTCCCACAACAGGCGGACGATCTCTCCTTCAGTCTGGATGAACTAAATGTCACATCATCACCCGAGTCCTCCACTGTTGGTCCAAATCAAGACTATAATTTAGTGAATTCTCTACTAAACCTCACTAAAAGTCCTGTGAGTTGTTTTTTGGTTTTTTTTTTTTTTTCTGTTTAATGTGATAAAATGAAATAATTGGATGCTGTGTGAAGTGGGCAGAGGGGAGTGAATATATACATATACACACACTGTATTTTAGCTATAAAAACTAAAATGGGTTTTTTGCAGGCAGCTTTTGTAAATTGACAATTTTTTTTGTCAATTCAGATCAAAAATATTATTTTAGAAAATTTATACCAAGTTTGTTGCTGGTAATGTAAGTGGGGTGTTTAAAGAAATATATATAGGATGCTTATGTTTCACAGCGAAGCTACATAGGATAATCAGAAGGTTAAATATATCACAAGAGAATATTTTTAAAACTACTTTTAATTGTTCTGACTTAACCAAACACATTCTCTCTGTGATGGCACTGGGCTATCTCTGGAAGTTTGTGTTCTTTAGAAAAACCTGCTGTATATCCTACCCACCTTCATCCTCAAATGCAGACCCTTTCAGAAAATGTAGAGGGTTGGGTAAGCCTGTAATTGGTACAGCAGTGTTGGGAGCAGAAAACTGACTCTACCACTGCACTTCATCATTGTTACATGATTAGTTTACAGGACATAATATCTTGGTCTCAGGGTGACCCTACAGCAATACTTCTGTCAGCCTGAAGGTTGCAGTTGCATTCTTAGTATTTGACAGAGAATCAGGTGAGATTCTTTACATCCAAATTCATTAATGACTGAAAAGTCAACAAAAATAAATGCATTCACTCGCTGCGGGGAAATGAAGAGGTTTTATTTGGGAGATGTTTGCTTCTTGATTTCAAGTGAGCTTCATTCACCCTCTGATTAATTCTTCCATGCCCTTCTGCCAGGACGGCCGGATAGCAGTGAAGGCCTGTGAAGGCCTCATGCTTTTGGTGAGTTTGCCAGAACCAGCAGCTGCCAAGTGCCTGACCCAAAGCACTTGTTTATGTGAATTGTTGACAGACAGGCTGGCCACCCTCTACAAAGCCCTGCCTCAGTCGCTGGATCCCTTAGACATTGAAACAGTGGAGGCAATTAACTGGGGGTAAGAATTTTATTTTTGTATTTAATACCCAAAGCAACTTTACATCCCTCCCTGAAACTAATTTTATAGGTAGATAAGGTGTATAAAATATTCACACCCCCATGCTAAAGCCTCGAGGGCAGAGCTGACATACATCTGCAGCAGAGCAGTACACTTCGGGTGTCCAGTGTACACATGATTTCTGACATGGGGTCAGGTTTGCCAGCAAGTCCTCTGCAGAGATTCCTCAGGGGGCAAATTTTTCCACTGAGTTATGTTAGCAGTTTGTGGTGGTGTCATTGGAGTATCAGGTGTGGATAATGTTCTCGTGCAGATGTCCAGGATTTAGGAAACACAAACTTTTCACTGTACACAGTGGGCCCTGTTAGCTGCTGTGGGGGACAGGAAGGGTACATTTGATAACAGGCTGCTGTTGCAAAATTTTTGCATCTAAAAAGAAGAAGGAAAGAGATATTACATGATTCATCAGCCTGAAGCAGAAGATACATGCCTGTCATCCTAACTGCTTACATGTTAGATTCCCAAAACATTTCTCTTCCCCATTCACCTTACTGTGAATTACTCATGACCTGTTAGTACTGAGACAAAAAGTAGGTATTTGCAAAATGTCTACCAAAATTTCTGGTGCTTGGAGTTTGAAATTAGAAGGGGGAAAACCACAACTTTGGGATAAAGCCACAAAAACCCACAATTTTGGGATAAATAACCATTGGAGTGCTTTACCAAAGAAAATGGGGTATATGTTATTCTTAGAGCCCTTAAATTGAAATAACATGCTTTTTTCTGAAAGATACCGTCCAGTTCAGGTATACACTGTGTGGTTTTGCTGGACTTGCTTGAGTTTGCTTACAGAGTAGAGTAGAACAATTGCCTTCATTTTATGGTTCTG
Organism: Pachyramphus minor; assembly: GCA_013397135.1. NCBI lineage: Eukaryota > Metazoa > Chordata > Aves > Passeriformes > Tyrannidae > Pachyramphus > Pachyramphus minor. The sequence continues at coordinate 357,126 of VYXB01007194.1, read as the reverse complement.
TGACTACAGGAGTTATTGATTCAGTTTCTGTGGTCTGTGTTTCCTGGGAGATCAGACTTGGTGATCAGTTTTCCCTTCTGACTGCAGAAATACTTAATCAGAGTTCTTCTGCTGTACATGCTGTGTATCCTTTATCATGTCTCTGAACACCTGTATAATGATGGCACTGCCAGATTAGTATAGATTGGCAGAAAAGCCTTTTTAATGTTCCGTTCACTACAAGTAGGTCATTGATTATTCTGTTAGGTTCAATAAGAATGAAGTCCAAGATTCTTCAGTTACTTGTAGAGTAAATAAATATTTTTCTCTGTGTTCTCTAGTTTGGATTCCTATAGCCACAAAGAAGATGCATCTGCTTTTCCAGGGAAAAGAGCTTTGATTTCGTTTCTTTCTTGGTTTGACTACTGTGATCAGCTCATCAAAGAAGCACAAAAGGTTTGAAATATGTTCAGATGATACCAATATATTCAGCAAATAAGTAGTTCCAGTTTTTTCTTAGCTTTTGAGTTTGAGACACACCATTTTATACTTTTGTTTCAGATGACTGCTGTTGCTATGGCAAAAGCTGTGCGGGAACGATTTTTCATTGATGTTATGGAACCTCAGCTGATGCAAACGTGAGTAGCATCCTATGAGACACAGAACAGAATCTGAATAAAGCTGATTTATTTCAGCTGGAATCCATTACGTGTCTGATATGAAATACTTTGTTCAGTTCAGAGATTGGAATCCTCACATCAACTGCACTATTGCACCGCATTGTTCGTCAGGTCACTTCAGATGTCCTGCTGCAGGAACTTGTGTATTTTATACTTGGAGAACACAGAGATCCAGAAACCTTGGCAGACATCAACAGGCATCCATTGAGACACAGGTTAATCGAGCACTGTGATCATATTTCTGATGAGGTGAGAAGTGATACTCGCACAGTCATGTCTGCTGGCCAGTAGTGGCTTGTTGAGAGTCTGTAAAGACACCCTTGTGAGGACTTCTCGTATTTGTGTCAACTAACTTTTTTTGCCAAGAAAAAGAGTTCTGACTGCCAGGCTCACCAATTCCCTTCAGAAAATGGAAGTCAAGCTGCTTTCTCCACCTAGCATATTGTAACCTTTACTAAAGATTCTTTTCTAAATTTGCTAGATATCCACTATGGATATCTAGTTAGACTTGCTCATCTGTAAGATACAGCAGACTCAGTGTCTAATTGCATTTTAACTTGTGCTTTGTTAAATGTTGTGTCACTGTTATCTTCCATGGTGTGTCAGTTTTGTGTTGTTGTTATATAACATATAGATTTGGGTTTTAGATGAAGTGTGGTCAGAGAATATACACAATACCAATTAAAAGATGATATAATAACTTAAAACTCTTTACACACTGTAAACATTGTTAAAATAATTTACTTCAGTAAAATCCCTCCTCAGGAGCTGCTTGTTTCATTTTCTTCATGAAACAACCTCCACTTTACTTTTTCGAATAAAAACTAAGCTTGCCTGAAATACAGACCTGTGCCTTCCCATATCAATTTTTCAGTATGCCTGCCTGCTCACCCTGTCAGAATGAGTTATCTGTATAAATTAGTGGATCTTAGCAAAGCTAAACACTCTAAAGCTGTCTTTTAAAATTATCTGTGTATTGCTTAAAGTCAGTCTCCTTTCAAAAGCCTACATCTCCATGTAAAAATCTTAGCCTATAGTTCTAGTCACAATATCCCAGTATTCCTTTGTTTTATTCTGGGTATTTGTTACTAACTTTAAGTCCTGTTCTGTGTTTCATTTGCACAATGATAACCATCTTCCAGCATGGATCTGATTGTAATATGGAAAGCTAAATTGTGAGTTCTCTGTATGTTCTTTGTATTATGTATATGTTATTTTGACAGATTTCAGAACAGTTTTTGTTTTACAGAAAAAAATGCATTCCCATATTGATTTTCAGATGCGTGTGAACTCTTCATCCATGTTTATACAACATTCAGCATCACAGTTGCCTAATTTTTCATATGATTTTTGCTTCCTTCTGTAATGTCAATAAGTAATTGCAATGTTCTAGGATGTACAGACCAGATATAAGACCAAAACCATAGGGCAGCAGCGCAGCAGTTTATTGAAGTAAACTTTTTTATGTTGCAGATCAGCATAATGACTTTACGAATGTTTGAGCACCTGTTGCAAAAACCCAATGAGCACATTCTTTATAATTTGGTTCTGAGAAATTTGGAAGAAAGAAACTATATGGAATACAAGCCCCTCTGTCAAGAAGATAAAGATGTGGTAGAGAATGGACAGATTGCTGGAGCAGTGTAAGTTTCATTGTTAAGGGAAGTTTTCACAATTACTAACTTGGATCCTTATTTTTAGAACAAAATGGGGTTTTTTTCAGTAATTGAAAGAAAAGTGAGCCTGGATAGCACTTGAGTGCTCGTGTGTATTAATCCATATCCGTAAAGTGATGCAGAAATTATTACATCAGCAACTTATGTAAATTCTTAGAACAGGAATAGAAAAACTAAAATTATCACAAGCCTTTGTGCGGAACAATAGGCACTCAGGTCTTTGTGTATCAGTTTACTTATGCATCTATGTAGCTTAAGTCTGTGCATATTTGTATTGTAATCATGCCTTGCTTATATTTATGTTCTTGACATAAATTATGTTCTTCCATTTCTTGATGGAAGAACTTTTCTAGGACCCTACATAAAATCCTTTTAAATATCCTATGTAACTCTTCTAACTAATTTTTTTACCAATGGAAGGGTAAGGACTTGCCACACCAGCTATTTTAGTAACCTAAAATAATTGAAATATTTCCTGAGTATAGGTCTCTCTCATGTGAAAACTGTGGCTACAGAGTTTAAGTGACTTAATGCAGTGGTTTTGTATGAATCAAAAATGTCTCCTCTGTTCAGAATGTTGGGTATTGTAATGGTTGGTATTTCTGTGTATTAACTAGGTAATAAGATATGGATATGGTAGTGTTCTGGAAAACATCCTAGTTGTTCAGAGAAGAAAAACACAAAGCATGCTTTGTGACACAGAGATCTTCCTGCCTTCCATAATGTTCTATGAATGATGTGGGAGCCCCTGGTGGTCCAGTGGTTAAGGATACGGCACTGTAACTGCCGAGGCCCGGGTTCGATTCCCGGTCGGGGAAACTCCCCGGGCAGGTGAAGCCCGTTAGCCCTGTAAGGCAATCCACCTACGTCCTGAGGACCTCGCTGCCACTGTCCAAGCTCGCTTGGCCCCGGCAGATGAACCTTAGGATTAAAGGGTGGGCTCAGTTCTGCGCGCACTGTGTCCCACCTAAAATAAATCCAATGCGCAGGCTGGAAGGCGCACAAAGACCTTCCACAGATCTTCGTTCGCGAAGTCTGGCCATTATTATTATTATGAATGATTATGTTTTTGTCTAATGTAATCTCACAGAGACCTGGAGGAAGATCCATTATTTACTGATCTGTCTCCAGATAACACATTGTCAACACAGGAGTGGCTCAGTGCTTCTCCACCTGTCAGTCCAGAACATCCAAAAAATGATGGGAAGACTGAAGTTCATAAAATTGTAAATAGGTAAGTTGAAACAAACACTTTAAGAAATGCCTGAATGTGTGGGTGTCTGCACACACTGTGCAAATTAAATGTACTTTGTAATGGATGTTATTCTGTGCCAGCTGGGAAAATGACTCCACAGAAGGAAATTATGTGGCATTTTATCAGAAAGCTACTTCTGAAAGATTAGAGCTTGCATAAGTAAAAATAATTCAACGTAAATGAGAAAATAGAAGAACTTTGCAGCTAATGGTCTAGTTGAATACTCGGAATTCACTGTGAAAAGCGTTGTTGATTATAAAACTTACTTTTCACAGAAATTCCAAGACTTGACCTTCCTGGACAAGTCTGGGGAGTCTTGCTATAAACATTTTAGGGAAAAAAAAACAAAACTCAAAACTTCCTGAAGTTCCTTAAACACATACATAAAAATAAATAATTGCCATGCTGGAGATAACCTTCTGTTCCCTGAAAATGAGGGGGCACCTCTGTCACCTGTAACACACCTCAGTGCCTGTCAGTCGAACTGCAAATTGGATATAGCAAAGAGGGCAAGCTCTGCTCTAAGCAACTTAGGGATTGTAATTCTCTTAGGAACTAATATTAGGGCAAAGGCTGTTTGCTCTGTTAATACATGGTAGGTAGCAAGGCAGCACTGGTGTATCAGAGCTGACCTATGTACTTACCCAGAAATAATCAGAGGTGTTGGGCAAAGGAAACAAACAGCCCGGGGACAGTCAGGACAGAAAGACATTGTCACTTCTTGCCCTCTTTCCCCCAGTACCGCTATATATAGTTTATGGTGGATGTGGTTTGGAGCAAAGACAGAAAGAAAATTCTCCTAAATTCATCTCATGTAATCCCCATCAGTGAATACAATTTTTTTCAAGATTTGCAGTGTTTTGCAAATTTATATTTTTTCAGATAAGATGAACTCCACATAAAAAGTCAGCTACTACATATTTGTGCATAAAAATCTTCCTGGAGCATTCAGCAGTTCTTGGGGTGTGGAGAAAGCAGAAATTTGGAATCAAGGTCCAAACACTGAGGAGTTTTTTGTTGTCCAGAAATTTCAGCGGTTCTAATTTTTTTTTTTTTTTTTCAAGACAGTTACTAATATGATTCAAAATTTCATGATGCATTTTAGGTCAGATATTGGTGAAGTAAGGACATAGAGTATTTACACTATATATCTGGTAAAGACAATTCAGTTAATATTTGTAACTGGGGCATTTATATGCAAATACTCCTGTATGTCTTAGATGTTAATTTTTTACCACAGCAAACCATGGTAAATACAGCTACCTATGAAGTAGGTTTAGAAGATTTTTACCTGTAATTCTCATTCTCTTTTGGCTTGTTTATTCCCAGGTGTATTTTTTTTACTTCTAGTAGTATGGAGTCTCACCTCTAGTAAATACTTGACCCTGTTATGAATATTCCTTTTCATCTTCATTCTGTCTGCTGATTCGGAGAAAATGCTTCCACTTAGGATTTTATCTCCAGTGTTAGATACAAAAGTTCTGAAGTATATGTCTTGTTATTACAAACAGTAGTTGGAATAGTTATGCTTAAATAGGTTTTTCAGTCTCTGTTCCTAGCACAGAGTTATGGTAGAGTCTGTGGATTAATTGGCCAGACCACTCAGCGTTGTGTACACTGGTAGGGATGATGAAAAAGTATTGATCAATGCTCTGTGGAATATAGATACTCATTAATGTACTTTTTTTCTCTTTAGTTTTCTCTGTCTTGTACCTGATGAAGCAAAGTCATCATACCATGTGGAGGGTACAGGTTATGATACTTACCTCAGAGATGCCCACAGACAAGTAAGTCAGTGAAATCTTCCTTGGTCCTTAAGAATTTGAAATGCTTATGAGAATACACAAATAGTTCTGCAAATAGTCCTAATAAATGCATCTTTTGGTAATGAAAGATGGGAAAATTCAATTTTCATTTTCTAATGAAAATTTACCTTTGGAGATCTTTTGATGATGAATTCACCTTGTATAGCTCTAAGGGGAATAATGGATGACATTAAATGCATTAATATTCATATAACAAATACAGTGAGAGAAAATCTAAACCGTGGATAGATTCTTAATTTGCTTTTGCATTTATCTGATTCTCTTGGAGAATTGCCTGCCAAGCTGTTTGAAAGAACTAAAGAGAAATTAAAATGCTGCATAGGAGTTACGCAATCTGGGACTTTGAAAATAAAAGCTCATCACGGGGAATGTGCAGCCTAAGGCATTCAGGTTGAAAGTTGGGAGTTTGGATAGCTAGGGAAAGCTTTAAGATTTACTGCTTTGAAATAAATGCAAGTTTTGTTTTTACAAATATAAAGTTTCCTTGGTCAGAGGACAATCCCTGTTTGCAACTTTCATGTTGAAGTCCTGTGAATCTTCTAAGGTAGAAAAATTTATGCAAAGGAGCAGAGTAACTGAGAGCTATATTTCGTAGGTAATTCAAAGATTCCATAACCTTGGAATTATGTTATCAGTACTTTAAGATTGGAAGCTTGGATTTCTGTATTTATTATATTGCTTTATCTCCTGAAATAGTCTCTCCTGAAAAGAAAGGAAATAGAAAATGGAGAATAAGGAAACATGTTTGATGTAAAATTCCCCTATCTTCTGTTCTTGGATGCCAGAAACCACTTATCATCTTTGTCTTTCTTTCATGCCTTGGGAAAAAGAGTATTCTGGGAGTTATTAGAGAGCAGAATTGGTTTCTGTCACTTCCTGACAATGATATGGCTACTGTTAAAATATTTCCCCCCTAAGAATAGCCCTGCCTATTGCTGTTATTACATCCAAATAGCTGTTCTGCTTCCATATTTCTATTCCTGGAAGGCTGCACAGGTAGGTAAGCTACATGCAGTGCAGAATTTCTGAGTCTGTTTTCTCTATATTTTGCTTCTGTTTATTCCTGAGTTCCTTATTTTTTCTGCTATAACTTGTGCTCCTTTCAAGGTATAATTCCTTGAAAGTGAGACATCAGGCAGCCCAGAGCAAATGAGGGATAGAGGTTGAGAAAGACTGTCAGGAATGATAGGAAACAAAAAGAGACAAGAGGAAACCTGGCAGTTCTCTTCATTTTTGTGAAAATATATACATATATATATATTTGCATATACACAGGTCTTTCCTGTCCTGGGAATTAGGGAGCAACACAGTTGGGGTAGCAAGACAAGATACACATAATATAGTGGAAATGTGGTAATGTACTGGCAATATGAATGTGTAAGAATGCAATTCCTGCTTTAGAAGAACCCTGATCAGGATGTGTATTGTTGGCTTGCTTTGTGCTTTGGCCCCAGCTGCTTTTTGGGAGTTCTGTTCTCCACTGGTTGTTTCTCAGGCTACTCTAATAGCAGGAATGTCAAGAAGAATATGAGGTGCCTGCTGATAGTGTTTACAATGACTGTTCTTTTTGAGCTCAGAGTTTTCATTTAGCTACAAATTACAATTTTAAGGTGTATGTACTAATCAAAAGAAATTGTTTCCATGGAGGTTTAAGTCTGTCTTCCTAACTACTTTTTTCTAGTTCCGGGATTATTGTGTCATTTGCTTACGGTGGGAGTGGCCTGGATCTCCCAAATCTTTGGAAAAGTGCAATTTAGAAGCGCCGTTTTTTGAAGGGCACTTCTTGAAAGTCCTGTTTGAAAGAATGGGCAGGATTCTTGATCAGGTAAGAAAAAACAGGTTAGGAATTACATTTCTGATACTTTCATCATGCTAAAGGGCTGATAAGGTCCCGTGGATTCTCATCAGTCAGTTTTCTATTATTGTGTAATGTCCCATGTCCTTGGTGCAGGTCCCTGTAGATTGCAGGATGTTACAGTGATCAGTATTATCAGTTTAACAAAGTAAACCCCTCACTTATCTTTGTTAGCCATCTTTTCGTGTATGGAATGTTTTATTGACCAGAAGTATCATTTAAATTGAGTAAGGAAAATATATCCTTAAGATAAAAGATGAAGGTAAGACAGTATCTTAGGAATCCTTCAGTCCTAGCATTTTTCTGTTCTGTTTTCATTTTACAGTGTTTGCTGTGAAATGGTTCTGTTTTCATTTTACAGCATTTACACTTAAAAAGCATGCATGTGTTCCAGTAAATAAAATATGGTACATCTTCTTTCTGCCACATTTCAGTGAACTTCAATCTGAAGTCTTGTTCAGGAAGCAGTTCATGTCACTGTGTAGGGTGAAAAGAACTTACTGCATCACTGCTAATGACTTTCCCCATTTTTTTAGTTTTTAAAAAACTTACCAGTGAAAGTTTCCATACAGTATCCTTTTCTATCTGTAATGTGAAGTAGGTTTTTTTCATGTTGGATTATCTTCAAATAATAAAAATGTATCTGCTAAAGGCAAAAAAATGAGGTAAAACCTGACAGGCTCCTTGTTCTGAAAAAGTGGTGTGACATGTCAGATCCAGATTAGTGTAAAAGAATTAAAAGAAAGTGATTTTCTCTGATGCCTGTTTGTTTCTACGTTCAGCTAGTTTGCACAACCTGGAATGTCTGAGGAGAAAAGTGAGGGTTTAGGGAAGTGAGAAAGAGGTTGCCCTTTGTGGAAACTTAGTGTTTCTTTGCCCTCTCTAAACTCTGGGCTTATGTGCCTCAAGCCAATATTACTGCTTTAGATCAAGAAGATAATTTTTCTTTCCAGTGAAAATGAGCCTGAAAATCTTGATTACCCTCCCTGTAATACCAGCTGGAGTGGCTACAAATGTGGTTGTACCAGTTTCAGAAGCTGGTACAATGCTTTCCTATTTTGCATGTGGAGCTATCTACAGAATAAACAATTAGCTGTGGTAGTGCCAGATTTCTTGGTCATAAGCAGACAAGAAACATTTGAACCTAGAAATGCACGGGGAACATATCAGGAAGCCGGTAGCAGCCTTTCAGTCAGCTCTCAGAGGTGGTAGGTATCACTAACATAGTTTCTGGCAGAAGATAGCTGAGGGACACAAGTGAAGTAAATTGTTTCAAGTACTTCATCTGGTAGACACTACCTTCTTCCTCCTGCTAGTACGATCAATTTCTGTGGAACTGACTGACTGCTAAGAATTTTTTTTAACCATCCTGAACTTCAAATTTTGCTGCATTAAATCTTTTCAGTTACAAGGAATTTTTTTAGGATGTCATCTGAAATGGGGCCATCTTACTTAGTCTGCTGACATATGGAGAGAAATAAAAGCTCTATGTGAAGAAGCAGCTTTCCTTAAAGCTCTCAATTAGTTCAAATCACAACAGCAATCTATCTGAACAATGCAGCACGTGTTACTACTTTGTTTTCTTCTCTTCTTGTGAACACCAGATAATGCTCATTGCTTCAAAGCTTCTTAATGTATTGGCTGTTTCAAATAGCTCTAAAGACCTTCTGCAGATCAGCTAGGTAGGCAGTGAATGGATTTACGAAAGGAATTTGTGTCTCTCTCTGCAGAGTAGCTCTGCCATAATAACTCAAAATGTAGTGATCTCCTCTACCTATAAAATCTCTGGTCCAGGGTCTTAAAGCTTCATTTGTTAGAGATTGGGATGAATTTATTGCTGGACTATCACGTACAAAAATAACGGTCACTGACTGAAAGAAAGTGGCTTTCACTTCAGAAGATCTGTAAGGCAACTTCGCAATGCAACAGTGTGTGGTAACAAATTCAAGAATAAGGTACCTAAATGTTAGTTAGGTGTTCATGTCTAGTCAGTGGAAATTTTGTGAAAACAGCCCTGCTAGTCTCTGGAGCTCTTATGCTGAAAAGCAGGTCTCTTTTAGTGCAAAGTGAATTCACCATCTCAGCTTCTGCAATTGTATGGACAGAAAGCTCCTCTCAGGTGCCTGGACTGATGTATCTGTTGCCCAAGATATTCGCACAAGCTTGTGGTTACAACACAGATCTTGCAGGATTCACTCTCTGTGGAACCATCAAGAGACCAACAGATACTCTGGAGCATCGAAGAAGGCAGGAGATGTTTGTGTGTTGTCAAGTGTATCAAGTGTGAGATCTCTGCTGAGTAGGCTAATGAGAGCTTAGACTTGTAGACATAGCCAAGTCTATTTGTCTTAATCTGAGGGTGAATTCTTCCAAATCTGAAAGAGTCAAGAATCTGTTCTCTAATTATTCAGTGAGATGCTAACTTGAGAGCATAAAGATGGTAATTTGAGGTCATTAAAGCATCCTCTTCTAGATGTGATTATGCCAGTGAGGATGTTACTACCAATATGCAGATACAGAGATAGAATGAGGGCCCTGTAATCCACTTAAATCGACAAGGTTGATTGGCAGAGGTGTACCAAAGGAATGTTTGTCCATCTCTTGTCAATGCAGTCTATTCTACCATTGAATAGATAGAAGGAAATTCCACTAGTTTGCAAATTTTGGGCTGAATTAAAGTGTCAGCTTGTTTTCATTTTGATAAGAAAATCAAAGATGGAAAAAAAGTACTTGGAACATATAGAAGCTGTGGTGAAAATACTTGCTTTTATGGAAATGAGTTTCTTACTAAAATGGTAAAATCCTTTATACTAGGCCCTAATTTTATTCTAGAAAATTAGGTACTGTTTTTTTCCTAATGAATGATGAGCATCTTCCAGTGTTTGACAGTGTTGTATCTCCCATTTGGTTGATTTGCAGAAAGGAGGTAGAGAAGCAGCTCCGAATTTCATGCTGCTTTCCCAGCCCAGGACTCTATCATCTCCCATAGCATGATTTCACAAGATGACCAGGCCTTCTGCAATGCTTCTTACCCAGAAAAAAAATGAAGTAGAAAAGAAATAACATATTAGGCATAAACATGTATTTGTCTCTGCCAATTTCCTGAGCTCATGTGCTTCACAGTTTCCCAGCAGAAGCAAGCAGATGTTTAATCTAAGCTGGTTCCATGCAATTTGTTTAGCTGAAGAAATGGCAATTTGTTTAGCTGAAGAAATGTTTTACAGGAAGAGGACTTACGCTACAATAAACAAGAGTGCAGAAGCTTCAAGTGGTTGTAGCAGTTATACAGATAATAATATTTAATACTCAGCTGTCACATTCACATCACTGCTGTCCTGAAGAGCAGAGATTGGACCTGTCTTCTAATTTAACTTTTTATCTTTCTTTATTCGGAACCCTGTATGTAAGGTTCTGGTAGTTAAATAAACACAAGCTGGATAAAGAGAAAAGCCAGCATGAAAATAACTAAGCACTGTGTTTTCCCTTTTTTTGCAGCCCTATGATGTAAATTTACAAGTTACGTCAGTGTTGTCCAAACTGTCCCTGTTTCCCCATCCTCATATACATGAATATCTTTTGGATCCTTATGTAAACCTTGCCTCTGGCTGCAAGTCTCTCTTCTCTGTGATTGTCAGGGTGAGTAAACACACAGGTAATACTTACATATGGCTCTACAGCAAAAATATATTTAATAACTTTGTAGTTAGTGGTACTAGTTGCTGGGTAGTTGAAGTGGGCAAATGGTTTCTCTCTGAAACCAGATGCTTAAAGTCTTGATTTGAGTCAAGATTTTGGATTTTCTACCAAAAATACTGAAAATTTATTTCATGTCTTCAGAAGTTTTTGTCGCTTAGTTTCATTGTGTAGATGCAAGGTATCCCCTCTGGCAGTGATGGTGCTTTAAACTGGAGTAGGTCACATTGCTGTCACTTGCAGGCAAAGTCAGGTAGTGCCATGGGAACAGGCCAAGTACAGGTTTGCACCTGGATGGGAAAGAGATGGTTTTGATACACACACAAGAACACTCCTTAATGCCCTGTGCCTGGCTGAGTGTCTCTGCTCAGGCCCTTGTTTTTTTCTGATTAAGGCTGTTCCTGACAATGTAGTCCCGGATTTATCGAAAGTCCCCTTCTCCCCCTCTCTGATTCCATCTCTTCCTGCCAGACCTGCATCCAAGAAGTTCTGACTGGGTGCCTGTCACCCTGCAATCTCCCTAGTCAGAATCCCTCGCTTACCCCACGCACCAGCTGTTATTAAGCTGGTCAGGAGCTTGTTAATGCTGCTTGCCCAGTACTGACAGAGGGCTTGGCTCCCTTCTTCCCAGCAGCCCTCCCCATTCCAAAATACAAATCTTCACTCTCTCCCCTTGTGCTTTCCCTAAACTCATAAATTTACCAGTCAATTGCCTGCATCAATGTTACTAAGACAAATTAATTGTCCACATAATTAAAACAAGTAATGCCATTTGTGACAACAGCAAGTAAGGCGTTTGTATCTCTTTACTTCCTGCACCCTCTTTTGGGGCAGAACAGCTACTCCACGTGTTGTTCTGTGACTCTGTGAGCAGGATGAAGTGGGTCTGTGTCCTGGGCGCTGAAGCTGTCATTGCTGCCAGGCACTCTGCAGAGGTGGTAACTTTGTGTGTCCATGGCATTGGGCTTTACAGGTCGTCGGGGACCTCATGGTAAGAATCCAGCGCATCCCAGATTTCACTCCCAAACTTCTGCTGGTCAGAAAACGCCTGCTGGGCTTGGAGCCCGAAGGGCCCATGTGAGTAAATAACGCTGCATATCGTCCAAGACCCATGGCTGGTTTTGTGTGTGTGTGCCAGTCCTGACTCCCTGCAATTTTCTCTCTGTCCCAGCATTGACCACATGACGTTACTAGAGGGCGTGATTGTGCTGGAAGAGTTCTGCAAAGAGCTGGCAGCGATCGCCTTTGTGAAGTACCACACCTCAGCCACGCCGTGAGCAGCCCTGGGGGGTCAGGCTGGGAAGCCCCCGGGCTCCCTGCGGCCACAAGTCCACTGACAACACCCAAAGAGAAGAGGTGGTGCCTCCTGGAAAAATGTAAGGGGACATTTGGCAGAACTGGAAAACAAGTTCCTTTCACCAGATGTTCAGATTGCAAGAGAGGGGGATTCAAGTGGACCTAGAATATGAGTGAAGGCATTTTGGGAGAAACCAATACTTAGCATTTCTAGCCACTGTGTGAAGAGCTGCAAAAGCTGCATGAAGAACCACAGACATCAGATCTTGGTTATTCTAATGACAATGTTTAGAGAGTTTGGTCTTATGTTCTGGGCTCACATGTACTTTGTGACCATATTACTTTCAAAAAGGAAATTAATTTTATAACATTTTTATGTCTAAATTCTTTTTCTTTTCATTTGGAGATATGAAAGGAAATCATAGTTGCAATGTATGTTATTAAAAATTATGAGGTTCAAAAAATTCACCAATCCATATACAGTAGGATATGTTAATGAGGGGTCATTTTTGTTTTGGTGGATCTTTAAGACAACTCTGAGCTTGATTCCTCAGTGGATTACTTCAGGAGATATGTCAGTATAAAATCAATACTAATGAAATTAGTCCTGATTCGGCATCACATCCATAACAAATATATCTGAAGCGTACATGTTTGTAGCATGCTTGTCTCTGTCATTCCAAGATATTGATCTCAGGTCATCTGCATAACTAGATTTGCTTTAGGTTTTTTCATGAGAATTGTAGTTGTTTGACCCATGTCACCTTTACAGATAGGTTAATTCTAGGTCATCAGTAGTTGTTGCTGAAACAGTGTTTTTAATTTTTTTTAAATTTGTATATAGCCTGAATTGGTTTAAGAATCTTCTGTGCCTTGAAAATGGGCAGCATTCTGTTATTTTTTGAGATGTTTCTATTGCTTACCTAACCATCACAGTGATGCCAACTCAGTTAAAACATTGATAACTTATACAGGACCAAAATTTGCACCTGCTTTTTGTAATGCTGGGATGCAGGAATGCCTTTCAGTGAATCTTTTTCAGTAGGAATGCAATCAGCCAGGGCAGGTGTTGGCACTGCAAGTGGAGGCCACATCACTGTGCTTTGCTTGTCTTGGTGGCAGCCTGCACTTGGGAGAGTCCATGCTGAGCACTGGCAGGTGTGGGGGACTGTGCTTGAACCTTCCAGTCATGCTGGATGTCTGGAGTGAGAGACCTGTCCTGCTCTCATCTCTCCTGTTCTCCTATGAACATACCATGGGCAGGCAACATAGAGCTTCACTCCTTCTGTTTATGTTGTATTTCTTCATTTGTCTTTCCTCCTGCCCTGTTTGCACAGTTAAAGCCCATTTCAGATCTCATTGCTCACATGCAATGATGGACTGATGTACTCAGTCACTAGAATTTTTCTGGGTTTACATGACTGCACCAGAGAATCAGATTTTGCTCTGAATCCACTCCTTTGAGGTCTTGTTTTTTAATATTGATGGAACCTGGATGTTGAGAGGCCTTTTAAGTTAGCAGGTTAATTAGAGCAGTGTCACAGTTAATGGGCTAAATTTATTGTTGTCACCAGTGAAGAGGGTCCTGCTGTAAAAGCTTCCAGTACAGGTTCAGCTGGAGAAAGTAGCTTTGGAACTGGGGAAACATTTTGGCAGGTAAAACCTGTATGCAATGGCTTCCTGTACTGGGACGCTTTTAAAAGGTGTGGCATTTCCCTGGCAAACAAAAGCATGTTTTACTTCCTCACCTGTTTGGGTGAGGACTTTTTTCCTTACGAATTTAGCCCAAAATTGTTTTCATGTCCAAGTAGCACAGAAGGAGAAAGTTTAAAAAAATGACACTTTTTTTCTTTTTTGTTCTTTAGAAACACACCTTGAAAGCAGCAAATAATTTTTAGTGATCTGTATTGCAGTTGGTCTGCATTAGAAGCTTCCTTAATACCTAACAAGTAGTTTAGAACATGTTGATGTCTTTGCAGAGAGATGTTTAATACATACATTTGTTATAAATAAGGTCCCAATTTAGAAAAATTCAGTTAAGCATAAGCCTAATTTCAAGAATTTTGTCCTTAAATTGCAATTTTTTACATGAACAAAGTTAAGCTATTGAGCACAATTAATGATGCTTTACTGAATTTGGGTCTTTTTTGATTTTGCTTGAGCTTAATTACTTTTTCCTCAAATTTTCTATTTTCGTTATTTATTTTTTTTAAAGTGTATGCTCCAGAGTACTTCTAATGTCCCAATTTCAGTGGAAACTGAAAGCAATAATACTACTATAAATGAAAATGAGAGAAATGTTAAAACTTCCAAGAGCATTCCAAGTAATATAAGAATTTATAAAGCCATTCAAGAGATGCCTGATCTCAAATGAAAGCATTAACATCACCTCTTTTGTTGTCATTGCTGTTTTCACTGATACCTGAGCTCATTACACTGTAATGCCTCTGTGGCATTTTAATGCAAAACAGTTTGCCAAGCTGCAAACACAGTTCCTTAAGCTTGTCCATGAGAAAAATAAGTAGATATAATCAGTCTGAAATTCAGGCTATAACTGTACAGTCTCCGGTGACATTGGTGATGTTCTTGCAAACCAAATGTTATTTACTTGATAAATTTATAAGACATGGATCCATCCCGATAGAACTGAAGCAATCCTTAAAGTTGCTTTAGCCTAAACTGTTCTTGTGAGTGCTGCCTCCAAACCCTTGATTACCATACCTGATGACAATGACCTTTATTTTTGTAAAAGTGATTTAATCTTCCTTAAGAGATGGAACTCGTTTAATTATTTTTGTGGTGATACTTTTCATGCACTTTTTTTTTAAAAAAGAGGTTAGAAGTTAGTTGAGGTCCATGTTTTCACCTTTTCAATCTATGCATGTCATTGAGGTGCCCATTTTGTTTGTGTGTGTGTGTGTCTGTATGTGGTTATTTATTACCCAGAGAGGGACACCTGAGAAATTATAAGGCCTGAAGAGTTCATGGCATATGCAGATCCTTCAGATGTCAGTGGGAAATGTGAGTGCTTACCCCTTAGAAAATAGGGCCACCAGTGTTAGATTGGAATATTTGAGAGGTAATATTAGAATAATTTTTTATTTCAAAAAGCAGACCCAAACCACATTGTAATCCTGATGCACATGTGTGTAAATAGAAGCATTTTTTTACTTTTTTTTTTTTCATTTATAGTATATATTTGATTTAGACTCTGATTTAGAAAATTTTGTAATAAGCCATGTGCTAGCTCTGGTAGAACAAGTTTGTCCTTAGTTTCTCATATGACTGTAATATTCCTGGTATTCAGATCCTGTCTGTGTAATGTTCTTACTCTATATTGTCTGTGCAATATAAAAGCTGTGACTTGATACACAGCTTGAGTCTGGCTGTATATCACCTATGTATATATATATATACACATATATATATAAAAGGACCAGAATCCCGAGCTTGCTTACACTATGATTAGTGTAAAGATTGCCACACTTGATTTTACAGGGCACAAGTAATCATGGAATGGCTTTGTAATGCATGGTAATTTGTACCATAACCTGCTGTGTAATCTCACAGATGACATTCTATTAGTGCTCTTTGTCTTGCTAAAAGAAATACTAACCCAAAGTGCTTGGTAAAATCAAAGGGTCCTGTAGTAGACCTGGGGCTACATGGAAAATCCATACCTGATATTGCATATCATAGAGGGTTTTCAAGACATGTCCTTCATGCTTACTGTGCCCTGTAAAATAATGTAACTTTATAAAATATATACTCCTTGTTTTGCCTCCTGCCTTGTTTACATTAAACAGAGGATATTCAGTAAAAATTTTCTATTAAACTTTGTGTAGGTCACTTACTAACAGTGTTGCCAAGGTTTCACAGGTGTGGGATTTCCAGTGAGGAATTGTTGAAACAGCCACATGACCAGACATACAATATTAAGTTTTATGAAGGAGGTTGTGGTAAAATTCAACTTTTTGTGCTAAAAAATGCATGGAGGATTAAAAGGGATATTCTCAAAATAAATTAATTTCCACAAAGCAACTGCTTCTATTATTACAGAATCCATTATACTTCTTGTATGGATGACCTTGAGACAGAAAATGTTTTAGGATTTTACATCATGCCTTTGATCCTGAAGTCCTCATTTATTTTGAGTCTGTCACTGCAGTGTCTTCTGGGATAAACCTGTACTGTCCTGTGCAGGGCTCAGAGTGAATCAGCACACTCTTGCCCGTGAAAATTGGAAACTGAGGGAAATGGCCAGGATGGAGCCATCCTGAGCACAGATTAACATCTGCTCTTTCCTGAGAGCCCTGATATCTTTCCAGAAAGGCAGCAGCTGGTCAAGACCTTGGTTTTCTATTGCGTTTTAGTGCAGAGTGCGTCAGTCACAAATTAGTTTATTGAACTGGGGACAAATGTCTGTCAGATATGTGAATAAGCATAATTTCTTCCTTCAGGGCCTTCAAGGAAGGCTTTTACACATAGGGGGTTGTATATATTTTTATATATTTTAAAATTGTATTTATTGTGAGTTTTGTTTGGTTTCTTTTTCATTTTGGTGTCCTTCAAGTTTTCATCAGCCTTTGAAAAATCTTGTGTCTCTGTAGGATCCCCTCTGAGGGCTACACTTGGATGTTAAGCTGTTTCTCCTCAGTATTTAACAGCTGCAAGTGCTCTTGCATCTTTACAAGAACAGTGCTACAGCAAGATGATGCACTTGACAGCTTTTTTTATAGCTCTCTGCATCTTTCCCCCATCCTCTTGGGTCTTGGAGATTGTCATCTCCTACCCCAGATCGTTTATTTGCTGTGCCTGCATGAGGCATTTAGAGATTTAGGAACACTTTGCTTTCCCAATCAAGTGAGGAAGTTGTATCAGATTTGAACATTTGGCATCTTCTTGTATTTTTCTCTCACTTTGATATCCTTGAAATGACTGAGTTATTGAAGCATGATAAGCTTATGGCACTTGCATTCTGATAGAAGATTTAGGGGCTCTACATCCTGTTGGAGAAAAAAACGAAAAACAAACCAAAGAGAGTGTTATCAGTGTGTGGTCTCTACTACATATTCATTAATTCATTTTACAAATTCTCAGCCAAAGTTCTCAATATAGATACAAACAGCACAGGATCTACTGACTTTGTTAACCTTTAAATATTAACAGAACTGATGCTGTGAAAGCCTCAAGGATTTTGCTAGTTTGGTATGTGATCCAATTGGATTAAAGTGGATTAATGCTCACTGAAGTGAGTCTGTCACAACTTGTATGAGCCCTTTCAGCCTAAACCCATGTGTTCCTGGTGCATCCTTTATCAGCCGGGGTTCCCTTTGAACGGCAAGAAAAAGAACTGAAGAGCAATTTAGGAATCAAGTGAAGCATATGGTGGATTAAAGTTTTCAGGTGTCATAAGCTTCTTGGAAATGCAAAAAAAAGAGAGTGTGAAACATTAAATTTTACACGTTAGGACTGGTTGCTGGCACTGCCTTTGGAGTCACATCTGTGAGGATAAAAAGATGCATCTTGGAACGTGGTACCTCACTGGGCCGCTTCAGTTGCCCTTGCTAGGATGGAACATGTATTCTGAACTATGTTTTATCAAACTCCTGCTGGTGGTGTAGAATAAATGCTGTTGGTGGTATAGAATCTGCTAGAACAGTGCTGTGGAACTGACAACTTTGTAAGTATCTTGGAACTTTGACAAAGCAGACACATCTTGCTGGCTTTGTCTTTCTGCTCCACAGCATCATAACTCAGTAGGGGTTTGTAAAACATGGTGGTGAAACATTTTACATACTGAAAGATAAGGAAATGTGAAGGGAAGAACCCCATTTCAGTACTAGGAACAGATTCTCCTAATCACCTTAATTTTCAAAAAGGTGAAACTCATTATATTCCAAAGTGAACAATTGTCTGAAATAACTTCTGAAACAAGGGAGGGTATCCTCAGGGAGCCGTAGATGGTGAGTGTAAACCTGCTTTAGTAATTTGCACTGAGGTTGGCAGAAACAAGGCATGTGTGTTACATATTTCAAGGTGTATAGTATCCTGTTTCCAGTCTGGAGAGAGGAAGGAGACAAGAAGATAAGTGTTTGTGGTGAGTAATACATATAACGAGATAGGAAGTTCTGCAGAAAACAGCAGAAGATATTAAACTGATTTTAGACAGGAGTGCAACAGAGGTAACTAAATTTAGCATAGTTAAATTATGGCTTAGGGTTAGAGGAACATTACTTCCCAATAAAAAGATCTGGGAGACTGAAGCACCAAGACTGAAAGAATTATGAAGCCTTAATTTATTGGAATGCAATTAAGAATGAAGTAATGTCACTGAGGGAAACTGATACTCATTATCAGTGAGAACTCCCTGACTATGAATGCTGCTGAAGCAGAAGAGGAAGGAGCCTGTACCCTTATGCTTTTAAAACCAGACTGGACAAAACATTGGATGTTTCCATAGGGAACCAGCCTATGTCATTGAGAAGATGAAGTAAACACACATTTACATCCTCAGACTCCCAGCTAATGTATGGCTCCAGAATTACTTGAATTTGTTCTGTTGGGAAGCGGTGAGATGGACTGATCCACTACTCCTGTGGAACGTCTCCTGTAAATGAGGGAGGTTGCTGCAATCTGAGAAAAGCAATTTTCAGCTTTCCAGAATGCAGCTCCCTTACATAACAACCTCTCAGCAGAAGCAGCACCCATTACACCCAGCGGGTGGCACGGCTTGATTAGCAGGGCCAGGATCCCTCCTCCCTCCCCGCCCCCACCCCGTGCTGAGCTCCTTAGAGAGGAGAAACAAATTACCTGTTCTCTGAATCGTCATTATCCTTTACTTGAGGAACCCACTTCTGCTTCCCGCATCTCCACATCCACAGGAAGCACCTGTCAGGTTCATATTTCTTAATTTGGGTCATGAATTTTTATTTCCTAAGGCTGTCAGAGACTCCCATTTTTGCTGTTAGCAGGCTGTCCATCAGCACTGCACATTTACAGACAATTTTCCTTTCAGTTTCCTGCAAGGGGGGAAAAAAAAATCCTTGTATTGTTTATCCTGGCTTTTATACTCACGTTCTCCTGCCTTGTTAATTCCATCCTTTCAAATCCCTGAAAATGTTTTTTGTCTTGTCCTTCACCTTGAAGATTCAGCAGTCAGCAGTTTGTGCAGCTCAGCATATATGGACAATAGAGATAAAATTGGAGCTGCTTCTGCCCACCCAGGTCCAGCTGCAGGATCTGTAGGGGGAATCCCATCTGCACAGCAAACATGGTGGGGCTGGTCAGAAGGAAAACCTGAACACACTGAAATCTGGAAATTTTGCTGACGGTTGAAATGCTCTACTCTAATGCTTCCCAAACTCAGAATGACCACTAATGTTTCTTTAGGAAGAAAAAGCCGTAATAAAAAGAAAAAAGGGGATTACTGAAGAAAACTGGATAGCTTGGTCATGTTTAAAAGAAAGACACCTAAGCAGATGTCTTCTGCTGATTTAAAGAGCACGTCAGCACAACTACTGACCCAGCAACAGTTTCAAGCTTACCAAAGCTGTATCTGATACCAGCTTATTACAGGGACAGAGGACATGGCTCGGCTCAGGCATATGTGGCACAATTGTTGGCTTGGACCAAGGGAAATGCAACTATTTGTAACCCTCAGAGGGGATTTTACAGCATTACCACAGAAGTAAAGTATTAACCAATGAGAGGAGAAGCTTATTTCATATATATTCATATATGTCATATGTGTGAAATATGTATTTCATAGCGTTCATATTTCTGATTGCTCAAAAATTTATTATTTTTATGGTGTTTCTTTGTTCAAATAATCAAACACTAATTACTAAAGAACCAAAGCCTGAAGAGTTTGGGATCAAAATGTAGTCACCTGGATATCTTGGCTTTGCTTAAATTGGCAAAAACTTGTCAGGATCCTATAAGATACATGTTTAAACCAGTGATAGCTGAAGTATTAGCCTCTCACAGGGTACACCGGAAGGCTGCTTCTCTGTTGGTAAATAAGACCTTACATTAATGGCTCAGAATTCTGCTTTCCTTCATTTTCTGCTGAAATTTAGGAGAAGTAGTAGTAATACTGGCTAAAGCATGCATGAAAATTGTGCAAGGACTTTCATGCTATATATATTAAATGTCTGCTTCTCTGGATCTCATCTTGGATCCTTAAATAAGGAGTTGGTTTATTATAAGCCAACAAATCAAAATAAATCTTGATGTTTCCAAGATGGCAAATATGCTTATCAGACCTTATTTTTACATTCTAAAAGATCAAGAGTGAGCACAAACCCTTCTTCCCCTCTTTTATAATTAATTCCAAATGTCACTTGGATCTACTAATATAATTCTAATTGCCAAATTTCTAAAATAGTGCTGCCTTTTTGTTTCTAAATATCAACCAAACAGAATAATGAAAAAATAGATGCCTTAATAAGATTAAATATGATCTGATAAAGTAGTGGGATGGGCCCACAGCTTCCAAACCTCTCTCTCTAGCTTATATCTCAAGTGAGATGCTGACAAGGAGCATTCTGGCTGGTTTTGTCTAAGAGGGGAAAGGTGCAACATCAAAAGTTTCTACCTTTTACTTCTGGGGTAGAAGGTAGAAGTAAATTATAATGGATAATTTTGGATTATGGCATATATACTTATCCTGGAAACCATTATTTGTGTATTTTGTTTTATTTCAGAAAGAAGCAAATAAATAATTCTATGCTAGTAATTCCAGGCAGCATATGCAGCAGTTGTTGCCACTTCAAGGCACATACTACTTTTTAGCCCTGATCACTGTGTCTTGTTCTGCCCATTGTTTAGTTATTTTTGAACAGTTTGCTTACTCACATAACTGAGGTGATGCTGAATAATCTGAGCAATTTTGTTGGGTTTGTGGTTTTGAGTGGCAAATATGATTTTTTTCTTCCTGTGACAGACGGATGACTTAGTCTGTTAATAGAGGAAGGTGTCACAGAGGAATTACACATATAGACTTCATTTACATTTTTAAAGTGCAGGCTATATAGTTGCAATTTATCTTTTCAGCTCTTCAGCTGTTAAACCATTTGGTGGAAGGGGCTTGACTTCTTAGTCTTGACTCCTTAGTCTTGACTCAGTTTTCTACAGAAACTTTTTATGCTCAGCAGCTAAATGAACAATTATCAGAAGCCCCTAAGAAATTACTCCAGCATTGGCCCTGTTGTTTATTACTTCACTGGAAAAATGTGGACTGCAAGAGCAAGCTGACCCAGATGCCAGATAAAGATCATCTCCAGGTTGAAACTAAAATTTGATAATGAAAAATTGCACTACCATGAACCAAGGTCAGTATAGTTGTGTAACTCTACTATTTTAGCAGCTGAAGATTCCACCTGATTAACCTATTTATAGCTTTGTATTAATTCATTAGCACTTATTCCAGAGGCTCCATGGAATTTCATAAACACAGCCAAGGAGACACCAATCCTGAGTGCAGTATGGAATGAATTGGCTTTCATTAAGTTAACTCCTGATGTTGAGCTGATCCATGTACCTGCAGCTCCCTACCTTGGGCAATGTATTAGCAGGGTCTGAGTTGGATGGGAAACCAATGGGAAACTTCAGGATAGCACAATAATGCAGCCATGTAACTCTCTTGTGTTGTATTGCCATTGCTACTAACAGACCACAGATTTTGTGCTGAGTTTGCAAGGCCTCAGGGCTGAGCTGTGACAGCCCTCCTTGGTCTGAACTTTACTGACCTGCCTGCAGTTTTGTTTGAATTTGAATTAGCCGCAACAGCAGTTTTTCTTTTGACCAGGTGGTTATGGCTAAATTCGTTTACTTTGCTTATCGTTGTAATGGTGCTGCTGTAGTTCTACAGTCTAATGATACATCTAGGGCTGGTAGGATGGCTGAGGCCTGGAGAGCATCACAGCAGGGGAATATTGGCATGGGAAAAAGAGATGGGGCACAGGCTTCACACCCATGGTGAGTTCAAGAACACTGACTTGGAGCTGGACAAAGCTGCCTTTAGGGATAACAAAGACAACAAAGAAATAGTATCTAGCAGTTTAAGAGGTGCTATACATAGAAAATGCAGATGGGATGTGGAGGTGCAGAACAATAAAGGAAGAGGAAAGGTATAAATGTGTTGGCAACCATATTAAAATGAGTAAGACAAAACTATCAACATAACCACCATAATCTTCCTGGGAAAAGACTCCAGAAACCGATGACCTGCTTCATCACTAGCACCACCACCAGAATGACAGCATGGACCATAGGCCCTGAGGAGCAGGGGAAGGGAACATCAGGAAACAGGGCAGGACATAGGAAGAGCACTTTTTACAATTTTATTATTAGCATTGAATTTTTTTGTGCCTAGACAAAGCTGCTTTCTGTAATAATTACGTCGGGGCTGATGATGACTGTTGGAACAGACTGCAAGTATAGGAAGTAAGAGGATCAAACACACCAGAAGTTCAGTCTCCTGCTGCCAGGAAGATGACTGACAAAGCAGGGACAGATACTTCTACATTCTGGTGGGAAATGTCATCTGTTGTGCTCTTGATTTTGATCCTGATGCCGTCTATGCTGTGGAAAAGCTGCTTGTGGGCTTTTCCTGTATGAGAACAGTGACCTTTGATTTGAAATCTGTCTGGAACCGAGACTGGGGATATGCATAAGGCTGTTGGTAAATACCATTCTTCAACATTTAAATGGTGCTGTGGCTCCAATTTGGAGACTTTAGCTGAGTGCAGCCACACCATCCCTATTAAAGAAACAAGAGAACACCTGAGTCCTGCCTCCAACCAAGCATTTTATAACAAAAGCTCTTTTTCTTCGGTTTGAATCTGGACATATCTATTGAAGTCATATTCTACTCTGCTACTGCCTCCAGGTTTAACCAGAATAAAAAATGACTACTGTGACAGTCAGTATGACCAGACTGCTCAAATAGAAACACAGAATTTCATTGGGATGCTCATCATTATTTAATCCAGCAAATATTAAAATTTCATTTTACCAGAACATATTTTCCTTTGGATTGGATCCCAAATAATTTCATTCTCTAGTTATTGCATTGTTTCAGTGACAACATAACCACAATTATTCTTAAGGGGGTCAGTGTGCATGTGGGAAACAAAGCACTCATCAGTGGGTACCATTCTTAGTATCCATTTGTCTCTTGGTTCCATGAATCACTGTTATGAAGCTTTTCCAGGGAGCTGATACTTATGTTTTAAACCATTATGTTTTCTACCATTTATAAGCATGTCTGAGCCAGAAATCATTCCGTGGCTGTTGCTGCTGCATCCTTCAGGGACAAAATGTTCTAAAGAGCTAATGTTGCTCTTTCATTAAGAAACCTATTCAGAACAACAGAGAGTGATTTTGACAGTGCAATTGGTAGTTGCTCTAGGGCAGGAGCTTGACAGGAGTCCTATTTTAAGCTAAATGAATGTATTCTGTTTATTTAAAGAAGCACAGTCAGTTATTTTGGTGTGCATGCACAAATATATACCTGTGTATCTTGTGCTCTCTGCCTCTCCAGATTGCACAAAATAATTCTGCCTTGACACATAAAACAAATAAATTGTTGTTTCTGGGCAGCTCTGGCATGGAGAGCAAGAAAGAAATAGGAAAAGGAAAAGAAAAAAGAAAATAAAAAGGAAAAGAGAAAAAGAAAAAGAGGAGTAGAGAAGAAGAGGGGAAAAAGATAAAAATAAAAATTAAAAAGAAAATAAGAGAGATTCCTATAAACCTAAGATTAGTCATCTTACTCTGTCTTGTGCTTTTCTAGCATGAACACATTTTACTTTTTCATACAGAACTATAGAATCATTTAGGTTGCAAAGTACCTCTAAGATTATTGAGTCCAACCATTAACTGCCAAGCCTATCACTAAACCATGTCCCCAAGTGCCACATCTGCATGTCTTTTAAATCCCTTCGGGGATGAGGACTCCAACACTACCCTGGGCAACTTGTTTCAATGCCAGACCATCCTCTTGGTGAAGAAATTTTTCTTTATATCCAATCTAAACCTCCTCTGGTGCAACTTGAGGCCATTTCCTCTTGTCACCTGAGAGAAGCGACCAACTCCCACCCCTATGTTTTGTTGGGTTTAAGTGTGGTTGGAGACAGAAGGACATTTGTGAATAAGGGAAGTTAAGGTGAAGGGTATTAAGGTTCAAAGTGACAGAAGAGATTAACTGCTTGCCAAGATGAACAAGGCTATAGTTTCATGTCATGGTTCTTCTGGTGGCAGAGCTGGTTTTAAAAAGTTCATATCAGCTGCTGGGCACTGTGTTATATAAACAAAGTCACACTGATCACAGCACCACAGCCCAAAAAGTTCGACCATCACAGCCAAAGGTTATAAACTGCTGCATGAAGGTGGAAACGTGAAGCAGAACTGGAAAGAGCAGCAGCCTCTGAGAAGAAGGTTCAGCTTGTGTGGCTGAACCGTGGTCTGGGGAGCTGGAAGAAGCTGGTGTGTGTTCCTGACCCTGCTGCATGACCCATCACCACTGTCACTAGAGCATGGGAGAAATACTACTGGAAGTATTTCGTCAGAAGGGTGTAGTCCTGTCTCATTAATGCAAGTGTAATGGAAGATGGTATAAAAACACAGCATTGTTATCAGTCCCTCTCATCTTTATAAGTGTCACTGCACAGGTAATTGCAGCCTTTCAAAATTAGACCTCCTTGAAGTGCTACTATACACTTACACTTGTGTCTCAGCAAAATGTTCTTTGCAAGGGCTTTGGAGATCAAAGAAAGTCTGAGCTTGATTGGAAACCAATTACCTACTGCTCTGTGGACCTTTGAAAACTAACAGGATTTTTATTTCCTTTATCTTTTGATCCTCAAAATGAGCAATATAAAGATAAGGAAAATCGGAACAAAAGAACAGATGTACCAAGCAAAGAGTGGAAAGGGAAAGCAATAATGAGCCTATAGGTTAGTTGGATAAATTTAAGAAAAATTTTTTAAAACCAGGTTTCTGGATTAGAAAACCCAACAAGCTACGGGCATAAGAAATATATCTTCCAGCTCAGTATCTTTGTAATGCAGAAAAATATCTAAACACAGAGCTGCAATATGAATTACCTGTGGATATCCATAAGAAAAACCTTTTTTTGCTCCATATGCAACTGGAATTACAGAATTACTTATGCAGTTGGTGATACTCAAAGTATCATATATCCAGCAGTACACTGATGCACCTCGGATCTTATTGCGGTGGAAACGTAGCCTTTCTCCTACTTTTTTCCTTGTTTGGCTTCATTTTCCAGGAAGAATCCAGTGCTCAGAAGTGTGTTTTATGGCTCCCGCTCTAACTTGTCATTTCCAGTGCTATCTGCAGTCTATGGGCCAAGGAAAGCAGATGCAGATCCATCCACTCCTGTAGCATTTCACCCACTTCTGTGGCCCTATTACTTTAATTTTAGTTTCACTGTCTGGGGTCAGTCCTTGTACAGAGACAATTAACACTGAGCATCTGAAATCTGATAGGGATTTAAAGCAATGGGCGAGTGGCTGCCACCTGGTGAGCGGAGGAGGAAGGAGGGGGAGGATGAATGAGCTGGCTCTCTTCCTTTTCCATCCGGCGCACATTAGTGGATCAATGACTGAAATGGATGAGGGTGCTGCTGAAGTGTCACGGCAGTGTAATGATGTAGCTGCTATTAATGGCTAGAGCTCCATCCCGGAAATTATAGATGAAGAAATGGAAAAAAATATTTCTGCGGGCTCTGAATTGGTGATTTGAGGACTGTAATTTAGTGCTTGCTATCGTATTTCATAAAATGGCTACTGTGCACATTTTCAGAAGTTCACTTGTTAGTTAAGGAAGGAATAAAGTTAATAGAATGTGTTTGATCACAATTCTTCTGTTCCTCATCTAAGATACAACACACAGTCAGCAATGGTGGCTTTCCTTTAAATCAAGGTTCATGCTTTTCGGGAGATCTGTTTGCAGTGGGGCAATGTACCTTCAGCCCTCTGGCTGTCTGGATTTAGAGGAGATATACAAAATATTGTAGTTTATATAGCCTGTGAACTCAGCATATTTCAAGGTCAAATTCCTATTTCACTAAAATCACTGGCAAACCCATGGTTATCCTCAGGCAGTCTGGATCTAGACACAGTAAAAAAACCCACAACTGATCAAAGCAACCCAAAAATCCCACAGCAAAAGCACCTCATCTTGCAAAATTGTTGAAAACGACAAATCTGCTATTCTCAGCTAAGTCTGTGACCCAAGGGAAGCTGTACCCTTCTACCAGCAGTTTGACCAATACCAGGACCCAAAAGGGTTTTATCCATATTGACTTTCTTTGGGCTGCCCTTCTCCTACAGCAATTAGACAGGTCAGAGGGGAGAGAGCTTGAAGGGAGAGAGTTCAGCTCCTCGCTGGAAACGACGCAAAGAAACGTCCTCTGCTTCTGAGCCACTAAAAAGTGAATACACAGAATTCTATAAGAAAGATGTCTGTAAGAGCACTGTTTCCACCCACATCTTTCAGGCTAACCTACTTTCTGCTGCCTGCTCTGAGGCTTTTCCCTTTGTCCCTGCTGCAGGTGGCTGCTGTAGTTGCTGCTGAGGCTGCGACTGCCCTTCCTGCAGGCAGGGAGGGGGAAGGCATCCAGCATGGATTGGGTGAAACAACCAACCAGATCACTCAATAGTTAATAGCTGAGCCTGAGAAACAGTTCCTACCTAAAATCCACAGCAGTCAGACCTGCTGAGATGGGGGAACTCTGCCCTTCACATGCTGGGGCACCCTCTGGTCCCCACTCCCAGCCCTTTCTGCCTGACAATTAATTCTCCACAGCTCTCTTAGTGGAAGCTTCAATGTGTGTCAAAAAGGTTTTTCTCTAATTTCAGACTCCTGACTTTTTCTTTGTGCTTCCTAAATAGCAAAGGCTGTCTGATAAGGCAGCCTGGGGTGAGCAAGGAGTGGAGGCCATGAGATAAACAACAACGGGTGATTGGGCATAAATATTTCAGAAAAATATGTCATCGTAAAAGGCTTGGCTGCAGCTATTCCTCCTCGGGGGTCAGGTTGCAAAAGCCTGTTCCTCACTCGCCCAGCATCTGCCTCTCTGGCTCTGTGGTGTGGACACATCCAAGTGCATAATAAATTTCCAGGATGGGCAAAGCAGAAAAGCAAGTATTTACTTTGCGCTGTTAAAACAGTGATTATAATTCTGCCTTGTTGCTGGCTAATTAAAGCTCCCACAGCCAGTTCATCATCTGTCAAAGGCTGTGAGCCCTGATCATCACCAGGCGGTTCTGCCCCCGTCAGACCCGTCCCGATATGTATCCGCGTGTCTCACTGTGACTGTTGTGCCCAGCCCTGGGTGAGAATGGGAATTGGCACATCCGCGGTTTGACCCTTTTCTCAGATTGTTTAATAGAAAACGCTTCACTGCAACTGGTATTTATCTCAAAATGCGCATTACAGAAGAAAATCTGTAACACCCTCCCCGAAGGATCCACCACATAGATTCAGTGCACCCTGAGGGTTTCTGCTGCTGCTGCTGCTTCAAGAGGCTGCTCTCCCCCCACTGCCCACGGCTTATCTGTCCCCAGAGCAGGGCCAGCAGAAGGGGATGATGCATCTGCTCCTGACTTCCCCTGGTTCCCAGGCCAGCTACTGCCTGAAATACATCTGGTATATCCTGCAGAACTGTGTTACACTGTGTTACACTGCAGGACAGCCAACCTCAGCTTTCAGCGTTGCTGAGAAGATGGGAACATCTTTGCTCTGCTTAATTTTGGTGGGAGCTGGAATCTGAGTCCTCTTAAGCAGCCTGTAAGTGCAAAATATCATGGATTAAAGACTGATAAATAACTGGGTAAATTACTAAAGACTATGGGCTGTACCATGCAGTAGGTACACCCTGAAAATCATACTGGGCCCAAATATGTCCACAGAAGGGTCTCTAAAAAACTCAAGTTATGTGAATTAGAGTACATGTCAGCTTGAGAACTCTCTATGGATGGATTCAAGCAGTGGGGCTGCCCTGTAAATAAGAAGGTTTTTCACTGTCCAAGTTAACTTCATCTAACATTTATGTTTTCTAAATGTGCAACAATCAGGATGCCTAGAGGAAAGGAAATGCAGCAAACTCTTGAGTTCTGGGTTCATCTGAGGGCTCACAGGTTCCTATTGTGCCCTTCAGAGCTCAGCCAGCCTCAGTGCATCACAGCCCTGCAGCCACGAGGGAAAACATTCTCACTGTGCTCCTGGAAGGAAAAATGCTGCCTGAGTCTTGAGGTTCAAAAGTCTTGCTGGTGGAGTATGGGGCATTTTAGAAAAGCTAGGTAGTAGTCCACTAGTACTAACTGGTAGACTTTGGAGATCAGGAAACATCCAGCTGTCCAGCAGGTGCTGTGACCAAAATTTGAGTCAATATACAACTAACTCAACAAACTAATGCCCTTCTCTTAAAGAGCTTGGGTTCATTGATTGACCAGCATCTCCAAGACAAGTCTGATACTGAACACTACTAAGCCCTGCTCAGGTTATGCCATTTCTTTAACCACTGGAAAGCGCTGGTTAGATTTCCTTCCTCATTGATAATTTTTCCTCTGGTTCTCATTATGGAGAATGATACTGCTAAAAAGGACATTAGAAAGTCAATCAAGTGTTGCAAAAGATACAATAAAGGCCTATTATAAAAATATTTCTTTATTTCTATTTTTTTCTCTGTCTCTGTAAACTCACCTGACTATATTTACATTCAAGATATATAACCAACATAATTTTAAACTCCTTTGTGGGAGGGAGAGAGTTACTTTATCGGTTGGATGTATTTTGAGAAAATACAGTCAGAATGTGGATTTTCCTTGTCAAACCCACTGCTTGGAGATAAATGATTCATCTTTGTTTAAACATGTTATTTATTAATTTTTAATTAATAGTGCAGACAATACTGGACAGTTATTGTTACTTCTTTTTGGCCTTTTCCACTTACCATGGAAACCATAAAAATAAAGCTTAGCATATTCAAAAAGATTCAACAAAATATTAGTTCTGACCCTGTGTAACTCTCAAGGTTGCTTTCATTTCACATAGAAAATAAAGCTAAATCTAATATGTATTATTTGAAAGTGTAAGGGAAAAAGCACAGAACCAACACAATGGTCCCAGCTTCTTGTCCTCTAAAGGTCAGCTGTGAGGATGTGACACTGTTAAATTACCAGGACAAAAGGAGCTGAAATGCAAAAGAAAGTATAGAAATACAAAAGAAAGAAAAAGAACACTTAAATAATTCCAGATCACACTATTGTGGTCCTCAGAGCATCCAACTGCTCTGTAAATGCTGCTTAATTAAGTGAACTTAGATTGACAGCAATATTTAATTCCAATTGCATTAGAACGGAATCACTACCTGATTATTATTATTATTAACTAATTCCAAATACTGCAGCAGAAGCGAACTAGGGGTAGCTCTGAATTCACATCCTGATCAAGAATTTATGGTGCAGGTCCAAAAGCATCACGTCAAAGGACAATATTAATTTATTACAAGGTCATACAGACCTCCAGCTCCTTGATTCATGTTCTCTGCTCCAAGCTCTACAGAAGACCTATGTAAAGGTCAACTGCTTAGTCTGAATGTCTTGAAGAAGAATGAAGCAAATATGGTCACCCCTTCAAGTTTTAGCTTCCTAGAGAAATCTGGTAGTACATCAAACAGATATTTGTCTTGGATGCTGTGGGAAGTGCATGCATTTTGATGCGTGGGGCAGTGGCTGATTGGGAAATCTGACATGACTACAAAAAATGGACTTATGATCTGTAGCAAATGAAGTTCTATCAGTCAGACAAAATGTGAGACTCTGCTAAACCAAATGGGCTTGTTTATCACTGTAATTATATAGCCTTACAATGATAAGGTATTACATCTACATGTCTTACTCTGTGCCAGGAACTGTTCCACAGCAACCCAGTAAATTTAATTACTAGAGGTAGAAAAAAATTCCTTTATTTCATGATCTATCCACCCCTGCAATGATTACTCTAGGGAAATTCCCAGTGAAGCCAAGCAGATGGTTCCTACCTTGTTGTACACCCAGCTTATTTTCTTTTAAGCTATGAAGTGGCTTACAATGCCATTTTTCTGTGGAGCTGCCTTGTATTTGGCAGAGTTCTGACTGTGTGTGAATTCCTTTTTATTGTGTGTGAGAATAAATTGCTTGGTTTCTTTTTTAACCCGGATAACAAATCCCATTTTGGATTTATATAAATAAGGACATGAATCAGACAAGTATCTAGTCCAAACACACTTTAAAGAAGATGAGTCCCTCTGACTTTGTTACCAGGGACTCAGATTTAATGTCACTGTCTCTGGTGCATTTCCACAAACATCCAAATTGAGCCCTTAAACACTTGTCTATGGACCAATATTGTGTATTTCTGCTCCTGACCAACCTCTTGTTCCCATTTTACACAGATATGTAAATTTGCAGCAAACCTGAACAGATGTTGGTTTGGTGAGGGAGCTGCCTGCTTTCCCTGTGCTGGTGGTAACCAACATGGATCCTGAGGGCAGGATGAAATATGCCTGTGATATTCTCCCAGGCAAACTTTGTCCTTGTGTCAGAAGTCAGCTCAAGCCCTACACACTGTTCAAGGGATTTACCCAGGACAGATGTGTGGTATTGAATTGTTCTCAGCAGAAAGGTAAAATTCTGCTATTTCTCCTTTCTTCTTATAACCATTCCAGGCTAGCAGGGCTCTCAGAAGAAATATCATACAGGTTTTGGAAAAGTGATGAACACTAATGATATATCTCAGGAAACTTTTCTTTAAGTCCAATCTTTGTAAAACTAGAACTGCCCAGATTAAAGGCTAAACCAAATTGGCAGGTGGTTGATTGAGGAATAGTATATACTTTATCTGATTTGAGACCATGTAGCTCCAAGGAATTCTTTAAAGAGAGATAAATCATTAATTCCCACAATCAGTTCAGAGCAGCCAGAACAGAAGATAAAGTTCCCATGCCTTTGTGCCACATATACCTCCAGGCATCTTCTAACAGATTTCTCTGCAGTTTGAATTCAGCTCTCTACTTCAGAGTCAGAGACACAGAGGGAAGCTGTGTTTGAAAGCAAAGAAAATAGCTGAAAACTCTCAAGAGATATAATTTAAAATGGATGGTGAGGGGGGGAAATTTATTTGCAAGCATTATGGCAGCTAAATTCTCTGATACCCATTACTCTGATACCAGGCATACACAATACCTGGATGACTTAACCTGTGACCATTATTTATTGTAACCTACTTTTTCCCCAGAGTGAATGCCTGACTTCAAATCTTCCATTAATCGCTAAGTGCACTTCTGGGAAGGGTAAATACAACACCAAAGGCCTGGATCTGCAGGCAAGAAGCACACAGCAATCAAAACCAGAAAGCAGAAAAGTGGTTTTAAGTGTCCTCTTTGCTCCCTGAGCCTGGACAGGCTGTATAAGGCTGGCCCCAGTGGAAATGAGAAGACCCTGCAGCTTGCTCATTCTTCTGATAGTTTGCTTCAATCCTTCCCTTTTTACTGTGGAATAAAGAACCTATTTTCAGGCTTTGGGGAGAAAAACATTCACCCAGGAATGGCTCCAGCACAGTGATTTGTGCGGTGCAGTGATTTGCCACACAGTATCTTTGATGCAGAATTACTGTGATGATCAAAGCAAGTTTAATCAGCTCAGTGGTTTGTAAGTGTTCGCAGCCCCTCCTGCCTGCCTGCAAGTAGCCAGGATGTCTCCTTCACTTTGGACAGCAATGATGAAGGGAAAACCAGTAATAGCTCTGTGGCCAGCCTTCCCTCAGGCATGTTTTCACCCTCATTCTTCAATGGGAGGACAGATGGAAATATGAATTACGAGTGGGAGACATTGCCAACTCTACCCATTGAGGGAACAGCTTCTGACGGAAGGTCATCCCTTCTATCTGTTCCCTGCCCCATGAAACCTCTCAAACAAGCTCAGAAGATTTTCAGAAACATTTGGAAGCGTGTGCTTATGGACTTAAGCTAGGCCTACCAGCATCATACAAGGCTGTTGTTTCAGCTGCCAACCCCAAGCACAAAGCACAGCTGATTTTGGAGACATGACGGTGATTCTCTGACACACAAGCACTTTCCTGGAGCATCTCATCTGGCTGTTCTATCGTTTTTATGCTGGTCAGACAACATGGAGCTTCCTGGGGAAAAAGCAACTGTACTGTCTTGCTGCATCTCACAACCCCCCCAGTTTTCAGGGTTGAAACAGTTGGACTTTGAAGCTAAATCCGGATGAATGCTTCTGAAGAGGAAAGCAGATCCTTTTAGTGTCTGAACCATTAAGCTGTACTTAAAAGAATGAGGAAAAGGTCTCACAAGTCTTGTTTAATACAAGCTGCTATTCTAGGCTTCATTCCTACCCCAGCTGGTATTTCCTGCTCTGCGAAACACAAGGGAAAGCTAAGGCATTATTTAATGGGATTTCTCTGAAAGAGAAATCTTTAAACTCTGCTATGGCACAAGAAACATGGGTGGCTGGGGGAGCTGCATGGCTGGTACCTGCCCAGGAGTGTGTGCTGTGCAGACAGTCCTGGTGAGTGAAGAGCAGAGAGGCTGCTATTCCATAGATCCGCCACTGTGATGCCCAAGACAAATCTAATATAAGCTTTATTTTTGTGGATTTAAGTGGGGAAAAGCCTTGTCCTTGTTTCCTGCACGAGAGAGAAGCTCCCAGCAGCTGGAGCTCCTGGCCATGGAGCAGCTACAATAACTGTTCCACTATTGCTGAAAAGTAACTTATTAATTGACTATCAAATCACAGATTTCTTTGAGTCCCTCTTTTCCATTGCCAGTACTGAATGGGCAGGTTCCCATATTAACTTTTTGAGTTGCTGTCATTTGCAGCAATTCATCTATTCCAACTGTTTCCCCCTTAATACCATTTGGACTGGAACAACTGTAAGCTCTTTGCAGTTCATTCATGGGGGCTCTCACTTTGGCAGAGTATCAGGCTGAGCCAGGACAGCCATGGCCATGGGATTTTTTTAAGGACATTTAGTTCCTGCCATCTGTCTGTTGGCTCAACTCTAAGAAATTTAGATTCTGCTGCCTTCCCAATGTTTTTTTTCCCCCTTGGCCTGCTGTCAGGATATGCAATCTGTCTCTGTGAGTCTTCCAGTGAGACAGCACTTGAGATGTGACAAAATGCCTCCGACTCTTACATGTGTTACTATATTTCTTAAGAACAGGTGACGATAAAAACGCGGTACCATACACGTCACTTGAAAAGCAACAAGAACAAAGAGATTCCAAACTTTTAATATGGAATTCCTGTATTTTAGGAACAGGGTAACAATACTTTCTATGCTATTTCCTCATTTTGACCTTTTAGAGCAGGTTGGTTGGTCAATCTGAGGTGGCCAATTTTTGTGCTGCCACTAATCCAGTCTGGAGGCAGCCACAGTGGGGCCATTTCATTCAGCAGTGCAGGCATTGAGGGAAAAGTGGGGGTAACTGCACTGCTCCAGGGATCCTTCTGCTCACACAGAACATAGTTACACCCCACCTTATTTTTCATATCTATCTTCACCAGAGATGTTTTGGAAGGAGATGGTATTTCACTGATGCTCTGGCAACCCTCCCCTTGAGCCTGGGTTTGCCCAGGGTGTCTGCCAGCCCGCTAGACTGTAATAGCACTGAGAGACCTCAGAGCCAGTGCCCTGAGCACCTGATCCATTTTGATGCTGGGCATATGTACATAATCCATTGAAGGTTTAAACTTTGAACTGGTTTATGAATGAGTCCTGTGAGAGCAGAAAGTCTCTAGTACAAGATTGGATCAGAGGACGCAAGTCTCCTGAAGTGAGCTGTTCTGCTTTTGTGAAAGTTGGGATACATATTTTGTGATCAGGTTTTCATATATGACTTTGAAGAATGGGACATTCCCAGTGATAAATCTGACGGTCTGATGGATTCTGTATGTTTTGGTATGAGGTTATGAGCCCATCAAAATTTACATTATAATTTTAGACTCTGCTTGAGGGCCCACCTAGGCTTAGATTAGACCTTTAACCTTAGAAGGTTTATTTATTTTAAAGACCCTAAAAATATTACTTTGATAGTGTGTTTCTGGATCTAACACATACAAAAGAGACATTTAGTTTATGGAATGAAAAAATAAAAATCTAAAAATGTGGGATTGCAGCTGGTTAATATCTGTGTTCTTGTGTAATTGACAGTTTTTAAAAAATACTGTCTTGGCTAGAAAATAAAATCACTGCTTCTTTAACAGAACACATCTTCACAGTCTTACTTGATTGCAGGGCTCACATTTTATACATATAGCTGAGGTCCAACTAAGTGATCTTTGTTTTTACCTGACTGCAGTGCTTCTGCAGAGAATGATGATAAATCTTCAAGTGACAAAAACTGAATGTTTTCAGTTTTAATAAAAATTAGGGTGGTGTTTTTTTTTTACAGTGAGAATAACAACAAAGAGGCACAAAATAGACAATGTAGGATTTAGATAAATTTAGGGTTATGACAGCTCGCTTGCCCTCAGCCAGTATAATGAATAATTTAGAGCCAAATTTAGGGGCACTCCAGTTCTAAAGTATTACATTATCTAATTTCTGTTGCTACTCTGAAGTGTAAGCAGCAAGCTTATTAAATATGAATGGAGTAATCAGACAAATTCTATGACTGTGTGCGTGAGCTTCTCATTAATGATTCACAATGAGGCATCATGAAAGACTAAATAGACTGCACTGGATTTAAAGGTAATAAATGTACTCCAGAAACAAAGTAATTTAATGATCTTCCTATGAATGACGGGACTTAAAGCAAAAGGATCCTCAAGCAGAGTATCCTTTTTGAACACTAACTCAAGTAGATCATCTGTGGCACATCTCTGGTCACCTCTTGATTATCACTTATCAAATCAGCCTTGCCATGGGACGCCTGTTTAATGCCTCGTTCCACGCTTCATTTGTAGCCTGGTAGTCTCAGCCACCACAGCACCAGGATTCCATCACATCCATGATTACTGGAAACTGGATTCTTAGTAGGACACAGCACGTACCTTCAAGCCAAGTTAGCAATTAGGGCATGATTTTGAGCATCCTTTACCTTTCACTGACTTCAACAGATAGCACTCCTGGGATCAAGCTCTTCAGCTGTGTAAGTGAATACTGTTTCAAAGGGAAATTCTGAGCTAAAAGAAAAAAATACTTTGGCCTTTTTTTTTCAGCTTTCCAGGAAGGAGTTTTCAACATCTAACAGAGGAAAAGATTCCTTAGTTTATTTTTTATGTTTGAGATTGGGGGCACTGGTGTTTCTTTTAGCAGTGGAATGTGAATCAGGATATTGAATGTGAACAGCAATTCCTTCTCTCATCAGACAGTTGAAACAGAGATTCAAGTTAAATAAAACCAGCTTAAATTTACTTTCTAGGTCTTATCAGATTTATACTTCTAGCTAATAGGGCTTTTTTTTCTAAGTAAAAATATTTTAAATAAACTTCTCATTATCATTTCCCCATAGTGATTACTACAAAACCCAAATGTTATCTTTGTCCAGCTGTCTGGATAATATCCTTGCAAATCCTGCAAGATAAAATAGCCAATGAAGGAATGATAAAAATACATGAAAACCTGGAAGAGATGTCAAAAAACTGACAAATACTCGACTCCATTTAACTTTCTCATTTCAAAGAAAAGTACAGGTCTTCAGATATGACAGGAAAAATACAGTTTCAGGGTCACTCATTGTCCATGATCAAGATATGGGATGGGATAATGCAGATTGAGTGGAATATTGATCTAGGTATATGTACTGGTCAAAATATTTATTACTTTTTCACACAGATGTGGTAAATATAGAATATAATTTTAATGATTGCAACCCAGAATAAAAAAGCAGAACTCATCAACTTTTTGATCTCCTTGTTTTTAACAAGGTACCTCTAAAATCAGTCCTTTTCTCTCTGTGATTTTAAGTCCAACTTTATGAAAATAAACAACAGTTATTATCAGTTTAATCTCACAGTTTGCAATTAGCATCTTTACAGACTCCAAAGCCTAAACAATTAAAAGGTGAATAATTTATGGCAAATGGAACAATTCCTGTCAACAGTATTATAACATGCATTTGAAATATACTTTGCTGCCTGGAGCTGCCTGATGATTGATTCTGGAGTGCTCATTAGTGATGCAACTGCAGCCCCCGCCCGTGGGCAATGGCTACTTTTGTTTATCTGCACTTCTGAATTAATTGGAACTAATTCACGGTTACTTGAGCTCATTGAGGGTGAGAGTGTGCCAATGAAAGAGGGTGAAGGAAGTGTGCTACGGTTGTCCTCATGCCAGCAGGTTCTGTTCCAGTCAAATCCTGCCAGACTGGCCACTGACTCCTCTGGCCAGGGAACACAGCAGACGCTGCCTCAGCTCGGATTTCCTTCGTGGGACAATGGATAGCAAGTTCACAGCTTTGACCTTCTTATCCTAGGAAGGTGCTGGTAATGAATTCTTAGCAATACAGGTGTTTAGCTGAGCAGATGTTAGGAAGCAGCTGCAAGGGGTGAATGATCAACTAGAGGAATATTGTGAACTGTCTTTCTTTGAAACAGTTAAGAGCCAAAAGGATTGAATATTTCTAGGAAGCAAAAGGACCAACAAGGTGACTTGGAGAAAACTGCCAGCTTAAAAGGAGGTTGAGAAAGGCCAGTTTCTGCCAACATGTGGGGGATGCCTCCAGTTAGAGGAGAGATTTATTGATTGAGGTCCTGTCTGGGGAGTAGTCATTTACTTAATGATCCTGTTCTGGATAGGAAGAATCTGAGATGCTTAGCCATTGCCCTTTTCTGCTCTTCCCCTTCAGTGTGAGGAGAGATATTTGTTTCTTTTTATGAGCATATGGCAAAACAGGGTTTTTAAGCAATTTTTACATTTTGAGCTATAAGTCCATGACCCTCATGCGGAGTGAACATTCATCTCTAAGCTTCTTCCAACTGCCTTTTGCAGAAGTGCTTTTCAGCTGGCTCTTCACTTTCCTGTGAGTCACCCAGTGCAGGCCATTCTTGGGAAGGGTCTGAAGGCTTGTCAGACTGGGAGGAAAGACTTCTAAGCAAGTAATGACATGTGCTATCCTACATCTGCAGAGAATTATTCTTTCCCCCAATATTATAACTGGTGCGTTTGTCCCTCTAAAAGCATCCAGACAATGGAAGATGGAGGATTCAGGGAGAAAGAGAACAGCCCTCAGGCACCAGGAGGATTCCCTTGCAATTCATGACGTGTCGAGCAGTCAGGGAGTATAGTGAGGGCCTGGGACACCTGCTACCATCTATGCCCTGCTCTGTTAATGATGCTACATAATCTTACAGGTGGAGAAAGAGGCTCTACAGCTGTGCCCAGGAGGTCAGCCTTTGCACCTCATAAAGAGGTCAAAAAAATAAATTGGGTGTTAAAAAGTTTAGGAAGGAACATAAAGCATAACAGAAGGTCTTGTCATGCCATGCTGTAAAACCAGAGCATGGCCAGATTTTAACTGCTTAGTAAAATACTGGTCATCCCATATCAAGAAGGATGTTGTAAAATCCAAAAGTAGATGGAGAAAATAGAATCATAATGAGGATTATAAGCCAACAAATAGCCTCTGTCCAAGGAGCGACAAAATAGAGAGCTTCAGAAAGAGCTAATAGGATTCTTCACATTGAGAAGAGACAAATGGGGAAAAGCAAGATATGATTTAAGGCCTTTCACATCATGAGAGAAATGGAGGAAGTAAATGAGTGAATTTTTCATTTTTCATTGTACTGGAATTGAGAGGTACTTAATGAAAGTCAAGAAAGCTGGAAGTAAAGGACAAAATAAATAGGACTCCTTCATACAGCCTCCAAATAACTTGAGAAAGTCATTGCCACAGATTAAAAGCTGAATGTACACATGGCTTCAAACTATTAGGCAGATTAGACAACAGCCAGAAGATCCATGGATAAGAGGTAAATATAATAGTCCACATTCCAGCTTTGGATAAAAATGTCTCCAATTGCTGACCATGAGAAGCCGAGAAGAAGGAAACTCCTTGGAGTCTTCATTCTTATGCTTTCCCCAAGGATTTGCTCAGGTTCCCAGCTTGAGACCTGGGCTTTTGGGTTGTTCGTGCAGTTACAGCACATTAAATCTGGAAGTGCAGGAGTGTTTTGGAAGAGGAGCTCACACAAGAAAATTACACGTTTATTTAACTTTTATGTGAGTTTAATGGTAGATGTTGAAGGTGGCTTTTTTTCTAGAGGTACAATCTCTTCCTTCCCTTGAATGAATAGCTGAGGAAAAGAAATCATTTGAGGAGTTCAGGTATGCACTTTTCTGCACATTTGTCATAAACCATTAATCAGAGTCTATATGTGTGCTCACAAGATGAGATAGAGTTGCCAAAGAGCTGATAATTAACCCATTTATTTATCTGAGTGCTGAAATTGTACAAAGCCAATTGAGAAAACAGGTATAAATTTGAACTACTAGTGAAGATACAGCTCTATTTATTTCCCTGTCTCCCAGTATCTCCAAATCAAGACTGAATGTTTTTCAAGAAAACACACACCAGGTCAATCATTGCTGAATTTATTTTCTAGCTGTGGCATTTAGCAGCTTCTCAGATTTAATAGTATTTAGGTCCTTTTAACCTTATATTCTGAATTTAGAGAGAGGCAGGTTGGACTTAGATTTTCCATAAAAACAATCTCTTGTGTGATGCTTTCTTCCACATATATATCTGGTGAGTTCTTCATCATTCCTAATTACAATAAAGGTGATTGGAAAATTACTTCTTTGAAAGAAACTGCAACAAGAAACTGTGTAAATTTAAACAAAACCAGAGAATCCCACTGACATTTTTATTAGCAACAAAATCAACGATCTGCAAAATGTATTTTCTTCTTTTTTTCCCCTCAGCATCACTGAATTTTCTGATTCCATACCATGCTTAGTCCCCTGTTATTATAGACAGACCTGGGCATGTATCAGAGATTAAAAGTTTTTCCAGTTTTTCATCATTAATGCAGTATGTTTATAAAGGGTCAATAAGGAGCAATTGAAATCACATCTATATCATATTTTTTTGTAGCTCTGCATCTACCAGTGGTGAGGAAAAATTACTGTTTTCTTGTTTAGCTAATTGCCAAAACTGCATTTCACATAAAGAGGGAATAAGGAACAGCTAAAAACATTTGGATCCTATTGTAGTCTGTCCAACTCAAATTGACACTATAAATGTGCATTAAATCAGCTCACCAAAACCTCCTCTTGTCTAAATTGTTTGCAATTAAAAAGAATCCATCTAGTATCAGAGAATCCAGAAAAAAAAATCTGAAGAAAATATTCATATAAATAAATTAGTCTAGACTTAAAATCCAGACTGGTGTAAATCTTAACTACTGGTCTTCCTCTGAACAAAATGTAAAAATCTGATCATGAAATACTTGCAGTTTAGGCATCATTTTTCATGGGGAGAATGACTAACAATATTTGCCAAACCTAGATGAGTGTATGTCGTGGGTAGTTCTATCTTTCCTTGCATGCAGTAACTGATACTCTTTTTTTCAAAGCTGCTGCAGTTCAACAAGATGCTGAAGAATTTACCTTTGTTCAGAAGAACCACTCACACATGATGAATTCTGTGCTTCATGCCTGTTTGAATGGGACCAAATGAACAAACAAGTTGATGTTATTTATCTACGCCTTATTATCCAAACAGATGGAACAAGTACAGGAAAAAAAAAATCTATGTATATCAGACTTTGATAGTTCCTACTACAGACAAAATCCCTCTAGCTGACAAGGGAGGTGTTTACATGACTGTGACCCGACCTTTCAAACAGCTGCAACTTTTCGTTTTACAGGAAGACCATGAGCTGTGATTGACCTCCTTGCCATTGTTTGCTCTGATTTGGCTACAGATGATAAAGCTGGAATATGAAGTGAGCATAAATACAGGAATGGCCTGTTACTGCTGAATCTACTTCAAAAGCTGTACTGCAGCACCATATTCCTCTGCATTGTGATCTGTGAACATTACCTCATACAAAGCCAGGCTGAAAGCACACAGAGCAGTGAGCATTTACTGGAGGAGGTAGAAGAAAGTGTTGCATCTGTTCTGCACAAGCAAGTCAAGGATTTCTCCTCCTCTGCAATAGCACTCATTTGATGTTTGCTGTACAGCAGCTACTATCCATTATCTCTTCTGTATGAAGCATAATTGCACCAGATCCTTGAGGCATTACTCTGTGCAATTCCAGAGACCTGAGTGGAGGATTTGGCCTGCCTCTGCTAGACCTGTCATGTTCCATGCATAAAGCAACATTGTCCTTTCAGCCATTTACTGAGCCC
Organism: Pachyramphus minor; assembly: GCA_013397135.1. Taxonomy (NCBI): domain Eukaryota; kingdom Metazoa; phylum Chordata; class Aves; order Passeriformes; family Tyrannidae; genus Pachyramphus; species Pachyramphus minor. The sequence continues at coordinate 316,474 of VYXB01007194.1, read as the reverse complement.
CTTTATTAAGGTTGCAAATAAAGTCAGTAACTCTAATCATGCTTGTTGTGAATCCTGGCTTGGCTAGGAATCGTTGGAGATAAACATCTCATTTCAAATAAGCCACTGAGCAGATGGTAATGACTTCTAATCACAAGCAACACAAGGAATATCTGAAATAAAGCCCTTGAGACGAACAGTTTGGTGCATCATTCCCACCATTTTGAATGCTGAATAACCTTGTCCCACAAAGAGAGCCATGTGCGATTTATAACACTTCCAGCTAACTAAAATACTGACAATCATTAATTGTTTTTCACAATTCTAATTTTGAGCCCTTGTACAATGCCCACTGAAGTCAAAGCAAACATCTTCTTTCTAAGCCTTCAAAGACTCCATCTGCTGCAATAACAAAGTGTTGTGTTTTAATTGTGGGTGCAGAAGTTTGGGAGACCTACAAGAACTTCCTGCTCAGCACTAAAAATGAGATTGGGGCAGTTTCTTTGGACACCTTTTCTCCCACCCTCCACCCCCCGCCAAAAAAAAAAAAAAAAGGAAAAGCAAAGCTTTTTGCCATTTGTGGAAACAGTTCTTGGGGTCAGACACTGCCTTTCAGCTCCTGGCCTGTGCCTGTGTCAGGTTAATGACGTAATTTTAGGCTATTCTTAGCTTAGGTCAGTCCTGAGAAGGCAGTACAGGGAGTTTTTTCACAGAGCCTGTCTGCCACTGCATTACTGGAATGTTGAGGTGCTCTTTGCATTAAGGATGATTTTATGCCAAGAGTGGAGCTCTCATTTCTGTATAATCTCCCTCCAATCCTTTGTGATGTGTTCAGGACAGTCTGCTAACCCAATGATATTGCTGGCCATGACAGAGTGACAGGTTTGCATTTCAGTCCTTGGGCTGCAATCTTGCTGCTTGGAAGCTCACCAACACCATTTCTTAATAGTCATGTTTGAATAGTTTTGCTTGAGCCCACGTACAGAGCAATCTGTATTTAGGCTCTTTTTAGGAGGGAATTGGCGAGAATAATTTTCAAACAACTTGATTAAACCGTGTCTGCAACAAAAACTCCATCACAGTTTACAACATGCCTTCCACAACTCTGCTTAAATTCTAATTCCATGTAAATCAGTAGCAATTTTCCTGTTGACCTTTCACCTGAGTGTGGCTTTGCCATTTTATCCTCTGGAGAAGGACTCTGACAACCTCACTTCATGTCCTGCAGTGACAGCCACCTGTACCACTCATCAGGGAATCCACCCTCACACTTCATGGTAACAGCCAGATGACAGACCTGTAGATAAAATCTGAGCAAGTAAGGTGGCTGGTAAATTAGACACATAAGAGGTGTGCAGGGGAGGCTGCTCAGCACTGCTGGGGCCAGGAAGCCATTTCCCATTTCATGGATGCAGGGGTGGCAGCTGCAGCTGGAAGCTCCGTACTCCATGCAGCTGCTGGGGAAGGTGTGAGCAAGCATGGGGTGAGCCACTGACTCTAGCATGGACTGAAAACCCACACAGGGACCTTGATCCTGCTCTGTACAGAGACAACCATTGACTTCAGCAGGAAGATGTGCTTCTCTCAAGCTAAGGGAAGGTCTGGGAACACACAGCCCTTAGCTAGCTATGTGGTTTTTTGTTTTTTTTTTTTTTTGCTGTAACAGTGTCTCTTCCTGGTTTTATCTGCACGCTCTTACATATGAATAAATGAAATCCATGAATGAAACATCCAAGCTCTCAGTGCCTTGCTTGAGCATAGCTTGCTCAAATGCCTTGGGAATGTTGTCAGAGAAGTGAGTCTGCGCAAATCAGGCCTGAAGAGGAAATCACACACACTGTACTTATGTATGGAAGTGAGAGATCCAAAAGAAGCCTTGCCAGCAGTCTCTTACATGACACATAAGAAGGCAGGAAGATTAATGGCCACAGCAAACAGTCAGTAGATTATCACAGAATTGGCTAGGTTGGAAAAGACCTCTGAGATCATCGAGTCCAACCTATGACGCAGCACCACCATGTCAACCAGACCATGGCACTAAGTGTCACATCCACCTCCAGGGATGGTGACTTCACCACTTCTCTGGACACCCCATTCCAATGTCTAATCACTCTTCCTGTGAAGAAATTCTTCCTAATGTCTGACCTGAACCTCTCTTGGTGCAGATTAGACCTCCTCTTATCCTCTCTAATATAATTTTTTCAAGTTAGATAACGAAGGTACCATGACACAGTGCTCAGTGAACTTTCCCCAGCAAATCTCTACGACTAAAGCCAAGTCTTGTGACCCTCTAAACAGCGGTCCTAAGAGAGACCCTTTGAGCCCTCCTGGACCACAATGGGCTGTGACCAGCACCTCCCTGTGAGTAGAGCTTCTCAGTGCCAGTGAACTCTCATGGTTGCTGTACTTTGTGGACCATCACCAAATGATGATGGAGTGTGGGCTGATACCCCCACTCCTCGAGGCTCAACCCTTCACTTGTTGAGAAGATGCAAAGGCATCTGACATGAGCACTTTCACAGGTACAATACCTTGTACAGACTCCTTTAGGAGTGTGTGCGTGCAAGTGTGAATATGTCATAGCCAAGGTACCATGAATGCTGCTCTCTCAGATTCTCAAATACTTTAGATTTGTAAGTTACACCTGTGAGTTAATGTAGAGCCTATAATAAATTCTGTATGAATCCTTTGTTAAATTGTTCAACTTAAGCTATTGATTACAAGTCCTTAAAGTTTAAGTGCAGTTAAACCTTTAGGATTAAACTGTTGGTGAGTTCCGGGGCTCAGCTTGGATGGAGGGTCCACTCTGAACCTTGTGATCAACGTGAGGATTCCTTTTTATCCTTACCCTTTCCTATCCTTACCCTTCCCCGCACCCCTCCAGCCTCCACACAGATATTTTTTGTAGTTTATTTCAGCTTTAGATTGATCGACTTTAGATTTCAGTTTGCTTTTCCTCTGCGTGCATTAACCACCTTAGCAAGCCGCGGCGCGACCCCTGCCAAGGGCCTGCTTCGCGCTTGCTTTCGCTTTTACATTACACCCGCTATTGCCGAGACCTTTGCTGGTGATTCTTTAAAGCGACCTTAAGACGCCCCGTTCTCGCCGCCCGGACTGCAAGTCCCGGCGGGCGCTCCGGGCGGGCCGCGGGGCGGGGCGGGCAGCATGGCCGCCAGGGAGGCGGGCGGCGCGGTGCTGGGCACGGCGGCCGAGAGGCTCTTCTCGCTCAGCGGGCTCTTCGCCGTCTACAAGCCCAAGGGACCCACCTCGGCCGGCGTGCTCAACCTGCTCAAGGAGAGGCTGCTGGCAGGTGAGGGTGAGGAGAGGCGGCCGGGGCGGCACAGGCGCAGGGGTGCCCAGCCCGGCGTGGCTGCGCGGTGGGTGCCATGTGCGTGCGTTCCTTGGGGGTGCTGGAATCACAGCCCCTGACAAGCCGCTGCAGCCTCTTTCTCCACAGTCTGAAAACTGCAGGAGAGCTGGGGTTTGGTTTGGATTTTTGTTGCTGTTGATGTTTTTTGTTTGGTTTTGTTTGATGGTAGTTCACAGCCGTGGTATGGCCCACTCGGGAATGCATCCGTTCCTGGATACATCCTGGCTCGCTGCGCCCGGGGAGGTTCAGGTTGGACATTAGGGAGGGATTTCCTCACAGAAAGGGGGATTAGACATTGGAATGGGCTGCCCAGGGAGGTGGTGGAGTCGCCGTCCCTGGAGGTGTTTAGGGAAAGGCTGTCCCAGCGAAACTCCATGTGTTGGTCACACTGCACAGGGAGCCGAGACCACATTCACCTCTCTGTCCTGGGGGCAGGCACCTGGAACAGGCACAGGATCGCCTGTAGATGGAGGATGTACCTGATACAGGATGTATCGCCTCATGTCCAGGATGTGAGTCCTCATTTTGAATAGGGATGAGATCTGCCCCAGCAGAAAGCTCCAGCCCTGCATAGTGCAGGGTATCCCAGCTTGCTTGGAGAGCTGTCCTGTCCCAGGCACAGCATGTACCTGTCTGCCAGAATGCGTGTCAGCAGCATCTCTGCAGCACAGTGCTGGCAGAGTGTTCTGCTGCAGTCCCATTACCCATTGCCTCTAAAAAAATATTATCAAACGTGTGAAAACCAGAGTTTCAAAGTCCTGGACACAGTCTGCAGAAACTGCTTTTTCAGAGTACAGGGAAGGCTGAATGTCAGATAGTAGGGCATAACATTGCAAAAGTGTGAGAGACTACGGCCTAAATCTTTTTTATAATAGGGGGACTTAATTTATTATGGGGACTTGATCATATAATCTGGGCTTTTGAGTGCTTACTGATGAAGTGAGAGCATACTTGCAGATCAGTGAGTGCTTAGTGATTTATATATATGTAGTGAATTATAGTGTAGTCACAGACTTCAGTTTTGTATGGAAAACTCTGATTCCCTCAAGTGAAAAGCATAATGGAGAGATAATAGATATAAATAAGAGAGCTTAGGCCATTTTGTCATATTTAATACTGGTAAATAATTTGAGTCCTCGGAATTCCTGGAGTCATCAACTGCATAGAAGGGTTGGCAGGTTGAGACACTGACAACTTGAAAGCAGCAGTGAGCAAGTTCAGTTCACTGCAGAGCTTCCATAGGGCTGCAAACATGCAAATAAACATGTCCCAGTACAAGTCAAGAATTGCTCAGATTATGTAGCATAAAAATTGTGTATAATAGATGATTTGGGAGCTCAGCTGCTGGTTCTTGCACTCCTTGTTAAAGAAACTTCACAGGTTTGCTACCAGTATTTTCCGAACATCTGTTTATAAGAGTATGTGAGACTTCATTAGAACTACGTGGAAATAACTTGCAAGTTGTTTGAGGTTGGGAGTAGATACTGGACTTCTGCAGTACAGTAATTTCTGCACTACTAATTAATAGTTTAAATATTTGATTTTTATGTCCTTTAGCAGTCTGGAAATACGCACTATTTTTTCTATGTTCTGAGGTTATCCTATAATGCTTCCTTTCAATTTCTATTTGCAGAAGCTGGTGTGCAAACGAATGAGAACAAAAGAAATCAGGTTTTGAAAATTGGACATGGAGGAACTTTGGACAGTGCAGCAGCAGGAGTTTTGGGTAATGAAAAACATAATTACAGTCATCAAAAGATGATTTCAGGAAACATTTTCATGCCTATTGAAATCAGAGGTGGAGGAACATTTTGGGATACATGTGGCAGGTTTTGCTGAAGGAACAAATTACTGTGGAAGAGTGGTCTGGGTTAAATTTCCTCTGCATATACTTTTACATGCTTGTAACATGGTTCTTAAAGAAGGCTATATTCTCTCTTCCTGCCTCCCCTTCCCAAATCCTGAGATAACTTGTGGGTTATTACAAGAAAATATAGGCTCTTGTGTAATGAATTGTAAATTACCTCAGAAATTGATGCCTTTTTAAACTTAAGCTGGGGATTTATAGTCAACATAATTTGCTGAAGTATTTTGTCTCAAGGTAATGCTTTTCTGGGATTTTGAAGGAGCCTTTAGGGCTGTAACTTGCCAAATGAAAGATGTATAAGAGCAGTTCAGTTGCTGCTTTCCTTGAGGCTCAGCACAGAAGCAGTTTTTGCTTGCTGTCCTGTCTTGCTTCATAAAGAAGAGTCACCAAAGATATTTTGTCTTTTAATTTTGGTAGCAATCCATTTATTGCATTCCTTTGTTTTATTAAAGAATGTGTCAATTGCTGGTGTTTAAAAACTCAGCTGTGGGTGTGATTATTCCCACATCATACTTTGTCACCGATGGTTTTATTGATAAGTAACATGCAAACTCCAGCTTGCTTAAATCATAGCCTTGTAGCTCTGCTTGGTTTGAAGAAATAACAGCAATACATTTTTGCTATTGAAAATCAACAGGTACTGCTCTGAGCATACAGTGAAAGTAAATGCACTGAGTTTTGACTTATGATTTCTCCCAAAAAGAATTCAGCTTCAAGGAGAGGTTGGTTGCTGTGACTGTTGCTGGTAGAGAGGCCTGTAGGCTGGTAATTTTCTCTGTCAGTTGTGAATGCTGCAAAATCTAACCTTGTTGGACTAGAAATCAGCACTAGCTTGTTTTGTTCCAATTTCATATACTGTGTGGCCACTTACAGGAGAATTCTGTGTGTATTGCTGAAGCAGACATTTTCCTTTTACACAGATGTTCCCCTTGAACATGCTACTTCTCATTGTGCAAAGTCAACAGCATTGATCTGTAGGAAAAGAAAAATCACTTGTGCTTCTTAATTGCTTCTCCTACTGTTCTCTGATACCCAGTAGACTCCAAAGCCTGCTTCTGTGGCGTGACAAAAAGAACTTGGGCTTGATGTGCTTGGTAAAGACAAGAGAAGGCATCACCTTAATATGCTACGGATCGATTGAAAAAATTCATAGGGTCTTTCATTCCACTGCCATACAACACATACAGGGAAAAATCAATGGTAGCTGGACTGGAAAGGACAAAACTGGAGAGGAGTGGGAAAGGGAATGTGCCCAGATTTCTTGTGGTAAGGTAATGAGAGAGGGAAGGACACAACAGAAACAAGTTATTGAGAATATGTGTGCTGCTTTTCAGGATGGGCTGGTGGAGCAGAAAGCTTGCTTTCCTCATGGACGTTAGCATAATGGAAGTATTTACTCTCTGAAACCTTTCTTAATCTGTACTGCTGTTTCCCACATTTTATGTACTGCATGTCTGTAACTGTGTTCATGGGAATTAGTTGATACTTGCTTGGTGTGCCATGTGTACTCCAATAACTGAGCAGTGCTTTTCATCAAAACTATACTTTAGTATTTCTTTTCTTACTGACAGCAAATGTTGATGAGGAAGGACCTTGGAGATAGAGGTCAGTGATGTATGACTTGAGAGAAAGGCAGGGTCAGGTCTTAGTGAATATCTCATTCTAGGGCTGTGATTCCAGGTTGGTGTTTGCTGTTGTACAATGGGAACTGCATTTGGCTTGTTTTTATGTGGCAGTAATGAAATAGGCTTCCACAGTAGAAGAAAAAGTGAAAAAGTATAAAAAATAAAAATTCAGTTAAACCTTGTTATATGTTCATTGTAGTTTATGTCACTGTTTAATAATACATGTGCTGCTGGTGATTAGTGAGAAAAAGTGTGTCTTGTTCACAAAAGCATTCAATGTCTCTAAAATGATTCTGTTGAATGTCTTGACACTCTTAAGCAAACTTCAGCTCATCTGTTGAAGTGTCAGTGATGTCATTGTGTTGCAAGAGAAGTGCTTGGTTATAAAGTTTTATCTGTGTGCTTATCTCCTTTTCTCAGCCTTCTTGCAGCTCTTTCCTATCTGGCAAATGACAGGAATGGGCTGAACTGAAGGTACACAGAATCACAAGCACAAGGGCATGTGTGACTAAAACCCCTCAGGAATAAGAGGAGAAATAACTGAGAACAGAAACAATCTAATTAGTTTCAGAGGGTAAAGATGGAGATGCATTAGAGCACAAGTAAAACATTTGGGCTTTTCCTTTAAAAAAAATAAAAAAAGAAGAAGTTAATTGTCAGTTTGATGTTTCTGGTCCTGGCCCCTGGCTAACACAAAGATTTAATTTCCAGAAAGCTCCCTTAACTCCTGTAGTTTTATTAAAATCAAGTACACAAGCTGATACCTATTCCAAAGTTCTACACAAAATTAATTTTCTTCTAAAATTTTCTTTGTAATGCTGTATCTGGGAAAAATCAATAGGAAAGTATTTTAAACAAAAGCACCTTGTAAAAAGCTTTAAAGTAAAATATAAACTAGAGCTCTTTTTCTGTCCCTTTCATTTATGAAAAGCTGACTGCTGTTTTTTAGAATAGTGGTGTAAGATTGAAATGGCAGTAGTCTGTACATGCACAGTAATAGGAAGGTTTGATGATAAAAGATTTTTTGACTGAGGCAATTGGACCTTTTGATTATTTTCTTGCTGTAAGCCTGATAAACAATTTCATTATGCTGTCTTGGCTGTATTACTCTTGGTCACTATCAACCTTTAAAAGGGCTATTTGCTAACAGTGAAGGCTACATTCATTATAAATAAGCCATAGCCTTCATCAAATCAGAGAGTGTTAATTGCACTATTCATTTCTTTGGTGATTAGAAGATAAATAAATCTAGGGATTAGATTAAAGTATTTTAACAATAGATGAAGGTTATTTATTTCCTGCCTTAGACTTTTTTTTCCTTTCCCTAGTCCCATGTTGTCATAAGTGTTGACTCTCTTCATATGCTAACAGAGCATGAAAGGCTGTGGTTCTGACCAGCATAATATTTAGTAGTGAATGGTGTTGAGTAATGGGACTGCAGGGCTGGTTTTCAAGTAGCATTTCTTCTTCTGTCTTTGCAGTGGTTGGTATTGGAAAAGGAACAAAAATGCTGAGAACTATGCTGGCAGGTTCCAAGGTAAGGAATGCTAAATGACTTGTAGTACTGTGGGTTTTTTGTTTGTTAGGTTTGGTTTTTTTCTTCCAATGAAGAGCTGAATCAACATACAAATATGTCAGCCATCCTGCATACTTAGATTAAATGTGTACTTTAGTTCCTTTTTGCATTTAGTCAGAAATTTGATACCAAGACTTATGTCCAGATTGGTTATTTAAAAAAATTTTTGTCTTGGTTTTCTACAAACTGTTTATAAATACCACATTCCAGTTTTGCAGGAAGATTTCTATACTATTTAGTGTATTTAAAAAAAAAAAAGAGAGAAAAACTGTAATGAAGAAGGCACTGAAAATTATGGTTTTGGGATGTAGTTGTATATGACAGTTCGATTTTTGGTAATTTTCCTTGTGTATAGATAACATAATTGTTACTTAGCTTGCACTAACAGATGGTCTTTGTTTCTTTTCTCTCTTCTTAAATACCATGAGGCCTTAAGAGGCACCCTTTGGAATTAAGAGTGCTTTGCCTTTGTGATGGTAGCTATCCTTGCACGTTGCAGCTGCTGCAGATGGGTGGTCCACAAACACAGCAATAAGCAGATGTGAGAAGACAAAGGCAGCAAAACCCTGTGGCTGCATGAAATAGTCCAGACTAGAGCCTTGACAGATAGAAGTCTTTTTCAGTGCTGGTTTTGATTAGTTGTGCTGTGTCTTTGGTGAGTGCACTCCTGATTGTAGGTGTTACATACACAAAATAGTGCAGGTGCTCCCAAGAGGAATCTACCAGCGTTGATTCGTTATTCACAAGTCAAATTCTGTGGTTTTGGCCATTCTTTTTACATGACAAGTCTAGGTAAGAATGACAAGTGCAGAAATCAATTAAGCCTTCCAAATTTCATCTTATTCTTAGGGCAAGTCAATAATGAGCTCAGTAAATTGACAGCCTTTATAATACATTTTATTCTGCCATTTTTGCCATTCTATTCTGGTCTGAACACTGAAGCTCTTTACAGCTGCTGAACTGATAGCTTAAAGGTAGAATTTTATTGACAATCTTCAGTTCAACTCAAAGGCAAATATTTTCACAGGATAAAAAGACATAGCTGTAGAGTCTGATCCAAACTCACTGTTGTCAGTGTCAGTCTCTGCACTGACTGTAATGGTTCTGGATTTTGTTTATGTGACCAGTTTTCAGAGGCATCTGTGTTTTGAAACATGCAGGAAGCAGCTGGATTTACAGTGGAAACCTAAGCGGTTACCACCTGACAGTTCCTTTCAAAGAACTTTAAAGTAAAAGGAGTCATAGAGTTACTTCAGCTAAATTAAGTCATCATAGCTAATTGTATGAAAAATGATGACTCAAAACCACATAAGGCCATTGAAGTATCTCTTAAGCTGATGTTCACAGTGGAAGCAGCTGTGATGGCAGAATTATGCACAGTGTTCCTTGATGACTTCAATATAAAGCCGTGTAGCAAGTAGCGGTGTTATCCAGCCAAACCTTTGTCTCAGAGTGGTTTAGAGCTGCTGCTGAGGGGCAAGGAAAGGGAAAATGGGCAGTTGGGGCAGTCCAGTGAGCTACACCAGCCACCAGCCTTCACCTGTCCTTAGGTTGGTGTGGGCTGTGGGCACTTGCGTCAGTGAGGCAAAGGTACATCTTCACAGAGATCATCAGCTTTTCCACTGCAGTTGTTGGTGTGTTCTGATGTGGTATAGAGTATGGGGTAGCTGACATCTGTGCCAGGTGGCATGGAGTGGTGAGCATTTATTTGGAGCTTTTCCTGTCTCTGCCTTCCTATTTTCTATTTATGCTTCAATAAATTAAACATGCAATAAACAGGGAGGCTTAAGGAAGTTGAAGGATCTCGTACAGATGTCTGCCTATTTGTTTTTTTGACCACACTGAAAACAACATCTCATGATGTATCAAGAGATAAATCCTTGACTGTCTAAATAGATTTGAGTTTCTTTTGCATCCTGTGCCATGTGCTTGGAGTTTAATCTTATTTATTTTCTTTTTTTTTTTTTTACCATTTTGCATACTGAAGTGTTTGTTGAAAGGTGATGTTTTTCTTTTGTTCCTTTTATTACTATGAAGTTCTGATGAACTGTCTGACCCTCTCTGAATAGGATTAACTGTTTGCTTATAGGAATGTGTCTTGTAAAGAAACAATTCAGTCTACCATTGTTGGCAGCAGAGTTATGCTGAGTGACCAAAACGTATGTTACTGCAGTAAACTCCATATGGTGACTCTGCCAGAGATTGGACTATTTCAGATTTTTTCGCAAACGTTGTGTGAAACTTTCCTGACTCTGTGTGGCAGCTCTGAGCATCATCACTTGATGTTGCAACTCATGCAGATTCTACAAGGAGTGTTACTTTTTCAGTGTAAGTTCTTTATTGGTTTGACCTCCTTATGAATTAACTCAAACCAAATAGAAATGTGCAGCCAAGGACAATATCTGCTTAGTGTTCCAGACCTCTCATTGAATTCTTAATATTTATCCAGAAATAAATATATGTACAATCTGTCTTTGTTTGTTTGTTTGCTTTATTTTGTTTCAAATGTTCCAAGTGAGAGGGAGAAGCTGAATGCTCTTTGATATGCAGTTTAAATACTGAGCATTTAATACATGTTCTGTAGGAGAATCACTTTTTCTTCTTGTTTGCTGGGACTTGGGCTTGGTCTTGCTTGAACTTTTTGCACTGCAGTATTTTGAGAGAATTTTTTTTTTAATCGTGTTGGCAAAATAAAGACAGTAGAGTGAGAAAATATTTCCTGCTTCAGCAGTAAAATAAGTACGATGGGGATGGACGAATTTTTGCTATGGTAAAACGTTTCTGAACAACTCAGAATGGATGGATGACTAGTCTGTCTCAAACACCAGTGTAAAAGTGTGTTTTTGGGGGGGAAGAATGGATTCAAAAATGGTACCTTTGGCACAGTTTCCAAAGTGGTAGTCCTGTTTTAAAACCTCTGTGCCAGAATGTGCTGCTACATAGAAACAATGAGAGAAATGATCATGTACTCATCAGAGAAGAAAAAAGGGAGAGCAATAAGCAATGAAATTCTGCATTATTCTAATAGTTTCCATAGGGAGGAGATGTCTCCCAAAATGTACAGCCTTTATTTTTAGATGAGTTAAAACAGAAGAATTGAAACTTTAAGCCTCAAGTTCTGTGCTTAATTTGCTTTTTTTTTTTTCAGTGAGATAACACCTAGATTCACCCTGAGAGAATTTTAGTCATACTAGTATGAACAAAGCCAGAACTTGACCATCCCTTAAACTTTTCTTGAAATCGCTGCCTCTCAATGAGCAGAAAACATGGTTGTATTGGTTTTATCTGAGCATGCAACTTGCAGTTATGGTCCACATACAATCTGAATGTCCAAGTGCTCAAGTGATGTGAGGGAAATTGCCTGAGTACTTTGCACTTGTTCACAAGCTTGGGCAATGACTAGTTAAAAATAGAAAATTGAATCTCAAAGATTGTGGCTTTTTTTTTGGAACTATCCAAAAAAGCCCAAACCACTGGATAGAGTAAATCCCAAACTCCAAGTGTTCATAAAGCCTAGAAGGAGAAAAAGAGATTATAGGCAGAAGGAAGATGCATCAGTGACCTGATATGTGACAACTTTTGTTTATTATAATTGTTAAAATTTGAGTTCTTATGAGTCCTGGATAGAAAATGAGTGCTAGTAGAGTGATTAAGTCTCAAATCTTGCCAGTCACACTTGTATGAGAAAGGACTTGTCTGAGCAGCAGTTGATTCAACTCACTTTAACAGAATTTCTGAGAAATGTAAGTTACTTTTTGCAGTGGGATTCAGGGATTAGTTTGTCTATTGCAAAATTGTTTCTCTAGAGGATGGCATCAGATGCCAACGTAGTGTCCATAAAGAATGTTGTTTCTTTAACCCCCATGATTATCTTACTGTCCTAATAATTAGACTTTAATTTGTATCCCTTAACTTCTCAAACATCAGGCTTGCAAGCTTTCTCCATGAATTATTTTTTTTCAATTAAGTCCTTAGCTTCCATCTTTTGGCAATGAGTTCAATGAATTAATAACGCATTAAAAAGCACATCTAGTGGTTCTATAAGGAACAAAACTAATTAAGCCTTTACTTGTGACTTTGTTTGTTTACAGCTTCTTAGGCACCAAAGCCCCATGTGGAGTTTCTGGTCTCCAGTAGTTCAGTGAGGCTCCCTCTGGACCCTCCTTAGCAGAAGCTGCAGTAGATTTATTCCCTCTATCTGTCTGTTTTCAGGAGGCTTGTAAGAACTCGGCATCTCCGAGACCTCTATTCTTCTGCCAGCGTTTGTGTGTTTGCACATTGACATGCACACCATGATGGTGTAAGTGCTATTTCTTTAGAAATCCTAATTTTCTTTTTAAAGAGCCTCACTGTATTGGATTGTTTGGGTTTTTTGTGTTTTTGGGTTTTTTTCTCAGTGTGTTTGAAAAACAGTTTGTGCTCCAGTTCATATATTTGAGTTATGAGTGCAAGAAAATTGAGTTGACTTTTTTTTTTCCTTTTGAAGGATCCTCTTGATGGTGTGTGTTCTTACTTTTAATCTTAAAAGTTTCTCTAGGGCCAAGCTTCATCGTGCTTTCTTTTGGAGTTGGTAAAACAAAAGCAATTATTCATACAGTGCACAGGGATGTGTTCTGTTTTCTTTTTCTGAATCTGGTAATTTTAACATTGTCTTGAAAGGGCAAGATTTATGGGCAGTTGTAATAATGTTATTAGACTGATTGGTTTAATATGGAAAACTAGGTGTTTGGATATGCAAGCCCTCTCAGATCTAAAATAGAAGGCGTGGACTTTAAAACTAGATTTTAGATTTGTTTAGAGTTCAGTGAAGTAGGTATCTTTTAGACCATTTCTGAAAAAAAATGTTGTTAATACTTGTGAATGTGGTGTATATGAACAGTGCTGTGAGGGCAAGCAGTTGTATAGGTAATACCCCAAAGACTGTTCCACAGAGATAGGCTACTTTCTATTACCTGTTTTAATAAAATAGGTTCAGAAAGCAGTTTGTCTCTGGAATGGGGTAGCCAGGATTTGTTTACAAGGGATCAGCCAAGCTCCCAGGCACAAGGTGAGGGGGCCTGTTATTGCTTGTCTGATGATTCTACAGGTCCCATCTTGTTTGTGTTCATCTGTGGTTTTAGTTGGACTTTTCCTTCCAAATTGCAGTATTATCCTATCCAACTGTCTCTACTTGTCTTGGAGAAATCCAAGTAAAAGTGGTTTGTTTGCTCTTTAGCCTTTTGCCTTGGAAATTTTTCATCTGCTGCACCTTCTCATTTTTCACTCTGTGGTTGATGCCCTCTTACATTCTCACATCTCTTTGTTTATGGTATCCCATCCAGCATAACCAAGGGTCAGACTGAATTTTTTTTCATACTGAGATGGGGGAGGTAAGAAAAAAAAAGAGTGCATTATGTGGCCTGGCCACATAACGCCACAAACGGTGTTGTAGCTACACAAAATGTCATTACTTTGCCTGTGTTCAAGCCCAAAGAAATTACTGTTTCCTTACAAGGGAGGTAGAAAGGAAAGGAGGAGATGATAAGGTTATCTCCTAGGGGAAGGAGAGAGCCTGGTAGATTATATGTTGTGGCATGTGAAGGGGTTAGTGTGAGGTAACATTATAGCGTGCCAGGAATCCAATATCTCTGTTGAGCCCATGGTTTTTTCAGAACCCAGTGGAGTTATGAATTTTAGTTCCCAGGCTTATTTTGAAAGATGTTTTGTAGGTTTCCCTTGAGGAATAGGACTGGCAGATTGAAGGTGGAGTGATTGTTTTATGGGAAATGTTAAGCCATGGGCAGATGGATGTGTTTTAGTCCTTGTGGACTGGCTGGGTGAATTCTCCCTGACGTGTACTGGTTGCTTAATTTCACCCATCTAGTTACCATTTGGGGCATTAGATGAAGTATATTGTGTTCCTTAAACATGGGCTAGGACTGAGAAGTCTTGACATTTCTGTTACATGGTATTTACTATGTTATTCTGCAAACGTTCAAGGAATACTTTTTCATATGTTTGCATAATACAGTGCAAAGATGTCTTGTCTTATAAACTTGTCCAATAAAACTTGTCCTATTTAATGTCTGTAGCCTCTAACAGCTACATCCAGGTAGTGCTATAACAGTTTGGGCGGGGGATTTAACCACTACTGGCACCTGAGAAAGTTTTTGCAGAACCACAACTTTATATTGGAATTCCATGACCTCTTTCAAGAGGAGGGGAGATTGGTTCAGAGATCGATTGTTGTGTATGCAACGTTAGGACTGGTTTCTATCCTCTGTGTGTTACTTTACAATGTTCCCTCAATGCCTCAATATATTAACTAGAGATTAGTGTCAGTTTATGGAAGTGTGGTTGTCTTCCTTATTTTGTCGCAAAGAAGATGCCCACATGAAAGGAAGGCTGGGAAAATGCGTGAATGAGGTTGGTTTTGATGTGTTTTGAGAATGTGTAGAAGGTGTTATCAAAACTTGAAGTGGTGTCTGTAAAAAACAAGATGCACTGAGGGAATGTTAAACTCTCACAGTGGAGGATGCAGGAATTGGGGGAGGGTTAAAATGTTAACTGGATAAAATGACCTTACACACTGTCAACATCTTTAATTACCTGTTACTGCAAAACATACAATGCAATTTTAACCTGCTTTTTTTTTTGGTAACCAATCATAAAAAGAGAAGAGGCTGATTTGAATACTTCTGCCTTGCCTGATATCCCCAAAACAAGGTTGTAGAAGAAGAAGCAGCTGTTCAATAGTATGGATATGTACTGCAGTGTTACTGTTAGTAAGCTGGCTTGACATGCTGTGTATTGCTCAAGTCTCTTTTATGCTCACCCCAGAGGCCTAAACTATTAATACCTCAGCTTCATGCTCTATTAATATTCACACTCTTTTTTAAACTGTTGAAAATCTTGAAGAGACTGCACCTATTGTGCTGCTCTTTCCTCAGAAATGCCAAATATTTTAAGAGTGTACTCTAGTGTGATTTTTCTGTTCTTTCATTCAGGAGGTCAGTGGCACTTTCTTTCCTCTTGACCTTTCTATAATTGTGCATATGACTGTGCTACATGTACAGTTCTTGTTTGAATTCATTAAAAAATTAAGGCTGCAACTTGGCAAGGCTTTCTTCTCATTCTTAATAAAAATAACAGAAAAAAAAAAAGGATGGTAGCTGATTTAAACTGGACATTCTCCATTGTTTTCCGTAGTGTTCATTTCTAGTAATTTGGAGGTGCTCTAAAAGGTGCCTTTTAGAATTAGCTGCATCTTGGCTTTAGCAATGCCTTTGAATTCACCTACAGGCTTTCATGCATTCAGTTGTATCTGCGTGTATCTATCAAGTCTTACCCCTCTGGAAGGACTCATATTTCTGCACAGAGAATTATGTATTTCCATAAAACTCTGTTTCCCAGATAGAATTTGGAGGTTGTCTTTGTTTAGTTTGTTTTATCTGTGATGTGGCTGCTAGAGGACAGAATAAGGAAAGAGGTGCTTAGGCTGAGGATGAAATTTAAGAGCCAACCTGAGACATCTTGGTGAGTGAGAGAGGTTTCCACAGAGAGCAAGTGCCAGAAAGGTTTGCAGCCGCTTTTGCACATTAATCTGCATCTCCTCTTGGATGTTGTGAGCCTGTATTTTGTTTATAAATGACATGCGACCTGTTGCCACCTCAGGTGATGTAGCATTCCTGTTACTGTTGGGATTGTTCTCCCACCTGCCCCCTTTCCTGTACTTTCTCTGACACCAAAATTTAAATTTTCTGCAGTTTTTAACTGACACCTTAAAGCTTCTCTGGGTTCTCCTATTACAGGTGGTGGTTCTAGTCCTTCACATGGAAAATCTGGTCACCCCACATGTTTGAACATTGCACAGAACTTTGTAAGTAAGCTGACATAAGAGGTCAGAAAATCCTGTTAGTCCACAAGTAAAGATCAGATAGTTCTTCAGCAATGACAGTACAATTACAGCATTTGGCAGTAAATAAAATTTAGTGCAGGCTTAGCACAAAGTCAGCTTTTTCTTTTAGGAGAAAAAAAATGAATGGTAGAGAAGTTGTAATGTTTATGTATATCAAGAGGACATGTTTGGTGTTTGATAATTTTGGATTTGCTCTATCGTGAAACGTGAGACTCCTGCCTCATCCTGCAGTCTGTATTTTGCCCTCTGTGCAACCTGCTTTTAAGAGATTAGGGCTCTGTGCTTTTAATATATTGGAATCTGCTTAGTGAGAGCGCTTTGTTTTGGAAAATAATTGAAACTATGGCAACCCGTGGGGTTTTTTTCCCAGCTTATTTGTCTACCTCATGTACTTCTCGGTTTTGGTGGATGATTAGCACACTGGAAACCACTGGTAGCTGCTTATGTTATACAAACAGCAAAATAAGTTATGTAAATATTAAATCCAGAACATGTTATTTGTGCTTTAGAAATCATTAAACACAAACTGAATGTCACTGTAAAAATGACAGTTTAAGGCCTCTTCATTATCTCAATGGCCTAAGTCTACCAAGTTGTAAGTGCAGATGGAATGGGTTTGGCAGAGGAGCACCAAATCTGATCAGTGCTTGCCTGCTGTGTGCTCACTCTGATTTCTGTCAAGTTCTCTTGAACGCTTGTTTTTTGTTTGTTTGTTTTATGTTCCCTCAAACTTGTTAGCCACATGCAGACATCAGTTTACGTAAATTGACTTCATTTTTCTATCCAATATGGCTTTTCATTCTCAGCTTCGAGTCTCTTGCACAGGGGACTGCAGCCTTTTTTTATTTATTTTCCTTTAACACTTCTGTGTTCAGTTGCTGCTGTGACCAGAAAATGGGTCATCCTTGGATGAACTCTTATGAACTGCCTCTTCCAGAGAGTTTGCTTGCCTGGGAAATTCTTGTAGTGGGAGCCATCTTAAAATCTTCCTGACAGCTACTAGTGACCTCGTTTCATAATTACTTGTGTTTCTGTCTAGCTCTTCTAAAGTGTTGCTTCACCATGTTTGAAAAAGCTTTTAAAACATGTTATAATTTAAAATTTCAAGTCTCTGGCTTCTTTCCAAATAAAATCTTGATATATTAACAGTTAAAACTGAGAAGCTCTGTTCCATGGTCTGTCTGGCATTTGCACTGATAAGTGGGGCAGACATGCCTGGCAGTCAGCCCAGGGGCTTCAGCCTCCCAGAACCCCCCCCTGGGTGGGTTATACAGCTAAAAGCTCTGCTGGCTGTACAGCCCTGGAATGGGAGGAGATTCTTCTTCCTTATCCTCCTCTTCCTCCTTTCACTGTTAAATGTGTGTACTGATAAAGTCTTGCCTTTTTCCTCTCTCTTTTTGTGGCTATTCTTTCCCTGACTATATTAGTCTAAGGATATGAAATAAAAAAGCCAAATTATAGCTATTCTCTTACTAGAAAAAATATTGTAAACATATGGTTTATTTTTTGTGAGAATGTTGACTGTGCCCTGTGGTTGAGACTGTAAAACAGAATTCCTCTTCCCAAGATCTGTAAGATTTATTAGAGATTTTGTAATTTGTTTCTTATGGGTTCCTGTAATCCTGGTTTTTCTCCAGCGCTGGTTTCTTATGGCATGTTTCTTCCTGGTCATGGGTATGGTAACAAATGCACACCACCCAGGCATTTCACTGTGCCTGGTCTAGCTGAGGTTTTATCCAGCACATCCCCCAGTCTGTGTGATAGAGTTTGTGCATTATCATTGACAGAGTGCAGTGGTTTGGCTCTTCTAAAATATTTTCTTAAGGCTATCTCCTCACTAGTGTGAGTAGAAGAGCTGCTCATACTCAAGGGCTTCTGATCACTTTGCTGCCTTTTGTTTTGGTTGCCATAATATCAAGAAAATGGTTTTCTGAACAGCTGAGAGACACAGCCATTCCCTGATGCAGGATAATTTTTGGGGAGGTCTGTATGTCCTCAGGGTGCTGTTGTACAATTGTGAGGCTGTGCTTTGTGACCGTGCAGACCACCACTATAAGCTGGAATTAATGCACAATGCTGCAGCACTTGGTAGTTGTGACTGGGAATGCATGATCTTGGCTTTTAATGTGCTACCCTTGTGAAATCCCGTAGGGAAGTTGAGGTGCTGCTTTTAATCTTTAAATGATTTGGGTTCTGGTCTCTTGAGATGAGTAGAGGGCAAGGATGTAGGGGCTGTTGATTGGCATGGTGTTCTGTGAGGAGCTGCCAGTATAGGGATGTTTTCTGCACTTGCCAGGCTTTTCAACTCCTGCAACACCTACTACCTTCTTTTTTTGTTTCAGATTGGGTGGGTTGAAGGCAGCGTAGTTGTGAACAGTTGCTGTCTGTGCTCCTGCAGTGATTTGTAATTTGAGAGTACAGGGAGAATGCCCCTAGATGTTTTTTAGAAAACTGGAAGAAATAAATGATTGCCAACAAACGTGAGAAAAGGTCACCGAAGACTTCAGTGACTCAGAATCCACTGGGTGCTTCTGAGGGCAGTGTGAGTGAGAATCTAGAGAGAGTCAATGCTGAATTTTGCCACAAAGTAAGAGGAACAATAGATTAAGTCTGGACTCTCGTATTATCTTCTACAAGCTCCAGGTCCTGCACCCTAGCAAAGGGAAAGTAAACTTTATTAAGGCTAGTAAGAGTTATGATATATAATTGTAGATACCCAAGGGTACTCCAGAGACTGATCATAAAACAACTGTAATTCCTAATTTCCTGACCTGTTACAGCCTTTTTTGTGGATTATTGCATTGATGTCTTGAGTATTTTGTGAGTCTATAAAGACTCTTCCAAGGAATGGGAACTTTTAAGGATATTGTTTTTATAAATTGCATACCTTTTTGCCTTTGTTGCAGAAATTAAGTGATGAGATTTGGATTGTATTGTTCATACAGTTATTATCTCTTTATTGCTGGTAGGTCAAATATAACATGTTATTGTAACAGAGAGCCTGAAGCAAGATAGCCAAGAGCAGAATTAAAAGGAAGAAAGTAATTTGAACTGAAGTAGTATGAGTATTTTGATTTGGAAACATCTGAAGATGGAGTGTGAGGTTTCAATTTTTTAGATTTAAAGTTTTACTGAAGTGCTAAGATCATTCATCATGCTGTTATAATGATGATCTGATCACATGTTTTTATTAACCTCTAGAATAATTGCTGAATAGTGTCTCTTTCTAGCTATGCTATTAAATGTTCAGAACCAGATCATTAAATGTCTTGGAAAGCAGTCAATTTTATGGTCCTGAAAGCACATAATAGACTTGAAAGTTAATTTAAATATTTGTTGTGGAGCAGCCTTCATCCATTCTTCCTTTTGTTTCTTTTTCATGCATTCCAAAAGTGTGTAAACGTCAAGAATTTTATTTTAAAATGCCTGCCTTTGCAGAGTTATCAGGGGATCCAGACATCTGCAATGTTTAGGGGAAAAGTAGCCCTAATGTGGTGTTTAATGTGGTTTAACGTGGCAGGAGCTAAACACCGTACAGCTGTTTACTCACTCCCCTCTGAGTCTCATGAGGGAGAGGATCAGAAAAGAAGGTAAAACTCATGGGTTGAGTTAAAGGCAGTTCAGTAAGTAATGCAAAAGCCACACACACAAGCAAAGCAAACCAAGGAACTCATTTCCCACTTCCCTTGGGCAAGAAGATGTTCAGCCATCCCCAGGAAAACCAGGCTCTATCACATGTAGTGATGCCTTGGGAAGACAAACACTAATCACTCCCGACATCTCCCCTTCCTTCATCTTCCCCCCACTTTATATATTTAGCATGACACCATATGGTCTGGAATATCCCTGTGAACATTTGGGGTCAGCTGTCCTGGATGTGTCCCCTCACAGCAACTTGTGCACTCCCAGCCTGCTCGCTGGTGGGGTGAGGAGCGGAAAAGGCCTTGACTCTGTGTAGGCAGTGCTCAGCAGTAACTAAAACATCTCTGTGTTATCAACACTGTTTTCAGCATAAATCCAAAGCATAGTCTCATACTAAATACTATGAAGAAAATTTTATCTATCCAAGCCAAAACCAGCACATGAAGTAAGCAAAGAATACAGTTATTTTTATTATAAAGTCTGCATTCTGCTGCCTTTTGTCTGGCGGTTTCTGCTGCTTCCATTTTGTGGCAGTTGCTTGAAGAAATACATAGAAGTGGCAGGTTGTCACATGGAACAAAATCAAGGCATGTCTTAGTAGTCCAGTGTTGTGGGTGTGATTTATATGCCTACACTGTTATTACTTGAGCTTGTTTGTGCTTTGCAAGTACATGAAAAAGGATGCATTGCATCAAAGAGTAAAATGTTAGTGCTTATGCTTGTTTGGATGTGTTCCAGTAGAATTTGGTCAACCAGTTTCTGAAAGATACATCCTTATGTGACTTGGTTCAAATTTGTATTAACTCAGCTGGGGGTAAAGTTAATTGAAACCTTACTGAGATGTAGGCGTGAACATTTTGATTTTTCTCTCTGAGGCTTTATTTTGAAGGACTCTGGATTTAATATAGGAAGCCAAGGGAAATGGAATGGCATAGGCAATGGGTCAAACCACAGATCTTAATCCCTTATGGTATCTCCAAACTTGACCCAAACTCATATTAGAAAGTGAGCCTTCAAGTGTTGGTAGCCTTGTGACAAGACATGGAGCAGCTGGTTCGTGGGCAGCCTTGTCAGCTCCAAGAGATTGTGCCCTATGCCCACAGCATGGCACTTCTTAGGGTGAAAACATGGAAAAGGAGGGCAGCAGGTGAAATGCAATAGGAACAAGAGCTACTGTCCTGGGAACAGGTCAGTTCCTTCTTGCAAACTACAGACACGTACACTGAACAATTTTTTTTGGATAAGAACCCTGAAAAACCCTGAAACGGAAATATTCGGAGAACCCCTGACAAGCAGAGATGTTGCTCAGTGGCCTTGCACTCTTTGTGCTAGTCACAACGTCCTTACCAGATTCCAGGGGCTCAAAACTCCAGCTTCAGGCTGTCGGATATCATTGCATTTCATGGCAGAACTAGTGCAATGCTTTGCCTTCGAAATGGGTGTTTTGCTTTCACAAGTAAAGGTCTTTGTGTCTCTTTTTTTTACGTGCAAAGGAACAGAAAAATTGTCTGTGAAAGGTACTCTATGTGCCTTGCTTCAACAGTGACATATGACACCCCACAGAGACTTTGATTTTACCACCCTATTATTTTCTTCATGGTATCGATGTATTTATAGTGAAAATTGGATTCCATGTTGCTTCTTCCTTGGGTTTCTAGAACCAAAATCACAGGGACATGTAATACAGGATTTACTTTTGTTTAGTTCCATGTCTTTTCATCTTGACTTTTGCTTACCCAAAGTTGCAGGATTGGCTACTCAGGTAGTATCCTTCTTGTTCTGATTTGAAGTAATTGGTAGTTGCAGTCTTTATATTAAAAAAAAAAAAAAAAAGAAGAGAAGAAACAACCTTGAAGACCTGACTCACTAATCTCTCCATCCCTTTTCTTCCTCCCCAGAAGTACACTGCCATTGGAATGCTGGGCAAAGCTACTGATACATTAGATGCTACAGGAAAAGTAACTGAAGAAAAACCTTATGGTGAGCATAAATTATGTATACACTTGATGTAATTTGAAGGCATAAATGGTCTCTGTCATAGAAAAGCAGAAGAGATGTTTGGGACTCTGAATTAAGTTTAAATGTGAAATTAAGCTAGAATTATTTCATCTTCAACTTAAGTGCTCAGGTAATTCAAAACAGCTTCATGCGATTATGTCCACCACAAGTGTCCATTTCTGTTGGAAAAAAAGCAAACCAGGCATTAGATTAGGAGAGAGAAAATAGAATTGAGCAGGACTGTGTCATTTTAAATCTTTGACAGGCTGACAAATGACGTGCTGTGTCCAGTAATATTTTCCTCTCTCAGTGTATAGTCCCATGAGTGCTCTTTTAGCAAAATCCTTCAAGGCCAGTGGTGGAATAAACTACTTGGATCTTTCCTTTAACTACAGACTGCTCAGCACAGAATGAGAATGACATAAACCACATTCTTCATATGGTCACCTACCAAATCTTGCTCTTGCTTGCAGCCTCTGTCGTAACATCTTTAATAAATTAATGTTTCTGCCCCACAGAGCATAGTGCAAGAGTTTAAGGCTTCAGAACTTATCCTGACTGTGGCTTTGCTGAAGTGGACATTCCACAATACCCAGGGCATCTTAGAAACAATGTGGAACTAACCAGGGACACAGTAAATGTATTTGCCATTGGTTCTTTCAAAGCCTGGGGGTAAAAAAGAAAAACAAAAAAATGGTAACTGGTTGCTTAGCAACTCTACGGGCTCTACACTGTCTGTGGTACCTGGTAATAGGTACATGAAGTAAATTTTTTTTTTTTAATAGCTTGATGAAAAAAGTAGCCTGGTTTTCACTTCTCACTCCCAGTCTCCTTTCTTTTGCAGTTTCAATTTTTGTACGAGGCAGGCAAACATGAGTTTCCTGTCCATATTAACAGGATGGGTCATTCTAAATAGTATTATTTACTAGGTAGTGTTATTCAGAGATGTTGGATCATTTGTTTCTTCTTCAGGATCAAGTTTTAAATCTCTCTGAGCTTCTGAAGAATTGGACTGAGCATGCAGATGGTGTTAGAGTTGCCAATACTTCATGATGGTTGGAAAGGATACTTTCTTGGTTCATTCAAGGTAGAATGTTGTGGTTCTGCTGCACTAATTGGTATTAGTTGCAGCTCATATGTAAGCTGTGAAATACCATTTTAAGTAAATGCAAATCCCATAGTTACTTTAAAAAAAAAAAAGTGTTTCTTGTGACCGTGGTTTTACTTTTCTTATTTTGTATTGCTTACTGCAAACAGAATTTCAAGTGTATATCTCTCACTGGCTCTACTGTTACAATAGTTCCTACCTCTGTACCACTTCCTCTGTTAGGGTGGTTTAGCTTTTCTGTTAGACTGTGTGCTTGGGGAACTTATTTGGGTTAAAAATACCCCTTTTTTTGAGTTGCTAATCACTTTAAACTGAGATCAGTTGCCTTTCCAGTTCTTCAAGTGGTCTCATGAAGAGCAGTATTGCTTTTTTGCTGAAACTGAGAGCAGAAAGAAATGCTCATGAAATCAGTCTCAGTTGCTTTCCGTCAGATCTGATTTCTTCAGGAAGAAAAGAAGAGAACATGCATACTCCTTTTTTTTTTCCCATGGTACCTACATGCTTTGTATTTCCATCCTTCCTCCCCTTCTAATAAGACAGATATTTCTCATCTTCTCCAGAGCAGCTTGGTTTTCTGCAGGATACTCTGGGTGGCCCAACATGCCTAATCTCTAACCCTTTATAAGTACTCCAAAACCAGTTATTTGATCTGAATTGCAGTTTTCCTTTGATACCTATAAGGATCTTGGGAAAAGCAGAGCATCTGCTAGGGAATATAATCCTGCAGTGCCAGCAACATCCAGGATTGGGCCTTATTGCAGAGAAAAGGCACTAAAACAGTTTCAAGTTATATAAAACTCTTCTTGAATGACTCCACTGGACCAAAGGAGAAAAGTGCCTGCAGGAAGGTGCCAGCTATAAGGAAGTGTTACTTTTTAGTCCTCAAAGTGTCCCTAGACAGCAGCTGAGGAAGCAAACTGTACAGTTAGTCACAATGAAAGGATGTTCTGAAAAGAGTTCCTTGGTTTTAACTCCTCCTGAACTTTTCATAGTTTTTTGGTTGTTTCTTATCAGACGAGTTTGCATTTCCACCTGAAATTAGGTGGCGGTTTCGTACTGCTGCCAGGCTGTCATGTGCTGACTTTGGAAGCACATAGCATTTAGAGTTCTTCTGATGTCTTTTTGAGCACATTAGTGTTTGTAGCCCATTTTTAATATTTGTAACTATGCACAGGGATGTGCATTGTGAAACCCACTTCCTCCCAGCTGCCTACAGGCCATATCCAGACAAGGAGAACAGAATTAATGAGGATTTTCTGCAGGTCTCTGCTGATTATGCTGAAATACATGTTTAATAGAGCTACCTGAATAATTTGGAAAATGTAGTAATTTCAGCATTCTACTTGTCTTTTTTCAAATAATTTGTGCCAGGTTAGGTGGAATTGAGATCATCTGCTGTACTTTTGTTAGACTGTCATGGATAATTCTTGAGTTCTGTTTAGGTATTTTTTGTTAACAAGCCTTCAGTGGAGGCTTCTTGAGGTTGTGGCACAAATGGCACCTTATGGTTTGGTAATTTTATTTTCCTTCCTTTATAGCAGGAAGAAAAATCAACAGTCATCAGTGTTCAGAAGCACAAACTGCTTTTTGGAACTTTTGCCGTTGGAAGCTAATAGCCTTATATTAAATGTTTTTAGAAGCATTGGAGGCCAGAAATTCTGAGTACTTTGGGATGCTGGTAGATTCATAAGGAATGGTCCACTGGAAAATGCAGAGCCTGTGCAGAAATCACATAACCACACTGCCAGTCTAAGGGCTTAGGAGGAAATTTAGAAAACAGTCTTGAATGGAATATATTCCAAGTGGTGTCCTCAGAGAGCAGGTACAATCTTTTTGCTCCGAGTTGAGGTTTTCATTATTCCTGGAGACTGGATGAAATTATCCCATGAACCAAACCTTTAAAGCCATTACTGAAATCATTGTGAATCAGGGTGGCAACCTCCACGCTCCTCCCTGGAAGGGAACAGAGGTACAGTTTTGAGGCCAACTTCCAGCTAAGACTTATGGTCTGCAATACAGCAGGTTGAGGGTGTTTGGTATTTGGAATGAGGACCTTTGGAGGAGTAGGCTGCTGTCTGTAGCAAGGGCAGTGACAGAGGTGTCCTGCAGAAATGTCTCTCAACCCTTTACTCTCAGGGAGTGGAGAAGAAAGTCAAACAGCATGTTTTGGGACATGTTTTGGGAGTGCTAACTCCCCTTTATGAGTGTGTTCATATTTTGTGTGGATGGAGGGTTAAGTGCAAATGCTGCCCTCGACTTGCTGACCAGACAAGCTGGTAACACAAACCCAAGCCCACAGCTGGGTGAGGAAGACCTATGGCCAAGGTTCCTGAAGGGAAAGAGTTCAGGGCAGCAGGACCACATTCCCTTCTTCCCTTCTGCTGTGGATGTAATGACTGGGAGCTGAAACATGGTTCAGAGAGCCCTGCAGAACCACGGGTCCGAACTGATGCCTGGGACAAACACATAGTTTAGACATAGTTAAACAGTTTGGCGGTTCTGGAGTGCTGGAAAAAAGCTCCAGCAGCTTGTATGTTGTTCTAGGAGAGGACAAGAATCCAATACAATCCATTAACACAAAGGCAGTGTTGCTGGAAAAACAAACAAACACACAAACAAGCAACAAACCACATGGGTTTAGGTTTTCAGAATGTAATACTGGCCAGCTTGTGCCATGATGTATTGCAGAAGACAAATATGATTTATTCTAGATCTTAGCAAACTCATCTGTAAATATTTACTTTGATTACACACCACACAACTTTTATTTGTTAATGGCTTAATGCATCATTCCTCATGAGGGGATTTTTTGTTTATCTCCTGAGACAGAGGTTGCCTATGTCACGGGTGACTTCCTCAGAAGCTGCATGTAACCTCTCAATCAGGGGAATATGAGATCAGAGCCAGAACTGAACTCAGGCCTCTCATTAAGTGCCCTTATCACAGATGCAGTTCATGGGATGAAAATTGGAAAGAGAACCCCCAGGGAGACTTATGCTTGGGTCTTAAATGCTGAATTCTAATGTAAAGCAACTTGGGGTTCACAAGCAGGCTGACAGGATCATTGTCATAGAGCTGGGTCATGCTAACTTTCCTCCATGTAGTTGTGTTGTGATATAGAAATTTGCTAAATGGAAACAGAGGATTGAAATAACAATGTAAGAAACTCTTCAAAAGATTCAGACTTACTATACAATTGATTTTGTTGCTCTTAGTCTGTATTCTGATGTAAATTGGTCTTTCTCAGCATCCCTGACTGAATTTTTTGTCTTGTGCTTTCCAACCTTGCTGTTAATAAGACTTCTTGGGACAGCTGCTTGGGCCTAGGGACGTATTTGCTCTTGAGGCTGCAAGGTGTGCTTTGCAACACTGAGGTACCACAATACCATCTCCTAAAGCTGCTGTGAAAAGAAATCTAATCTTTCTTACTTACAGCACGAAGTACATCTGTTTTGTAAGGTTTGCAATTAAAGATCTATTCCAAAATATAATGAAGGCTCAATAAATAAATTTGCTTGGTTTCTGTTCCAGAACCCTGTTGACTTAGCAGGGTGACACTAATTGAATTTAACTTATAAGAAACAGCACTAGTGATGCCCTAGACAGTAGAAATACACTGAAGTGCATTGTGATCACAAATCTTGTGTTTGCACTCTCTAAACAAATTAGGGATGAATGTAATTTCTGTTGAATAGAGCTTCAAAGGACCAGTGCAATCAACTACTTAGGTTATAGCCTTTTAATAAAAGTGGGGCAGATGTGTATGTGTACTCTTAAAATAGATTGCCTAAAACATCTGTCTTTCTTTTACAGGATTTCTTTAGTAAAATTGCCTTACTTAATATGTAACTATACCCTGGTGTGCGTTTGCAAGTTTGACGGGAAAATTTGATGTGTTGTTCCAGATACAGTTTTCTTCACTAAAAAAAACCCCAACTCACAAAACCCAATGGTTTTGTTCTCTAATAATCTGTTGTGTTTTCCCCAGCAGTTAGGTACTCTTAAAGAGAAGTTCCCAAGGTTAGATGAGCATTTTATTCTTTTTGGTGCTTTAACAAAAATTAGAATCTGCCAAATGTTGTAGTTTTTGTTTAGTTCCCAAGAAAGATGGATTTGCAGCCCCAGGAGAGGGAAATTGCAAAAGAAAATTGTGTATATGAGAATTTCTGCCCTTCTGAAAGTGTCCAGACTGTCTTAATCACCTTGAACAGTTTGTTCCACTCTCTTTGTGATAATTCACACTCCTACCTACATTCTGTTTTTTCTCTTTTCTTTGGTGTTTTTCACCCAAGCTAAATTCAGATGAGAGGGAACTCTGATTTGTATCTGTTTGCAGAACATGTGATTGATGCCATTAGTGCCGTGTGAATAGTCAGTACTAACACACTGATTGTTTTCTTTCTACAGACCAGGTAACAAAAGGAGATCTTGAGAATGTCCTGCAAAAGTTCACGGGGCACATAATGCAAGTCCCTCCACTGTAAGTTCCACAATATTCAGACAATCTTGACAGTTATGTTCAGCCATCAGGACTTACCAACAGAAGTCAGTTCTCCCAGAAATGTTGAGACACATTTTGGCAAGAGGATAGAGGCAAGACAGTCAGGAGTTTAACATTTGCAAGTGCAGGTCATGCCCATTTGAAGATCGAGCACAAACGGTGACCTGGAGTCTGTGGGTGTTTTGGGTAAATGTCAAGCAGCAAAGGTCTTGAACAGCTTTGCAGGGCTTCATGGCTTCTGTCCTGCCTTCCCATCTTACTGACATCTCTGTGGAAGTGCCTGAAATGACTTTGAATTAGTTTTCTGAAATCTTAGAGGGTGAATGAGTGATGAGTGACTGAGCAAATTTCTTCTGGTCAGGTGAGCCACAGTAGCTGGCAGTGTGCAAGCACTTGGCTTGTGACAGATGCCTTTTATGGTGATTTCAGCTAACATACTTTCCTCACTTGCTGTGGTTCCAGTGTGAGCCCTGTAGGGCCTGGAGCTCTCTACATGTTCTGCTTCACATGACCTGTTTCAAATTGCCCTCTATTAATTTGAGCAAGATCTTCTTTTATTTTTCTGTGGTCGTCTCTCTGTCACAACCAAAGTTGGGGCTTTGGATAAAATTCCATGTAATCAGTGAAATCAGTTTCTTTGGTTCCATAGTGGTTCCCTAAACACCCTGGAACATGGCTACATAACTTGACAGTTGCTGTTCAGGAAAGACCCTGGTTGGGGTCAAGGAAACGTGCAATGCAGAACTACAGGAGTTGTCTGAGCGACTCCCAGTGCTTAGCTCAGCATAACACTGGAACAGAGCATGCCCTGAAGACTTCTGAGAGACAGGATGGTAGAGGCAAATGCAAGTGTTGTAACCCTGATAGAAACCCTTTTATTTCATAAACTGCAAATTGAGTGATGAAACACTTGTAAATCTGTACAGCAAGAGATAAATATAGGACCATCTCCTCTTTTCCAGTTTATAGAGCTGCTGGCAAATGAGATGATTCTGTGTCCAAGAGATTTGGTGGGTTTTTTGTGAGTACTTGGACAGGAGTAAAATGCTACTCCAGTCCAATATTAACAGGATCTAGAGAATGGGAAGCTTGTTCTATTACAACTGTATGACACACATTTTCATGCTCTATCTGATCAGCTATTCTGCTTTGAAGAAGGATGGAGAAAGGCTTTCAACTCTGATGAAGAGGGGAGAAGCAGTTGAAGCAAAGCCTGCTCGGCCAGTGAGAGTGTACAGCCTTTCTCTCCAGCAGTTCCAGCCACCACTGTTCACGCTGGGTAAAGGTCAAAGTTTATTACATGGAGCAATGCTCCCAGCTTGTTAATGTTTATTTACACTCACAATGGGACTAAGACAGTGAAATGGGTTTCATTTCACTCAACTGCTTATTTTGGTGTGAGCCCATGTGCAGAGACTTTGCTTTAAAAGCACCATGTTTTGGGTTTAAGTTAAGCTGATTATATCTAATCTTTCAGTGAGGGAAAATTCTGAGAGACTGGTTAGGGGATTATTTGCATCTGTCCATGGTTTTGCAACCTCCAGCTCATTCCTTTCTCAGGTCTGCTTATTCCACTTTGCCCATTCTTTTACACAGATGCCCAGCCCTGCTGGCACCTCTCCCAGGGCACAGCAGGGACCAGTATCAGTTACTGTCAGACCTCTTTCTTGGTTGAGGAGGCAGGATCTTATCCTTCCTTCTGTCATACATCAAGAAACTTCGGTGGTATATTAAGAAGCACATTAATAAATAAACCAAAAAGACTGTTGTAAATGTTTGATGCCCCTGTAAGGTCAAGATAATGTCTTGCATTGATCTGCCTACCTTGCTGACCTGTGGTCCTCTGATGGACCAGATGTTACATGATGAGCAGGTATGAGTGACAGCTCACTGCTGTGTCACTTCAGCTCTTACTTTTTGGTTGAGTGACTAATAGCTGATCACTGGCAGAGAGGGAAGGGAAGAGCTGAGATAGCAGGAAAGTTAAAGGTGAATTTTAAAATTTCATGCAGCTGCCTGCCTACAGTATCTTAAAAGCATTGATAGTCAGTTTAGGCAGTACGTGAAATAACTTGCCTTCATCATTAGAAATATGAATCAACATTCTGAAATGCTTAAAATGAATAGGATTGAAGCATTTGTTCACATACCACAGCAAGTACTTAAATTCCAGTGAGTTAGTTCAGTTGCCATTTTATTTGCTTTCCCTCCTGTCTGGCTTAGCAATCTCACCCGCACATATGTTACAGGATGAATAATTGATGGTGCATCCTATAAATATTTTATCACTGGGTTGTTTGCTTAGCTCATTTTTACATTTATGTGTGGGCATGATTTCTATGTAAAGTAGATTTCACATTGCACTGGCACTTTACTATGTCACTTTTAACGTTCCAGATGTTGAATGTGGTGGTGGCTTTTATGTCAGGAGCCTGGTCAGTGATATTGGCAAAGGTAGGCATGAAAAAAAAACCATGGCAATTGAAGGAGTGAGGGTGTGCTTATGGAAAAGTTTTGTCATTTTGCATATCTCCAGGAACTAGACCTATGTGTTATTTAGCAGAATTGTAGAGCTATCATTTGTTTTTATGTACTAAGGTAATTTCCTTGGGAGCATGGGGGGAATGAAGGCCAAATAATTGCCAGGGGACCTTGGGGGTTGGGGGATAAAAGTGGAGCAGGCAATAGCACTTAGCAAGGTAAAGCAAGGCAAGATGGGGTTTTTATTTTATTTCTTCCTCCGTGTGTTAAAGCTAACTAAGATTAAGGATGAGAAGAAGAAAGACACTGTCTTTTTAAACATTATTCATCACATTTTGAAAAAAGATTGAACAGAATATTACCATGCACATAATAAACCCTATCTGCTGGAAAGACTTCTACATTGGTGATGATTTTTCTAGTGTTTTCTTTCGGCTTTGCCTGAACTGTGAATAGTTTTGCTTTCCCACAGGGTTATTTGTCTTGTGTTCTATATCTATCAAACTGCATGATGGAGAATAGATAATACATTTCAAGTTTTTTTTTTTAAATTATACATTTGTAGATCAAGAAGGCAAGTAATAGGGGATAACCCTATGAATTTCAATGTTGTTATTTGTGCTTAGGCAAGTCAAAGTTTCTGTTACTGCCTTCTTAGCATACTGGCTTATGTTTAGCCTTCTAATGATAAACCAAGATGAAGTCTGTCTGCAGCTGGTTTCTTTTCAAAAATTGAAAATGCAATGAAAATCTTCCTGCATCAGAAAGGATGGGAGAGACTGTTTTAGTGTACCCATGCACTTACAAGTCAGCTTTGGTTGCTGGTATGTTTTGTCCCCCTCATTATGTAATTGTGTCCTGCTGGTATTTATTTAACATAGCAGAGCATTTGTATGTATTTTTTTATTTTTCCTTATCTTAGTTTATATTATCCTGATAGGCAGCACAGGATAAAAATGTCAGAAATTATTCTTGAAGGCAAGAAGTGCTAAGACCTCAAAATCTCTGGAGAAATAGTTCGTGGTCACTTGTGAATGCAAATGTTCTGTTTACATCTTATGACATTTATTTCCTCTCTTTCCATTCTGATCTAAACCTGGGAAAAATTTTACTACTCTGAAGATCTATTGAAATGAAAAGACTTCCCTGGCTCACATTTAAGAAGATGTAAATGAGTGATAAACCTTTGTCAACTTCCTTCTCAAACAAAGCAGAATCATTTAGAAGGCTACATATAAAAACACGTTTTAAGTGAGCCACAAATGATTAAGCTTTTAAAGTTTATCCATGCACTTTTTCCAACTGCTGTTTTTCTTCCTGCAGAACTCTCGACCTGTGCCACTGTGCAAGAGCTGACCCGCACCAAGCAGGGGCCGTTCACGCTGGAGGAACACGCCCTTCACGAAGACAAATGGACAATTGATGAAATTGCTCGATCCTTAGAGCATTGCACAGCTCTGCTCCCCCGAGAACCACCTCATAAAAAATTGAAGACAGAGCATCCCGGTGAAACTGGTGTGATCTGTGAAGATAAGTGATAAGTTGGGTCGAGGAAAAAGACTGAATGATTGAGATATTTTAAGATTGGAGTGGTATTGTCTCGCCTCTTGTGTAAATCTGCAAGGCTCTACTGGGAGGGTGACAAACTGCAACGCAAGAAAAATGGTTCTTTTGTTTTCTGGGGCTGGAACGTGCACTGAAAATATTCAGTGCTTGCTGTGTCCTGATTATTTTCCTTCTTGCACAGTGTAAATGGGTCTGCTACTGATGCCAAATCTTCATAAACTTTTAAAGAACTTTCAGGCTGCAAGATTGCTGTTGCTGCTAATTCCTCAATAAAAAAAAATTATAAACATCATCTGATAAGTGTGCTCAGAAAAAATATAATCTTTATTTTCTTTATTGCTGGTAACCAGATCGTGAAACACCATGGTGACAAGACTGTCGTAGCTTGAAGGATACAACAATGTGGTGTGGCAATTTGCTTTCTTGAAGTCCATTTCACGATACATCCATTTTACCTTAGTTTTTCCTATGCAGATTGTTCTTTCAGTCAAATGTTTCCAGAATGCAGTAAGTGCAGGTGCTAATATTTTAAGTTCAATCTGAAATATCAGCATAACTGAATAGTTTTAAGTATAAACAATCCCTGAAGATAACTGTTTGCTAACGAGTGCTCTGAAGAGGGCAGTCATGATTATAGGTGTACATATGTTATTCTGGTCCAGTGTCGCAGTTGGTGGCCATCCATAATTTAAAGTACAGTTAACTGTTGTGTCCATCACAGGGCTTATAAAATTTATTTTTGCCACCTGTGTATTGCTTGATGGATGCTACCATGGATTGGGTAGAAGGCTGATGTGCTTCTGGGTTCTGACTGATTTGATCCTGACTAAGGAAGAAAAGAACAGAGGGGCCTCCCATCAAAGATCCTTGTTGAAGCCATTTTATTTCACAGGCAGTGAGAGCCTGTTCCATAGTTCATGTAGTCAACAGAACTTAATTGCATGGGTTTTCTCACCACTGCTTCCCTTGGGATTTTCAAAATTACTAAAAGACAGTAGTTTGAGAATGGTAAAATGCACCCTGGTTTGTTTCCATGTGACTTTGCGTGTTATTCCTGTACAAGTTACTAGTAGGTCTGTGTTCCTCTTGTCATAATGAGGAACATGAGGAGTGGTTGAAATAACTGCTCTGAAACTGTCACTGCAATGTCACCAAGGAGGAATGGACTGACAGCTGACACTGTTTTGTGCTGCTGGTCACAAGGTCTCTGTGGATTTATGCAACTCCTGTACCTTTGGGCTTTGGTTCTGGAGTACAGGGGGTTGACTGAGGGACTGAATGCTGTGAGTCAACAGTTTGTGCTGATATTAGAGTGTATCTTTTAGTGAGAAACATGAAAATTTGATTTAATGACTCTGTGTTAGTAGACCTGCTACTTCCCATGGTAAGTTATCTTGGTATCTAATTACCTCTACTGCTTAAAAGAACCTGTGCTTTATTCCCAATTTGACTTGAATCTCCACATGCTGTATTTTATGTCTGTGTCTGCACCATGCCAAAAGGTATTATATGAAAGGGTTAAGATCCAATCTTACTTTCAACCTAAGAAATTAAATAAATATCCTGAAGTTTCTCATTGCAGGATACCTTTCCAGACACCTGTAGTATTGTTTTTGTTTTCTCTGCAATAAGAAACTGAAGTCTATGCAAGATTAATGAAGACTTTGTTTAGAGGGAGGATAGAGTTTGTTTTATTGTTCAGTAAACAGACAGTTTTTATTTGTGTGTTCTTATAAAGAAATTAAAGAAAAGTTGAAAATACAAGCAAATTGGAAGGTTAGAGCACTGTAGCATCATATATAAGGTACAATGTGGATGAAGTAACTGATATAAGAAATTTTGATTTCAGAGATGGGAGAAAAGCTTGTGTTCAGTAAGGTAACAGTGGGAGACCAGTTGTGTCTTTTTAGGGTGGGTTTTCTGGTACTTTGAATAGAAACAGAGAAGAAATAGATTATTTCCTAAACAAAATCAGAAAATTTCATTTTCCAGTACACTTATCTTGAATGATCAAAGACTTTAATTGAAACACTTCTCTTATTGTCCAAATCTATATTTTCCCAAGAATCTAATTTAAGTTATCACAGTGGTTTTCTAGATTAAATTCTAATTTTATTTATCTTTCTGATTTTTAAAAAACAGCATAGTAGATATAATTCTATTAGTCTACTTCGTCTTCAGGGATTTGTTTCTTTAAAAATTAGTGCAATTGAGAAATCTCTGTATTAATAGAGTACATTTGTATAAAGTGTTATAAGTGTCTAACACATTTTTTATCTCAACTGTTTGGTTTAATGCTTACCAAGGCTTTCTTGCTATTCCATGTAAGAGCCCCTGATATTTTTAATTTCAAAAGGAGAATTCCATTTTCATCAGCTCTTTGGTTAACTTGAAGCTAGTCTGTTGTAATTATTGCTAACAGATCTGTGATCCTGAGAAGACAGGATCTGTTCCATAATCTCAAGGAAAATGAAGTGGCAATCAAAACAAAGCCTCTTGTGGACATCAAGTTCTGGTTTAGGCTGCAAGTCCTAATGCATATGGAAAGCATAAGGAGAGAAGGAATGCAGTTGTACACAGACAGTAATCTACATGCAGTGTGTGGATAGTGTTTCTAAAGACTGGAGAGATGTCAATTTATGAATGCAACTTCCTTCTATGCTTTTATTCTTCTGTAGCAAGTAGAGAATCATGGAATCATTCAGGCTGGAGCATCAAATCTGACCATTAATCCGGCACTGCCAAGTCCACCACTTCACCAGCTTTAGCTAGACCTTTTTTCCCTGGAATTCCTCCCATCTTCCCCAGTGCATCAGAAATAAAGGCAGAATTTCTTTATCTCAAGTTAATGACAAACTTCTCCCCATGTAACTTGTGCTGAACTACAGAAGCTGTTTCACTTAGAAGCTGGGTCTGTGTGGTTGGAGTTGTAAGTGGCTGGACAGCACACAAACCCATGGCAGGCAGCACTGGGTGTTCTTAGAAAATACAGTGTAAAGAGTGCCTAAATAAGCACTGATGAGTGTCATTTCATTCCTTTCCTAAACAGTTGAGCTATCTTCAAACATTCAAACTCCTCTGGCTACTTCCCAGTGTTTTTTCCTATGTCCTTGGCCTCACTAGCATGCTGTTGCCTAAATTCCCCTGTGCTTTAATGGTTCTCTACCCCTTCAGCCATTAGTTCCAATGAATAGTAATTGGGGAGCCACAGAAAAATCTAGGAATAGCTTTTTTAGATATGTTTTATTAAGTGTTTAACCCAGTAGCTTGAAACTCTCCAGATCTGGAAGTAAGTGGTGGTGTTCCCATGGGAACCTAGGGAAATACTCATTTTAACTTCCATGTTGTTATTAACATGCACATCCCAGAGATACCAGGCTTCAGAATTGTGCTATCCACAGAAAACTGTATTTTTTTACAAGGAAATATTCCATTATCTTGGATCTTGATTACTGATGGTCATTGATATTGCGACATTAAAAACTATTTAGGGAGAGAGAAGTGTGTATATAATATTTCTGAGACTAGTAGAAGAGTTAGTACCAAGTTCCCAGCTGAAGCAAATGGTAGTTAATAGGAATTTTATGGTAATTTGGCCAGAAAATATGTGTGTCTGTGATTTACCATTTAAAATATACCCATGACACAGACTGAACATTTTAATGAGCATTGTTCATGGGGAAAGTCCTGGTACTAAAGCATGTCCTCCTTTTTGGGCTAAATATGGTCTCTCTTGACTTTGGACTTTCTGTCTTTAGGCCATAGCATTGTGGTCCCATAGCTTGGGTCTGACAACTCCAATGCTGCTGCTTCAGTGGGGTTGACAAGGACTTCATAATTTGTCTCCCTGTAGTGTCTCTGCCTGGCTGGCTCTATTTCTTCCTTATTTAAATGGTAGCTTTCACTTTATAATATATTTCTGCTGCCAGCATGTTGAGAACTTTTTAAATGTTTTTTAAGCAAATCAGTAGGATTTTTTTTATATTCATCAAGTCTGAGCCATTAGTAAAATATTCTAGGAATGCCTTCATCAATAACTAAGCATTTATCATCTTACCCTGTGGTTCTGTTTTTGATTTATATGCTTATTAGAAGAAAATAAAACTTTGAATAACTTCCCAAATTTTGGGATACCTTAGGATTTTATTTTTTATTGTAGTAGATGGTGAATTTACTATTCTGGGCATGAATGTCTCTAACAGTTAGTGAGTAGGGTCATGGTGTTTGCTTGACAGTCAAGGAGTGAGTTTGCAATAGTATTAATTTTATTGAAAAGGCCTTACAGAAACAAAGCTCAAGTGCCTGTTTATGTGAGAGTGTGACTACAATGTACAACCAGAGGGAAGACACAGAGGCAGTGAATGGATTCAGCCAGCCTGAGCAAAGTTATTGTCTCTATTAAAAAGCAGTCATTGTTTCTAATAGCTGTGGGTTTAATTTGCTTCTTTGTGAGACCTGATTAAGTAAATCACCAGTAGTTAAGAACATGTCAAGCCAACAGGTTTGTTGTCTGGATGCTGATGTCTGCTCTGGGTGACGAGATGCTATGTCTTCCCTTGCTGTCTTTTGAATCAATTGCTGAGATCATATGGGTATTAAGCCAGGCAAAGCAAGAAGTTGGTAAGTGGGGGTGGATGGTTGCAGTGCTCAAGTCAAAAACTGACTATATTGCAAGAAGAAAACTGGGGGTTTTTTTCAGTTCTGTTTCTGTGAAAGTGTTGGAGATATTGCCAAGGCTCAGAGAAAGTCTTAGCATGGCTGCCTGAGAAACACCCTAACGTTTATGGGTGTGTCTGGGATGTTTTTGCTCTTCCCTCCTCACCCCTAGCTCAAAGTGGCTTAAGTCAAAGCTGCTGCCTCTCCCTGGCGTTTCCACGTCACATTGCTCTGTTTTGTGGATGCTGAAACAATCCTGTGCTCAAACTCTGGGCTGTAAGAGGAATTGTGTGGCTTGCCTCGGAAGTTAGGAGTAACAGGACGAGGAGGACAAGAAATGAGGCAGTGGAAGTTGTAGTATAAGCACAAAATGATCACCTTCTTACCAGACGTAGGTTCATCTTCATCTTAGGATACAGCTCTGTGCCAGGCCTTTCCACTTTGCGTGCTATTACCTTATCTACTGTTTGAGACAATTCATCCTAAAACTCCCTTATCCTCTTTTGAATTCCTTTCCAGGTTCACATGAGCCTTGGGATAGTGTGGAGCCAAGATGCTGTGTAGCTTCTGTGAGGACAGGAAAGCTGGTACAAAGTAGAACTGAAAAGGGTGAGGTGTGTCTGGTCCGTTTCTTACTGTGACCCTTTCCTAACGAAAACAGAGTTCTGGATGCTTTAGTGCCATTTCTCTGTGATGTGGGATTATTTTAGATATTTCAGAATTAAGCACTTCAAAGTCAAATCTGCAGCTGAGTGCATGCATTAGAAACAAAATGCATCATTTCACAGATGTCACGTTACTCTTAGTGGCTTCAGAACGCGATTTTACAGCTTAAACAGAGGGGGATAGAAAAGGAATGGCAAGAGGTAAATGCATATTTCAGTCGTCACATTTTTAAAGCAGATAAGCTTATTTTAGGTAATTATGTAGAAAAATGCACCGAGTGTTCTAATGGAGAAAAGGTAAAGAACAGAATTTTTCCTACCTCTTCTGTTTCTTTTAGCAGATAAAACAATTAGCTTAAATACACCATTTCAAAGCTTAAGAAGCTTTTATGTGGAAATGCATGAGAGGTTGTTACTGATGTGAAAAAAGGCATTTATTTTTATTTCAGCAGTTGAAAAGATAGTCTTCTGTGATGCCATTCAAAAAGCAGTGTTTTGCTTTGCTTATATTGAATTGCTGTAAATCCTTAGCATAACTTATTTTGTGAGTGGTATGTTCATAGTAAATCATTTCCTGCAGCTGGCTGTCCTAGGGATCAACAAAACTATTTGAGTTCTGCAGGTACACGGTACCCACTCCCAGTGTAAATGGAACATTGTGTACAAACACTAAATATATTTAGAAAACAAGATTAATTCTCAGTAATCTTTGCCATGCAGATTGCTCTTGCAGTAAAATCCAAGCGGCTGCTGCTTTGCTGTGCTGCTTTGTACACAATTTCTTCTTACTTTATACTCTTAATTTGACAAAGGGCACTGGCAGACTGTTGATTTCTTGTCCAGGTGATTCATTTCACCCAGCTGCTGCACACACAGAGACATTACTGGTTTTAATCTCTGTATTTACTGGTTATGATTTCCAAGAGTTGCGCTCTGCATCTCTGCCAGAGACTGCCCTGGCAGCGCCAGCTGAACGAATTGTGTGTTCACCTCATCTGTCCCAGTCAGAGACTGGTGTGTTTATTTCCTGGTGCAAATAAACTGGGCTGTTAGGAGAAGACCATATGTCTCATTCTGTTGCTCTGATAACCCCCAGCAAAAGATAGAGGGAGCAAAAGAGGTTCCAGTAATCCTCCCTCCAAGTGAGAATTGGTTGGAAATGTCAGCGAGGTGTGTGGGTACAGAGCTAACTTAAAGTGTGTGATTATTTCTTTTGACCTCAGTGAGAGGACTCCTGCCCTGTTGTACTAAATTATGTAAGCTATTACTCACTGAATTAAGGCCTTTTGTGTTTCATTTTCACCTATCATGTTTTTGTTCTTTTTTTCTTTCTATTTTACTAATGCGAACTGATGGTTTGAAAAATTGTATTGCTTTTTTACAGGAGAAAAAAAAAGACAGTAAAATAAATGTTAATGGTGTGGCACAACACTGAGAGTTGTTCCATGTCTAATGAATATGTAACAGTTCTATTTTCTACTCAAACACACCAAAATTGTCAGAATATAATTAGTGTTATTTTTAAAAAATGTGTTTATCTAGGAAGTTAATTTCTCTGGGGAGTGCTATTAAAGGCTGTGCAGAGTGGATAAACCTATTTGAGTGTGTTGGTGATCTGTTTCTAGAGTTAGGAACTTGTAATTTTTATTGAATTGTATACCATATCCCTGCACCAGTTTTTTCTGTCTTTCTTTGCTGTACCACAGATGTTTATTACTGGAAAGAGCGTAGTCATACAATCCAAGCTGGTATTCATCCATTCCTTTCTGTCAGTGGAAATAAGGAGCACACATCCCCACTCTGCTCCCCTGCATTAACAAATTCAAGCTGGTCTGTCAGAATTTTGTAGAAGTGAGCCAGAAATAAGCAATTGTGCCACAGAGAAGGTGGGGTGTGATAAGGTTGTCGGGAGATGAAATTTTTCTGGAAGCAAAGCATGTTTCATATTTGCAAAGAAACACAAAGAAAACTCAGCAGGATAGCCTTTTCTGTGAATCTGCTATCTGATCCTGAACTTGCCACACCAGAGAGATTTTCCAAGAAGGGCATCTTTTAGAAGGGCATCCAGCTGTTGGATCACAGGAGTAAACCTCCCACCATTTTTCTGTGCATCAGAATAATTGGTTGAACTCTCCACCTCTCCTTTGCTAAAGGACATCTCAGAGTCTGTTTCACTCTCGCATTCCAAGGCTGTTTTTCAAGCCCTTCAGTCAGCTCTTGACATTCTCGCAGTTTTCCATGACTGCACACACACCAGATGTGGTTCAGAGAGTATCTCTGACACTCCCTTTTCATTTTCTTAGCTTGTTTAGTTTGGGAAAAAAATAAGATGGAATGCCTGGCAGCATCTCCTCTGTTACTGGCACAGACTTTCTGCTTTGTGCCTGTTGTTGTGTGAGGTGAATCTGGCAATAGGAGAGGGCATTGCATGGTTTAATCTCTCCCTGTATAAGAAAAACACACCTTTCTCCTGTCACTTTTGTAACATGTGCATGCTTGGTTTTTTTGGAGTTGGACAGCTTCTCTCAAGCTCTTCTGCTCCTTGGTACCCAAGAATCATCTGTCTCTCACTGCAGCAGTCCACTGGTTTCAGAACTGGCCCAAGGCTATAAAGCAAAGTTACAGTCTGGGGATGTTGCTGACTGTGGTCTAGAAGAGAGGAAAAAAAATTGGCCAGGAGCAAGTAATTGTTGAGTGGCAGAAACAACTGAGAGCTCTGGGTAAATCAAGAAAAATGGCTGGTGTCTGAAAACACCAGTGTGGTACAAGGCTGGAAAAAAATGTGCTTTGGCTTTCTAAGGTATTTTTATAGAACTTGGCTTTGTTCTTTCTCAACAATCTAACAGCTCTCAGAAAAGTGGTTTTATTGGTATCCAGTCAAACAGGCTTTGGGAAGCTCAAGTGACACAGAATTTGTTTGTTTTCTCTCAAGCTTTTATGTATATGTAAATCCTTAGGTAAAATGTAATAGGTAGTCAGCAAAGCTGAAATTCAAACTTACACATGCACCTTTCCCAGTGCACTTGCCAAGGACCTCAGCTCTGAGAGGACTTAAGACCCTGTGGGTGTCCTGTGGCTCCATTCTGTGGGGTGCTGAGTAATTGCTCAGGAGGGCATGGATGTTTTAAGGGAAGAAGGTGGCTGTGAAGAAAAGGAAATCTTCAGCCTCCATGTTAGTGTATTTAATCCTTCCGTGAGAAAAATGTCTTTCAGTGTTTGGAGGTAAGGTCAACCCAGTGACACTTTTATTATATAGAACCCAAGCCACAGACTTCATCTTCCTTTGTGGAGACTTATTTGACCCAGAGGGATCAGTGAGGAGTTGTAGCCAAAGGAAGAAAACACTTTATTTCTTAAAACTGATAAAATACCAGATGTGTGCCCACAGTGGAAGAAATCTTAGGCTACAATTATTTGAATTCATTTGCATAAAGGAATAAGCAATTTTCTGACATGTTGACTTCATTTCCCAGGATGTTGTCTCACTATGGGGGATGGCTTTATTGCAATAATTATAACTTAACCCCATTGCTGTTTGCATCCCAGTGTATGGCTTGGTTCTTGCCTCTAAAATGTACTATCTGTACTGAGGAACTGAATGGTAAATACAAAGAACTTCAACCAAGCACTTCTACTCTTGTTGTTTCGGTAAGTATTGAAATCCTTTAAAAGAAAATAAGTATCAAGAATTATTTGAAAGAGGAAAAAATATTTGCATTTTGAAATATTTTCTTTGGAAAACAAACCTGTCAGTAATCTCTCAGGGTTAGCAGGGAGCTTTTCCAAAGCATGGGTTAATGTTTGTTTAGAGAGGAGGATCCTTAGACAAGCTGTTGAACACTCTGGTCAGTGGGTTCAATGAGCTACTGGGTCTTGGGCCTGACTGCCAGCTGAGGGGTTGTTCCTAACAGAGTCCTGATAAGTCATCAGTATTTAATTCAGGTTCATGTTTCTGTCATGCCAAGTTGCTCAGTGTGTTGGCTGCTCTGTCAAAGTTACAGCCTGA
Organism: Pachyramphus minor; assembly: GCA_013397135.1. Classification (NCBI taxonomy): domain Eukaryota; kingdom Metazoa; phylum Chordata; class Aves; order Passeriformes; family Tyrannidae; genus Pachyramphus; species Pachyramphus minor. The sequence goes on along the minus strand of VYXB01007194.1, from coordinate 275,537 downwards.
TACATCAAAGCTTGAAAGCTGCCACATAGCTGGCTGAGTCTGAGTGATCAAAATTAACTCTGTAGGAAAGATGCATCTTATCAAAGAGCACAAGATGGACTAGGCAGAAGATATGAAGGGACAAAAATGTGAGGAGAAGGAAAAAAAATTATTTTTGCTTTAAAAATCTAGTTTAATAAAATATATTTGGCTTGGTTGTTCACCTTTAACACTAGTCTACGCAGTCTATTGCAGGATGAAGGTAGAATGGAAAGAAACTGCAAATTCACAGAAACTCTCCAGGTCAAAATGGTTACTGCTAATTGCAGAACTTTCAGTGCCACAAGGTTGCATCATGTAAAGGTTCTTTTGAGTATTACTTAATGCTTTCATGCTTGTCTTTCACATCTGAAAGATCTTCATCTGCCAAGGTATGCATCATAAAGGGCAAGCCAAGGAAATGAAGATATTATTATGCTTTAATTTTAGAAGCAAATAGTAGAATCATGACTGTTGAATCGTGGTCACAAGGATGTCAAGCAGGGCTTTAAGGCATTTATTGATGCTTTTAGTTCACTTAGAATAGAATCTGGCATGTGAATGTGAGACAGCATTAATGTGAAACATTAGTGTTCCTCCCCAGACATTGTGTGTATCAGGGCAGACAATGTTTAACCTCTCCATATGTTTCCCAGTTTAAGGAGAAAGCCAGGCAAATCATGAGGAGAGGAAATAAACATCCATGTTTATGAATGTGAACTCTTAACAGCAATTAAACTCCACAGATCTCTTACTCTGAGATTAGCAGTTACCCGGATCATGGCTCTTCTCAGCAAACTGAAATTCTGCTCACAATATAATTTAGGATTCACATACATATGGCTAATGGAAATATAAGCTGGTATCTTAGTGCAGAAAAGAAATAAAATGTGTAAAACATAAAAAAAAATATTTTGGGGAGTAGTTTTATGTGCCTTCAAGCCTCCAGCTTGCATGTGATAAAGGCAAATTTGATCAAAACAACATGCTTTTCAGAATGTGCAACCTGCTGTGCTCCCCTTGCTCCTTAACTAATTATAAAATACCTGCTTGTCCTGTCTTGTAATTAGATCAGTTTTAACCAGGTCTGCTCAAAGTTGTCTGTGAAATGCCCAAACATTTCCTTTGACTTTACTGACATTATTCCAAATTTACATTGGTGTGATATAGAGCAGAAATCTGCCCTGGAGAATGTGGAACCCCAAAGGCATTCACTAAAGCAATTTTTTAATAGTAATAATAATAAAAGATGTTCAGTGTCATTTGTCACTGTCTCCCATTTGCTTGTACCTAGAGGAATGCAAGAAAGCTCTCCCATTAGCTGCTAGTTCAAAACTAGTTCAAAAAGAAAGCCCAGTGCCTCCAGGAATTTCTTTCCAGCAGTGGGCTGATCTCTGCAGGTTGCTGTTCAGAGTTACTTTAAATCAGCCTGTCCTTTGGCTTTACTGGTTACCAGAACCTGTTATCTGCAATCCTGTTTAACTGGCAACTTTAAAATGTATTTGAGGATGTTATTTTCAAAGCACAGTGCTTTCTGAGGAGAGTTTTGCACTTTAACAAGTTGTCTTCTGATGCAGTGAACACTGACCTTCATCCTGTTTTTGGTAAAGGTAAAGCTGACATGGGAAGACTCTGGCATTTGTTAAATGTTCCAGCTAAATATCCTTTTATGTTTCTGTGGTCAAAAATGCAGATGACATTTCAAAGTCTGTCTTTTATTATTTTCTGAAAGGGACTTGCTAAGGAACAAATGATTCTCTTAAGCAGTTCCTTTTTCTCTGCACTTCTAAAGAAGTTCAGACATAAGGGCTATTCTTTTGTGATGTTACATATTTGTATAGCTCCTCTTACCTGAGGATATAAAAATAATTTGCAAATGTTAATTAAAGGTTCCACACCAGTCAAGTGGTAAGGCATAAACAGATTTTCTCTGTGAATAAGTGAGTTAGGAGATGGCAGATGAGTAGAACAGAGTCCTGGCAATAAGGCAGATTACATTTTTACTGACCTACTTAACCTCGCCTGACTGCTCTGTGTCTTTGCCCTCCCTTTACCAGCCTCTTTGGTCTGAAGTGATTTAAGGCAAAAGTAGCTTCCCAATGTGGACAAAAAAGCCCCTGTTTCATTTTGGAGTTTAGGTACACCATAACATAAATGGATTTGTGCTTGTGGATTTACTGTGGTGTAGCTGCTGGTAGATCAGTGAGAAGGAGCAGCTCTTGGGCTGGCAAAGCTCAGGTTGAGCTTTATGTCGCGTTTACTGTGCAAAGACTGCGGGTGTGATGGTGCTGTGCCTTCCCTCCCTCTCTGCTCTGCTATGGTGAGATTCACCCTGCTTGGTTCCTTTGGAGCCTGCACAGCCTTCTTTCCACTTTTGAAGGTGATCTGTGTGTGGGGTCAGCAGTGAGGACACCTTTGCTATGAGCAGCCGGGGTGAGGTGCCCTCAGCTCTGCAGCTGAGGAGGGTCTTCCTTCAGCTGGCTCCAAACTCCACACCCACAGTCTCGCCTCTGGTTTGTGTCCTGGTGCTTGGTTGTTATTGTGTCTAATTAGCACTTAAAAATGGCCCGCTTACACTGCTCTGTTTTTCAGCAGACTAAGGAAAAGCTTATAATCAGCCTGTAATTAGCAGATAGTAAATTTTGCTGAGCAATGAGGAAGGATAGTGAAGGACTGTGTTATTTAAAAGCAAGGTCTCTACTTGCACATAGCAGCTCTGCAGCATGGGCTGCCTTAGCAGAGGCTGTAGGCAGGGGAAACCCAAAGCTGCAGGTTCCTGGGATGTCAGGCTCTAAGGATGGGAAGACACTGAGCAATTCCCATCTCTGAAGAGGAAACAGGGATGAGCTCTGTGGCCAGACCTTGCTTTTGCTGGATCACTGCCCTGACAGTGGCTAGTTCACAGCCCTGTCATCACTTGCATTGTATGAAATGTGGAAGAAGACCCATAGGAGCTGTGATGCCCTGGAGCATTAGGCTTGGTAAGAAAAGGTTGAGAAATTCTGGAAATGTGCTGGTGATGAAGGGTGAACCTCAGAGCTGTTCCATCAGCAGCTGCAGATATCAATCATCAGAACATGGAGCAGAAACTTCATGGCTGGAAACTTGTTCCTTGGTCCTGATCATTCTCATGGGTGGTTTCTGCTGGGATTTGACCTGGACAGTACGATGACCTTCTCCTGCCCTCTCGCTACCACAGATCTGGAAGGCCTGGAACAAGTTTATATATTATCCTGGGGGAAAAGCCAAAATTCCTTCTAGGTTCACTGCCAGGTTGCAGGATTGTATCTTCTGTTAGGAAGATTTAATTTAGACTCTACAGATGATATCTGCAAGCAGAGGTTAAAGGTCAGTCTAGCTTGGATGTCTCTTAGTTCAGGTCCTAACCTGTGGTCCCTTGGCCCACTGTGGAATGCTGGGGCTGGTTGCTGTTGCAAGGTTACCCTTGGTTTTAGACCAGTGCAGGAGGAAGGAGAGAGTCCAACAGCCTAGGAATTGCAGAAAATGAAACTTGGATTTTTCGCATGCTCATGAGCGTGATTCTGATTTTTGCAAGCATATGAGTTGTATCAAATGACATTCAGGTGATGAGTCTCAATTTTCTGGGAGATAAATTGTTTGGTTTTCATTTGATGCAATGTCAGAATACAGATGGGCTGACAGGTTTTGTGCCTCTTCATAGATATTCTGAAAGTGGAGATGCTGACCCATCAATTGTACCTAACAGTACCATTACAGGAAAATCTCTTCTGTCAGTAACTGCTATATACTGGCCTAGTTTCCTCCCAGCAGCTGCACAGCATGGCACCAGCAGTGTAATTCAAGTCTAAATTTATGAATGTCTGCTAAAGTGTGAGTTGCACTCCTATGCACTGCTTGTTCTCAAACATGTTAAAGCAGTTAGAAAATAAAGGAGTGAATGGAAAGAAGGCACAGTACTGTAATAATAATCGTGGAAGGCACATTTTTCCCTTCTAGTTGTCCAAGATAAAACGTGTTAGAAGATTCTGAAAGCATGCTGAAAGCTTGCGGCTGCAGCACGTGGCTCAGAAATTTTAGACGGGGAATGTTCATCCGTGACAACGTTGCCTGCTTCTCACTCAGAAGGGCTGGTGGGATCAGCTACAGCAGCAAAAGATAATCAGTTCTGTGCTCCTACCGTATTTGGAAGTGTAGTTGAAACCATCAATAACGCGGGATACAAAGACAATGAAGGGCTTCAAGTGGCAGAGAACAAAAAGCTTTCTGGATACTTTTGAAAATCACAGACATTAGCATCACAATCTCTTTACTGCCTGTTCCCATGCACTAATTATTGCTAACCTGCTTTGACAGGAACTATCTCTGACCCTTTCTGGGTGAATTCTGACCCAGGGATCCCCCTGAGCATATTTCCTGGTGACCTCTGTAGTTGCAGTGTTAGTTCCCTACCTCAGCATTTTCTGTTTGTAATGGTTTATGGCTCTCTGGTCTCTCCTTCACCCCAGTCTGCTATTTCTATACACATTCTTTCTTTTTTTGTTTCCTTTTTTTAATCTGTCCTTGCTTGCCACTGTGGCTTGCCTCTGTTTTGGGGTTTCTTTGTTATTGTTTTTGCTGCAGTAAGTGCCCAAACAGCTGGATTTCCTCTTTATCTCTTTGTATTGCTTACTTTTCCTTACACCTTAGTGAGTACCACACTCCCTAGGTTTTCCTATACAGTGTAATCAACAGGGATTCTCCAGCATTTTCTTAAATTATATTGCCCTTAACTGTATTACTTACTGCTTTTTCTTTCTCTTTATCATAGGCTCAAAAAAGAAAAAAAAGACTTCTCTTGTGATAAGCAAATGGAGAGAGAGATTCTGTGTCAAAGAAGCTGAAAGTTGGCTGATGAAGGATGGGAGGAAAGATGGGGCCCAGAGTGGTGATGCCTAGGAAATTTCCTTTTAACACCACATGCTGAATCACAGCACTCTAGTCCCCAGGGATTTAAAATAAAAGTAATAATATGTGTTGAGGATGAAAATATGTTCTCAGAAGTGTCTTCAAATATACAGTCATGTACCTGGGAAAATGGGAGGATGAAAACAAGGCAATATTCTCTATGCAAAGTGATTTTTCCCCCCTGGTCCTTTATTAATGTTTCTCAGTATTCATTCTTCTCTTTTGCTTGAATAAGGGAGACAGATTCCCCTCTCTGGTTTAGACCTGAGTCATCAACAGAAACAGCTAAAGATTACCCAGAGATAAAGCATCGGGGGACATCGATAGCATCTCACAGTGACTCTCTTTTCACTTTGCCTCCCTTGCAGGCCTGGAGAGGAAGATGAGCATCCCCCAGAAAATGAAAGGAGCAATGAAAGAAATACTATTTCTCCTTTTCTCATAGTTTTCTTCATGTCAGTAAATTCATTTTTTTTCAGTTCTCTCTTGCAAACTTGATGCTTTTCAGGTGTTCCTGTTGCCTTCTAAATGCTGTTGCTTCTAAGTGTTTCTCTCTCCTTGTATCTCTTACCTGTTCTCTCTCCAGCATCTACCTCTTTCCAGTCTCACTTTTCCATCTTTGAATCACTTCCTGAGAGTTTTATCTGTGTCTTTTCCCTATCTGCAGATAGGGGGTAGGTGGGGGCAGTTTTCTTTCGGTGAGAGAAATGTCTGTGAGCATGTACCTTAACTCTCTGAAAAGCAGAAGAAATTGAATTGTCATTTGTGAGGTTCCTTAGCTCAAATGATGCAAGGCAGTTTGCCATGCAAGGGTGTTACAGAGAGCTGTAGTCTTAGATTTTGAGTTAGAGATGTCAGCAGTGGTTACCAGGGAAACTTCTAAAATTACGCTGGCAATGTCTCTGCTCAAATACTGTATCAGATCTTGGGGAAATGGCACCAAGTGATAGATTGGGGAAGTGTGTAAGACTCAGGGATGCTTTACCTACAAGTCAAAAAAAAATCTTTTAAGCTTCATGGTGATGCAGGGTCTCTAATTCTGCAGTCCTGAACTAGGAAAAGAGCAGGAATGAAGTAAAACACTGTGTTTCTGTTAAAATTTCATAGAGACAATAGCTTTCACAGGTTTATATTTGTTAACCTCCATTTTGGGTTTTGTTTTTCGATGTTAGGAAAAGAAGAGTTGCTTCTAACAGGTAATTAATGAAATTTGTAATTTATTACTAGAAACTAGCAGGAGAAGATACCCTGCACTCTGCCACCCCTGAACCCCCAAACAAGATGAGAGTATAGATGTGTGTTCATGAATATTTAAATACATGCAAATCAGAAAGAACATTTGGGATTAAAGCAAATGTCAGAAACCCGTAAAAGGCAAAGCTCCAATTGCACTTCAACAGGTTCTTTACCTGAATACTGTAATACCTTCTCTGCCTGAGTAGGTCTGAGCCGAAAGCTACTGGAGATTGGGACAGTATTTTAATCACTACCTGTGTTTCCTGTCCTGGTTTTCATTTTTGGTTACTCACTGGAGGATGGTCATTTACTGGGCTCAGTGGTCTTGGGTCTGACCTGACACTGCTGGGCTTATGTCCAAACATCTGTCCTTCCTGGAGCTGTCAGTCCATTGCTCCTGGTTATCCCGTGCTTGTGCACCTACTGGGCTAAGGGGAATTTTTGTACGGCTGGACTTTAGGTACAAATAGTACTTCCCACATACTACATGTCTAAGTTGGACATACTTGATTTTTGTCTTCACGCATACGAGTCACTGCTTTAAAATTATTGTTTGAAATTATTATCTAAAATAGATATTTGTGTATATAAGGCAACTTTGCTTTCCAAATACATTGTCTAGCCAGGTAAGTCACATGTTTATTACTTGATAACAAATGTTGTTGGATCACCCTCTTGATTCAGTAACATTTGTGAAAAGTACAGCTACATTTTAATACATGTTAAAAATACCCCCGGTTGCGTGGTGCTGACTGCAGTGTTGATGTATTAACAGGCAGACTTTTGCCACTTCTCATGCAAGTGCTCTGAGAACAGAATCTAAACACATGAGGAATGTACAGAGGAATATGGTACATACACATCAAGTGACAGATAATAGCCCAGCTTCAGAACTTGGGAACATGCTGCTGTGAGAAGCTGATTGCTATGCTGAATTCAAATCATAATGAGTGCAAGTAATTAATCACCGTATGATTAATCAAAAACTCATCGTGCTCTGGATGATGTTATGCATGAAACAAAAAGTGCCTTAAGTAGCAAATTCTCTTGGGGTTATAAGGAAGTTATTCTAGCTGTTGTAGCATGAAGAGCAGTGGTGCTGCTGAGAAGAGGTGGATGGCTGCCCTGGCTGACAATGCTGCTGAAGGAGAAGGTGGTATTTTGCTTAATGTGGATGCCCTGGTATAGGAGAGTGACTTTTCTTTTAACACTTATCTTTGAAGATAATATCCATTAAAAAATAAAAGATCAAGCTCTATTTCAATTTCACCTGCACCAAATTTTTGCATTTTAGGGGGTTTTAGCATGATTGAATTTGGAGGCAGAGAATGTTCATGCAAGTCTGGTCCTGTGGAGCTGGCAGGAGGGTGGCTTTGAAGGTGAATGGTGAGGTACAGTGAAAGTAGCTGGTTGTTGTAGGAGCAACTTCAGGAGTATGTGTTGACCTCCTGATACCATGTCTTTATGCTTCCTATTGTTTCACCAGGAATAAATTTTTTTATTCTTGATGTGAGAAGACAGTGTCCTGAAAACTTCAGCATTTTGAGTCACGGCTGTGCTGAAGGGGTGTTACAGGTTTGGGTTTTTTTTCCTTTTTGTAGCAGAAAGCTACTAATGATGCAGCAGCTTCCTTCCTGAGGTGCAGAGCTGACACATAGATCAGCAATTCTGAGAAGCCGTGGGAACATTTAATGAGATGTACAGCAGCTGAAGCGACTGCAGCCTGCCGAGCTGACAGTGGGGAAGGGGCAGCTCATCGAGCCCCTGTGGGTGGCTGGTGGTTTGCTGAGTGGGAGTAGGAAGAGCTGCCCATCACTGTGTGACTTCACTCCATACTTTCTTGGCCCACCATTGCCCATGAAGCCTTCTTGTTCAGGTGTGGAGCAAAGACAGTGAACGTGAATGGTCCTTTTCCTCTGAGAGGCAAAATTGCACTTCAGAAAGAGAAGTGAAGAGTTTTTTTCAGCTCCCCCAAAACCCTGAAGGAGAAGTAGCAGTGTTCAGCATTATGGGCATTTTTGCAGCCTGCCGAGCTGACATTTTGGGTACTCATGAGGTATATTTCTGGTATACTTGTTTGCAGTGCTCCAGTGTAGGCAATAAACACACAAAGGTATTTTATGAAATCTTGGAGCTCTTAATTTGAATCCTACTCTTGTTCTTTAATCTTCACAAAAACATGGAGAAAAGCTGAAAAAAAATGTGTGTGAGAATATTATAAGACATTCCTGTTTCTTTAGGGTAATGCTTAATGATCAGTCAGTGACTGAGTTTACATACATTAAATATTTATTTTTCTTCTGTAGAGCTGAATGAGGAAATGTGCTCACATTCCTGCCAGATCACTAATTGGGTAACTGCGGCTGCTCAGGGTATTTCTGAAGCAGCAGTTCTAGCTGTGGTACTTGTCTCATTAAGGGTTTTACTGTTTGTATTCCAGGAGTCATGAATTCTCCAGCTGGGGTTGGGGCTTTGATAAATTGCCATTTCGTATGCTTGAAATGTAACTTTATTGCCTCCGAGTAATAAAAATTGTCAGTTTGCTTTTTTTAAAAACATTTTTGCAGCAAAAATTTCTATTCATTTTCAGTGTTTGTAAAATCATTATTTGGTTGAAATCAGTGGGTTTCTACTAGTTGATCTGACTGCAGAAATAAGGCTATACACGCGTGGGATGTGTGTGATTACTTGCTGCTGCTCTATTTCTTTAATTTCTGTGCTCAGATTTCTGCTGTGAGGCTTTTCTCAGACCTCTTGTACTCAAATCAGGACCATTCTTCTGGCAGGCACAAAGTTGCCTTGGCTTTTCTTCAGGTGAACAACACACAGGTGGGGACTGGCAGCCAAGGGAACGAATCCTTCCTACCTCTTGTTATGGAGGGATCAGATGCCACGATGCCATGAAATCCCATTTCATGTCTCACCCATCCCTGATATACTTCTGGGGACTCCTCATCTGTGCTGGGTTGAATTATGGCCCAGACACAATCTCCTCCACCACTGAGGGCAGCAGGATCAGCATTTGTTAGGGGAGGTAGATTGAGGTTGTAGTAGCTGATCCTACTGCAGCTGTATTTTAGGTCTTCCCATGCACTGCCTGGGCTTTGTTTTTGACCCCCACAGGACAAGGATTCCCTTCCAAGCTGCTTCCTTACATATGCCCTAGGCCCAGTTGTGGTGTTGGCAGCTTCACTTGTTTTGCTGTTCCCTGCTTTCCACATTCATTTATTTTTTACCAGGATAGTCCTCCTCAGAAACTCTCTGCTTTGTCAGAGCTGAGCTGCACCATCAGTGTAGCCCAGCAGAAAGGAGCTGAGCTTGCAGAAGGTATGCAGGGAAGGATCCTCCTGCCCAGGAAGATTCGGGCTCAGCTAATGAGTCACACGTTTCCTCTTCTCAGGAGACCCATTTTAGCTATTGTTTATTTTATGTTCTGCCCCAACTTCATTTTAAGAATCTAAGAAATACCTTAACTCTTTCATCAGCTTTCAGGTGGAAAATAATATTCAAGTAGTATATGGGTGCTAAATCTCCCACTTTTTTGGAAAAAGCCCCAAGATACTGAAATACTGCACTCTTCAGAGAAGAATATTTATTTATACTCTGTCACAGTTAAGTTGGCACCCTTTGCTGCTCTGAATGTTGTTGCATAGCCTAAATACCACTTTAAAAATGAAGTTAATGTTGAGTCTTCAAAAGATTTTTCCCTAGTGGAGTTTTAAATATAGATAACTGAACACATGACGCACAAAGTCTTTTTCTGATTGTTATTGTTGTGGTTTGGTAATCTTAATTTTTTGCTTAGTTATGACTGGCTCATTCTCTCAGCACATGATATTATAATGATATTTATACATAGAGCACCCTAAGGAGGCATCATAGCCAAAATATTTGATGTTGCAAAGGGTCAAAGCTGAAATTCTAAGAGCTCAGTTTAGAGTTATGTTAATGAAATCCACAGTTGATCATTTCTAAGGTCACATTGTGCAGGTTTATTATCTCCTTATAGCTATGAGCAGTCTATTTAATGACTGCTGCTTTGGTATGGAAGAAAAAAAAATCAACACAGTTTCTGTGGTACTTTCATCTTTAAAAATATTTAATATTTATGCTATCAAAGTGAAAACTTCCTTAAGGTAATGACAACTGAAATAATTCACAATATCCCTGCAAGAGGTAAGCTGTCAGACTGGTGGCCTGCTTTAGCGTATTGCTTCTCCCTAACCTGCCCATCCCCCTGCTTCTTTCCTGATTTATCTGCCTTGAAGCTCTTATCTCATATGAATCTCAGTCCTGCCTGTAAGGTTTTATATAAAATTTTCTTTATGAAACAAACATTGTTTGTAGGCTGGTGGTTTTTTTTTTTCTGCAGCTGAAAAATGATGATTTATCTGAGCCAATGGAGCACTCCACTGCTATAGTGTCAGCCTTGAAAGCAAGATTTTCCTTTATAACTACACAACTACACAGAAATACTGTAGTGTGTGCTCTTCCACTATTGTATTCACTTATGGAATTCTGCAATATAGGAGGCTGAAACCTCTAATAAAGTAAATCATATGTTGGTGCTTTGATTAGTTGGTTAGATCATTTTCAGTGTGGTAAGATCCATATAGAGGAAATCCAGTCTCAGTGTGTTCTGTTTCAGAACAACCTTCTGAATCGATAGTTTCTATAAATAGCTTTAAAGCTAAAGTACACATTCATGGATCTACTGTCATTAGCCAGGGGCTTTCAATGCCTAAATTATGAAATGGGTGTCACTTAAAGTGATTTTTCTGAGTAGAGACTGATCTCAGTGCAGGTGCCTACAGAAAAGTTGTGAGCTGTTTGTGCAAAAATTTCTTTTTTTCTCTTCAGATATTAAATACTTTCTCTGAGCTTGAGTAGTTGACTTAGTTTGGTGGAATCTGGTGATTTTATGCTGATTTATGTATTTAATGTTAACTGATGGAACAGACAGATTTACCATTGCTTTACACCCATAGATGAATAGATACAGATATATACAATAAAATGAACAAATAATGGATTAACACAATTTTGCATACTGAAAAATCATACATAAAACCATGGAAGCCCCCAAACAAAGCACTGAAGGGCAGAGATCGAAGTTGTCCTCAGCTCTGCCATGGTGTCCAGCTACCCACAAGGCCAGTTTTTCAATGGGCTTTGTTTTAACTTCTTAATGCCTTTTTTTTTTCTTTTTAATTTCAATCCCTTATTTGATAAAGCCCATGGATATCATGCACAACTTCAGCATTCACTACAGAAACTGTTTGACAAGACAGTGGAGTTAACACAATATGCAGGTTGTAGCATGTTTACAAAATCTGGGCAGTAAATGATATTTCAGCCCCTGTAGCAGCCTTGCCAGTAGGGAGAGGTACCATTTATTAAGAGTTTAGACCAGTCGATACAGAAATAGAGGAGATCTAAAGCCAGCCACTCTTCTTCCTTTTATCAACTTGACTATCACTCGTCTATAAAATTTCACATTGAAGAAAAAGCAAAAACTGCAGAGCCCCACCACATTTTATATTTGAGCAATGTGCGTTTGGACAAGTGTTCACAGGGAGTTCTGACAGTTTTGTCAGCCATAAGTAGGTGGTTCCTATGCAGAAGGCTGGAAACCTGCGTGTAGAATGGGACCCTATCTCTTCAGTAAAGTAGGGTACATATTAACTAGCACCTGAGAGATAAGATGTACTGATTCTACTCTGCAAAGAGAGAAAGAAATGTATAATATCTATGAATTCTGCTACTTCTAGGAAACCCATACCATCATACCCTGCCTCCTGAAGCATCCTAAACCTTTGCCAAATAGAATAACCTTCCTTTCTTTTTTCTAGAAATATTTACCATTTAAGATACTTGTTGTTTTGGGGAAACAGTGTTGTTTCATTCTGCTTGGCTTTCAGAAAAGGTAATACAGTAGATTAAATCTACTTTTTCCTTCTTTTGTTATTTTAAAGCTTCATCGGGAAATGTTAATGCTTAATGGGTTTGCCTGTTTTTTCAAAGGTCAGAAGGAAATGTATTTCCTTCTGCTCTATTTTTAAAACTTATTTTGTATCCTCTGTGTATTATCTCAAGTTATGGCGTATAATTTTCATTCTGTTTTTGGCTTATGTACTTGCTGTAAGCAATGCTCTGTGTTCCACGTTGCTCTGTAATCTTCTTAAGTCATCATTTCACTTCTACTGTAAGTAGAAATCCATTTGTGTAATTAATGATTTGGTTATTACAGGAGCATTTTTTTCTCTTTAATTTAATTTCTCTTATGCTTAGCTGTCAAACATGCCATCTTTAGCCCAGAGCTATCCAAGCATAGTGTGTTTAGGGGCCTGTTCCTTATTGAAGACAAAGTTGAGGCTTTCAGGTAAGCAGCTACAGTTCTGACCTCATAATTATGAGAAAGACTCTTCTAAAAGTGGAAATCTAACAGCTGAGCAACATTGTTTGCCCAAGTCAATGCCTCTGAGCAAGCATGAACTTCCCAGTCTCATTAGTTCTATTTAGGAGTCAATCCCAAATCTAATGTATAGACCAGCAATCTATTAAGTCTCTTCTTAAAAGTGTAGGAAAGGGAAAGAGAAGATGGGGAAGAGACAACAGGAGACAAACAGTAATGATAGTAGTGATCCTCAAAAAGAAGCAGATCTAAAAAAAATAAAATTGATTATGCTGAACGTAAGAACACAGCAATGGAAAACTCACACCCTCAGGATGTGCTCAAAATTAAGAGAGAATCTCTGAAAGGTTGTTTGTATTTGACTTTCAGTCTTCATGTCAGTCTTTTCCTACCAAGAGGGTGGTTTTTGCTGCTGGTCAGTAGCATGGTCAGTTCTTACTGGCCCATGGACTTTCACCAAGCATAGAATCTTTGTGGTAGCATAACCTAGCTGCACTATTTAATAAGAGGAAAGAAGCACAGTCTCTACCTCAAGTTTTTTCTGCTTCAACCACAGCTAAATTAAGGGGGGAAAAGAGGAAAGAAATTCCACCTTTACTCTAGAACTGTTCATTGGTAGGCTATAATTTCCAGCAAGATGGGAAAACTCTCCTTACTCCTTTTGAAACAGGAAAGTAGTTTCAGGAAATCCAATTTTGAATTCTCTGCTGGCTGTAAGGAAAATGTATCTGTGATTTTCTCTTGTGTTGGTCCCAGAACTGATTGAAATGCATGCATTTGTCAGTGCATTGATATTTAATTTCTTTAGAGTCCCCTTACCTGAATTTAATATTTTGTATTAAAAAGGAATTACCCCCAACCCTTCATTATAATGAAAAACCAGAAACCGAGAGATGTCAGATACTGAGGTAACCATATTCTTTTATGACCCTGTCTTGCCCTTTACAAAAGCCAGCTTAAGTTGGTTAGAAATGCCTGTGATTGCTCATCTTTTCTAGTCATTACTTCCTGCATACACACAGCAGAAGAAAAGTCTTGTGCCAAAGAAGATTAATGAAAATCTACATTACACTTCATTCAAAGCATCTGCCTGCTTTGGAAGTCATGCACTGGCACACATACTAATTAGAGCAGAACAAAATGTGCCTTTTTTTATTCTTTTGGGGAAGAAATTGAAAACCAAGAATCTATTTTCTTCCTAATTTTTTTAAATGGTCACACCAGCTGTGCACATTAAATATCTCACATCCAATGTGCATCTTGTAACTGAGACTGCTGCAGGGGTTAAATTAATAATTCCACTTTCTCAGAAAAAGCACAACATAACAATCATCCTTGAAAAGGGAAAAATCTGCTTTTCTACAAATGAAAAAGTCAAAATGATCACTAAAAATGTATCTGCACCCTGGAATCCATTGATGCTCTTGTGTGTAGTGCTATATACTGGCTGCTGACTAAGGGGGAAACAGATGGTATATTATGACTAATTTTTATAGTGGCAATAAAGCACAGGTACTAGTATGCCTATTAACAGAGAGGACTGTTGAGGAATTTCCTGAAATTGTGGAATGAAGTGTGCAGTATTACGTGTTCATTCTAACCAGATTTTCCTGTCTTGTGGCTGGGAGGGAACATATGGAGAGGAAGACAGCTAAACCCAGGAGAAAGCAAAGGTGTTCTACCAGTGCAAGTGTTGCACTGGGACAAACATTCCTGGTCCCTTTGCTTACCTGTTGGTTGCACATTCGTCAGAGACAGGATGAATCCAGCTTCTCAACCCCACATATGTCCCTGGACATGGCTTTGCCTTTGGCCCTGGGAAATCTTTTGCTACAGGGACCAGGATCCAGGAGGTGCAGGTGAGTTGTTGTGATGGAGCATTTTCAAGGGGAAGTCAGCAGAGTCCCTTCGAATTTAGAATATCACCCAGTTATCCTGTCAGGTAGGAATTGTCAAGAGTCATCAAGGAAAGCATTGCATGTGATAGAGAAGAAAGAGCTGATTCTAGGCAGTTAAGTTAACATTTGGGAAAAGAGTTTGGAAAAAAATAATTGATCATCAAATGTATATATTAAAAATAAAAATAAAATTAATAAAAAACCGTCAAAGAAGTAGCATTATTGCACTTCGAGACATCCAATTCTAGAAGATGAATGGCTTGAAAGAAAGAAAACTTTACAGATCTCTTCATCTAGCTTGCTACTTGACAGAATAACATCCTTCAGTCTGTCAAGCTTTTGCCATCAAAAGGCTATGAAATTCAAAGAAATGTGTTCTTTATACATTATTCAGTGTAGCTTTCCAGTTGCATACTTTGTAAATAGTATTTTTAGGGGTTTTGAAATGATGAGAAGTCAGGGCCTGGCCAGTTTTCATTAGATTCACTTACAGTTTTTAGCAGAATGCAAAATAATTCTCCAGTGGTATAGAAAACAGGATAATGCACAATCACCCACTTTTCCAAAGTGTATGGCTACTAAAGAAGACCCTTCTGTCATTGAAATGTTGTTCAAGTGAAAAATCAAAGTACATTAACTATGTGGCTCCAATTTTGTATGTAAATTGCCTTCCCACACCCTCTCAGTATTAGTGCTTTGGTGACAGGCAAAGAATGTAATTCTGTTTTGCGCTTTTTATCTGATGATAAGTCTCTGTTCTCACTGCTCCCTAAATTGTCACCACTGTGGTGAGATCAATTGCATCTGAAGTGCTTCAAGTCATAAGATATTTAGCATATTATCATTAAAATTCCTTCTTTTCCTCCGTTAATATTTTTAAAGTAACTCTCTAAGGTTTTTGGTTCCCCCTTGGTGTTAAAGCTAATTTTCAGCAACTTGTTTTCATAAATTGTTAGAAATATTTGCTTAACGTTAATTTTTTTATCTGAAGGAGATTGTTGTTCTTCTCCAGTTCTATTGAAATTGCACGCTCAAGGAGATCCAGCAGACAGTGTTATACTTCAGTAAATTGGCCTGCAAGATTTTACATTGAAAAGCTGGAATTGATTCCACCTCAAAAATTCACGACATAGATATCTGTCTTCAGTTTAGAAAACCTGGACCCAGAAAATAAAAACCTGAGAGCTTGGATTGTCCATCTTAGCGGAGTCAAGTCAGAGAAAAGTTAATATTGATAGCCATGAAGGAATTGTGGGGAAGAGGAGTAAATGCCAGGGAATGTCAGAAGGTATTTGAGGTAGAACAAATTGTAACACTGGCTCGAGTGCTGATAAATAGCCACTTGCCCCAAGGCTGGAAATTAGACATTTTTTAATGATTAAAACACTTTTCTTTGCAAATGGATTTATAATGGCAGCAGCAAGAGCAAACTATCCTGGCAGATATCAGACTGGCTGATGGTGAATTGACATTGAGAATATTAGGGCATTTCTTCTGCAGTTGCAGACAGCTTGGGCTCAGGGATCCAACAGACCTGCTCAGTCCTCAGTTTCCAGAAGCTTTGGATCTCATGTAACTGTCAAAAATCAGCTTTGTGCTGGAGGAGGCAGGTTCTGAATTTTGGTAATGTGGTATTTACAGAGTTAAGGTTCTGTCACAAACTGTCTGCTGTCTTACAGAATAAAGGGGAAAAGAAGGGGAAAAATGTTTGTTTTTTTGTAACTGCCAACACAAGAATTTTAAAATGTTTGTGTTTTTTTGTAACTGCCAGCATAAGAAATTATGCTAAAATAATTTATAACTTCCTTCAGTATATCTTCATTTCTTCATCTGCCATTTCCCTCCAATACAAATAAACTGTCCCAGTAACCCTGCTGGTAACCAGCACTATGGTGATGCATGATCAAAATATATTTAAGTGTAAGAAGAGAGGTGCCTGACTGATACATGTTCATGTGTAAGTTCAATGTTTCTTTTAATGGTCCTCAAGCATTTGAAGAAAGAAACTGCACTGAAAGACTGGCTTTACAACAGCATCTTTGACTGCTGTATTGCTTGCATGGGCTTGCAGGGAGCCATTCTCTCAGGATGAAAAATTAGATTTTATTGTGCTTAGAAAGAGACACTTATAAGGCTCTTTAGGGTGAGGTGAGGAATTAGCCTCTCCCCCTTTTCCCCCAAACGTTGTCATGTCATGAGACACAATGAAGTTTATGAATAAACAAGTTCAGCATCAAATTGAAAACCACGGCATAGTCCAAAGAGAGAGCAAAGCAGGAGTTTCTTGATCAGGGTCAGCTGTGAGGTCTAGGAATCTAAGAATGGGTTACTTTGTCAATGTGTACTATTTATAATGATAATGAGTAAAGAAGTTCTGGGAATGGGCTGACAAAGAGTCTTCCTTCAGAACTGGAGAAAAGCATCCTGTCACAGCAGGTGCAGGATGAGTGTAGCAGGGCTTTGAACACTGATATTATCTTCTATATTAAACTCTATATTGCAGTGGGGAAAGGAACACAAGGAATACCACAGAAGTGAGCAGAGAAACCATTTAGCAGAACCAAGGCTGGCATACACTGTAGATAATGCTAATAATGTGCATTAGGCTGTGCTCTCGTCTCTATTGGCCATTATAAACAAATTCCTAAAATTCCTGTCACTTCACTGTCTCTTACACTAAATCTGTTATTAAACTGGTCTCATACACCCTTGATTCTTTCTGATGTATTAAGGTGGCGTGACATACTGTTATATCCCAATGTTGAGATGCTGGAGATATAAAAAAATTATTTCCTTTCTAAAAGGTGGGGTGGGTTTTTTTGTTGTATTTTTGGTGGTGGTGGTGGTTTTGGTTTTGTTTGTTTGTTTGTTGTTATTTAATTTTCCTTTTCATTTCCTTGTGGTTCTGGGGATGAGAGCTCTCTACAAGCTCTCTATTACACCCAAGCTGTGGGTGTAACAGGACACATTTCTCAATTCATGTTTCAACTTGCATATCAAAGAACAACTGAGGTTTGGACCCTATGGGTTCCTTAACATTGCCCAGGATGAGCAGTATTCAAGCCATGCACTTGATTTCAGAACAGACTGAAGTTGCTGTAATAACTCAGAAAACAAGTGTGTTTCCTAAAACCTGCTCCAATCTGTCAGGCAAAGACAGCCTAGAATTAGACAAATCTGAAGAATTTAGGCCTGTAAACCTGCAGGAGGCTGCTTAGGATAACAAGTAAATCCAGATTTAAATATTTAAACTTTTAAGTATCAAAAAATTAATGCATCCTTTTGAAGCCCTGTTAATCTGTTTGTCAGCCTGTGTGTAAGGTAAGGTCAGGTAAGTTGTATCATCACATTTCCTCTGCACTTTCACTGCAGCATTTCACTTCTGTCAAAATCAATTGCTGAACCTTTGTGAAGTGTTTATTTAATTGTCTCAGTTACTGATGAAAATTCATGTAAAATTCCTCTCCTCACTAGAAAGGCAACCTGGGAGAAAAGCAAGGATGCTCTTAGTTTCTGCATATTTAAGAAATACTCAAAAGAGAAAGGTCTGTAGGAATTATTAAAAGATATGGTTTTAACTGTGAAATAACAGGAATATGTCAAGCTTGCTTAGTTAAGAAATGCTGGGAGTATAACTGTGGAACTATTACCATAGATGTGTCTCTGTACATACATAGCCAGTTGTTTTTGGAGAAAACAAGTTCTGATAGAGCTCTTCGCTGGAAACACCATGTGTGGATAAATCATTGTATTTTCTGGTGTCCTTTCTTGTAAGCTATGGACATAAATAAAAACAAGCTGATCTGGCTTTGGCTAAGAGCAGGAGAGTGGTCAGAAATGTAATTCTACTCCAGAAATGGACATTGCCCTTCAGCTTCAAGTTTGGCCTCAAATTCTCACATTTATTAGTTGGTGAGTAAGTGGGCAGTGCAGGTGTAAACTGTTATTTATCGGTTGGTTGCTTTTTTGTTTGTTTTTTCTGGCCTAAATGCTACTGTAAGGCTTAAATCAGAGAAAGAATTTGTCACCTTATATTGCAGTCAAATAATGCAAGGACTGGGAGAGCCTAGTGCCTTCTGATTGAATAAAATAATGGTATATCTGGAAGAAGGTTTAAAATTACTTCCTAATTATCCACACCCCTACTGAGACTAAAATTAACCTGAAGAGATGTTTAATGGCACCCACTAAGCCATCATATTAATTAAACAACTTTATAACATTTACTTTTCAGGAAAGCACATTTTCTTTTATTTTTTTATTATTTTTTTATTTGACACTGTAGAAATTTATATGTACTAATAACTCTTACGTGACTGGTGCCTTTCAACATTTTTTTTTGGGAAACAGCTCCCACACTGTTCTTGGCTGTATATATATGTATACGATGTATCTTTTCATGAAAGTGGTGCTGCCAAAACATCTCCTGCCATCACAGGCACTGACAGCTGAGGCAGCCTGGAAATGCCAGTTAATTTGGCCGTTACAGATTTTATACTAAATTTTGTCTCCTTTTTAGTGGAGTTGCAGGGATAAATTGAAAGAGAGGAAAAGACTGGCTGGTGGAGGATGTGACAAGGGTCTGCTCATAATAATTCAAGCATGGAAAAAGCATCCAACAAAATATAGTGATAAAATATGCTGAAGGTGATTGGCGGCAGTTAATATAAAGCCTGTGCTTGTGTTTTAGTTTCTTTCAGTGTGGCATTGTCTGAAGATTTCACAGGTACCAAGGAGTACAGCCTCCCTGGAGCCTGCAGGGCAGAGAGGCACCAGTGGAGCAGAGGATAATAACCACGTCTCTTGCTTCATAGTGCCATATTTACAGTAACAATCTTCTTCTTCTTCTTGTATGCCATAGTGACACCGGTGCTGCTCTAAATGCATGAGAAAAAAATGAGATTTGTGACAGGGAGGTAAAGCTAAGCAGGGGATTGTACCAACATGGATGAGCTGGGTAAGAATCTGCACAGGTACAGGAACATTTTCAGGGATCTGGTTCCCCATTTTTAGCATTAGATTTTAAATGGAATGGACAAACCTGGTTGTGTAAAGGTTTCAATTTACTTTCTCTCTCTTCATATGTATACTTGAAAATTGATGTTTTTCTTCCTGAGTAAAGATGCTATACATATTCCTGTTTCCAGACTTTTTCTGGTACAAGTTCCCTTGTGCTTCCTTTGAGCCATTTCAGTAACGCTCATGGCTGTGGATATGCCTTTGACAGAAGCCTGACACCTTTTCCTTACATGGCCACATCTTTCCTAGCAACTTTTATCTTTTTTTTTCCCCTGCTTTGCTTCCTTCAAGTAAGTAAAAAGTAATTTCCTCTTTTAATATTTTTTTTTAACTTTCTTGCTCACAACATTATTTTTTACACTCAGTTCTTAAATCTACCATAATTTTATTTGAAAGTGTAATTTACATAAGGGATGGACTCCATACTTTCATGCACTGAAATGGCAGCCTACTCCTACCAAAGGGTGTAAGAGGCTCATGATGTTGGACTGGATTCAGGGAAAATGTCCAGGTCAACCTAAGAAACACAGAGCTGGGCACCGAGAAGGACCATGGCTGTGCATCCACCTGGGCACAAAGGGATGATTCTGAGTCAGTATATGATTACAGGAGGAAAACTTTACTCAAAACAGTAATCCTCAAGTGCTTGCTAAGTGCCAGCACAAGGAATCCCTTTCAGAAACAATGCTCTGCATTCCTAGAGGTAACACAACCATCTGTGTACATTCTTGGAATTCAGTCCCTGGAGTATGGCTGAAGCCTTCTGCATAAAGAAAGTAGCAGGTCTGATTTAGGAAAGAAACCAAAAGAAATAGCTACTGATAAGTAGTTATTGAAAGCAAAGGCCAGGATCCCATGCCAGTTGGCATGCTGAATTATTGACCAGATTTTCATCAAAAGGATTTGGATCATTTTGGAAAGCAATGCAGGAGCATCTACTTGAGTTGAGATAACTAATGATCTAAATCCTTATATTAAAAAAATACTCAGCTGCAGTTACTGAGTCACTCCTGCCCACCCTAAACCCCTTTGGGTCTCCAAAGCTGGAGCACTGTAAACTTGGTGAAAAATACCACATTTCTTTATGTGTATTAAAAAAAAAAAAAGAACTTTTCAGAAATGATGAACGGCTGAATTCACACTAATTGTCTGTTACATCATAACTTGCATTTACAGATTCCCACTGTGACACAAAAGCTGAAAGTATTTTTCCTTCAGCTGGTTAATGTATTCAGAGTCTTTTAACTGTGGCTGAAAGTGATGAAAACATGTCATTTTTCTGACATGTATTCTCAACCAAGAACTCTTTACTTGTCTTTTGCAAGTACAATAGACCGTCTATAATAATATCTTAGCTCTAGCTGTGGTATTTTTTGAAGCAGATGCTCATGTTAGTCATCAACTCTTGCACATGTATCTATGCCTTAGATACACCAATATATCATTGAAGGCAGTGAGAGTTTTCATGGCATAGGTACACTCAGACATGAGCTACGGCTGCATTATCCAGCCCCTTGTGTTGAGATCTGTGCCCAAGGCAGAATGTAAAATACTACCAGAAAATGTAGCAAAAGGAAATTGCAAAATTTATCTAAAGCATATTTGTAGTAGCATTCATGGTGCATTTGGGAATGACTACCATATGAACTCTGGTTTCTCCAGGCTGCCAAATTTGTTCTGAGGAATTAACATTTAAAATTTTTTTTCTTTTTCTTTTTTTTCTGGAGGGAAATTAGGTTTTACCTTCTTTTGTTTTGTTTAAGTTTAATTGGAAACAAACAACAAAAGAAGGACTTATCAGAAATTGTTATTTTGTGTATGATTTCCAACCCTTACATTACAATTTTATAGCAGTTCATATGGTCAGCTGGAGCACTTACATATCATAAAATTATTACTTAT
The DNA here is from genome assembly GCA_013397135.1 of Pachyramphus minor. Lineage (NCBI taxonomy): Eukaryota > Metazoa > Chordata > Aves > Passeriformes > Tyrannidae > Pachyramphus > Pachyramphus minor. Next base: position 254,123 of record VYXB01007194.1, on the reverse strand, counting down.
TTGGGACACTGTACTGGCATTGAGAATGAGCAAAATATACAGATAAATAACAATGGATTTGTACAGTAGCATACAAATTGTACAATGCATAAAAGCAAAACACTGTTGTAATACCACATCTCCCTTCTTTTAAGCTTGACAGTCCACACCTGTGCTCCGGTGGGCTGCTCCCATCCTTTAGAGATGCTGCTGGATTCCAGCTGTCCTGTGACCTTGTTCTTCAAACACTGCCCAGCATCCTGCTCAGTGCTGAGCTCCCTGGGCCATGTCAGCACAATCCTTCATCCAAACCTGAAGCACAACCTCTGTGTGCCCATTTAAAATGCCCCAGGTATGTGAATACTGAGATGGTGTTGGTAAAACACTGGGAATTGCCTAAAAAGAAAGGTTATCACTGCAACAGAGACAACTGCTTTTGGAGTACTTTTCTGGGTGGCCAATGCTTAGCCTGTGTATTTTCAATTATTTACCTCAGAAATAGTGCTGCGTATGACGTACATGGAAGGGAATTAGTTTAGTCCCTGTATGGTAAAATGATTATTTCAGGCATTGTCACTTTATCTTTCTGCTGTGAGCATGGATTTACATATCTACAGAAAGAGCAGTGGAGAATTATTCTTTCTAGAAACGTTCACCTTGGAGCCGAAACCACAGTGAAATGATTAAATTCATTCTAAAATAGGGTTTTTCAGAGAGAAAGCTGACGGAATGGGAAGGGTTGACTACAGGGCTACAGAAATGATTCAAGGTTTGGAAAACCTGCCACGTATTTAGAGGCTTGATTAGCTTACTCTTCTTTAAGAGAAAATTACCAAGTGATATGATCAGCCTACAAATACTTATTTTGTCATTCCTAGTGACAGCTCCTTTCTCTCTTACACAAAAGCATGACAATATCCAGCTAAACTACTCAATGTTTAAAAATAAGAAACAATATTTCTAATTAGGTAGAGAGATGGATAACTTGGCTAAAAGCAGAATAGGTGCTTGAAATCTTTAATTCAAGACCATTGTTTTCCTAGAAGGAGGAACTTGGCTCAACCACAGTTTGATCAGGGCTTAAGGACATTCACCACCAAGGATATCCAAAAGATCAGTCTGAAGGAGGATGTTTGATGACAAAAATTCTCTCTGCCCTTGTAATCTGTGACTGTATATAAAGGAGATAGATAGGTAGTAGAGAACAGAGCTTATTTGGAATAGACACTATTTTACAGCCTACTAAAGACTTCAAGGCCAAAGTGAATACAATAATAATGGCAATTAAGGTAGAGCTGGCTATCTTTCCAGGTTAGACTTTTGAGTTAATCATGCAAAGGTCATTATTAATGCCACTCAAGCACAGCAGAAGCTGAAAAACCACCTATAACCCACCTCTGACAAAAAATGGGTTGCAAGTGTTATCTTTCTCCCTAGTCAATTATAAAGGTGTTCTATAGATCTGTTTTTTGTAAGCTGCACAGTTGTTTTTGGTTTTTTTTCAAAGAATGGCTGCTTTAGAAAATAAGACCCATTCCCAGAGATCTAAAATACTTTAATGGAATTTCAGGTGTACAAATAGAATTTATTTGAAATTGTATCAATTAAAAAAATATAGCATAGCAAAATTCATTTAACTTTTACTTCTGAAAAGTAAATAAATATTGAAGTGAGATAAATAAATACTGCCTGAGTAGGCAGGAAGACAGAGAAAGAAAAAGAATAATTTTGGAAGTATGTTGCATAGAATGAGTAGATAAAACATGAAATATAGCATAAAATATGATTGTTTTAAAAAGGAAGCCAATTATACTTCTGTTTTGAAATACAAATCTTGCAATCTGATTCACAGGTTTGCTGCCCTCTGTTCAATGCAGCTTGCAAAATTCTTGATTAAAAGAAATATTTTCCTCATCCCTTTTAGAGAAGCTGATTCTATACACAGCAAAAGTTTTAATTATTAAACCTTTCTCCTCTTAGTTTGTGGTCCTTTTGCATAATTTTCTGCCCCTCGGTAGCCCTTCACCTTTTCTCCATAATTAGGAAGCAGACACTGTTTGAATTTGTTAGCAGAGCAGGACCTGCATTGTCAGGGGTTGAGTCTTTTGCAGGGGATGAGATCTTTGCTGTGCCTCCGCAAGGAACACGCTGCCAATTATTCCTAGGGAAGAGCCAACTTACAATAAACATCCCTCTTTTAATTGTGACAGACTTAGTTGGGAGAGTGAAATAATAAATCTTACAGAAAGAGGGAGCTGACCAAATTATTGAAGGAGAAATCACTCCTGCCAGGTGCTAAGAAATTTGGCGACAACGCAAAAATCTCCAAACCCTGGAAGGTTTTACGCATCTCTTGAATAATAGTATTTTGCATTTTTAGAGCATTTCATGCCTTCAAGTTGCAGAACAGATGTTTCTTAATTCTCCTAATGGTTCTGTGAAGCAGGTCAGCATTATCTCAGCTTTACAGATGGGCAAGGAGTACAGAGAGGTTGAATGATTTTTCTCGGTCCAGGGTGTGAATCAATGTCAGAACCAGGAATAGGATTCAGAAGTGCTTGGGAGTACATGCACATGCTGAAACCACTCAACCACACTGTACTCATCATAAGAAATGGAAATTAATTTTTAATATTCCCGTTTCTAAAGCAAGATTTTGGATTTCAGAGAAATTAAATATTTATTTCATTATGTATGACTTCATAAGCCCTATAATTTATACCAGATAGATTTATTGGCTTTATTTCTCCATGATAATGATATAGTCCTTGTTGATCTGATGGGTCTGTGATTTTTAGTAATGTATCCATCTGCCCAAAGAAACAGCATTCCTTGCCTCTTACGTACTTAGGAACAGACTTGAGTGATGTGCACATAAAAATCCCATGGAGCTACAATATTAAAATGAAGGCGTTATCTGTCAGGTAAATATATAAAAAATGGAGGTTAAATATGCTAAATTAATTTGCAGCTACTTTAGTTTTCTAAGCAAATTTAATCCTCTTATATTTATCAGGCTGGCAGCATCACAGTCCTCTGTTTACTTAAAATATTGAGTATTTAAACTGCTGATATGTAGTAATGATACCAGCAGATTGCAAAGAGTTTGCAAACATTAATCATTTTGCCTTTAGGAAGAAAAAACCCCCACCCAGTCCCTCTGTCTGGCTGGTCATTCAGACTTAAGTGCAGGATGGTGACTGACACTGATTGGGAGAGAAAACATTCAGGAATGAAACAACTACTTAAGAGAGGTTTTCACTTAATCCCAGCAATCTCCTTTTCCTTTAGAACCTTCTGAATTACTTTACAGCTGTTACTATGATACTGAAGCCTCTGCAGCCCTGGCATCACCACAAACATAAGTTTAACATTCTAGTCCTTCTGCCTGGTCAGCCTCAAAATTAATTTTTTCCATAACTTAGTTTTTTAAAAAATCAAACGTATCACTTCCCTGAGCCACGTAGCTCCTACTTTCTCCGTGTAGAAACAAGTGTCAGTGTCCTTGCCCAACAAGTCAAAGACTCCTCTTGTTTCATAGGCCAGTCTTGGGCCCTTGACACTTTTTTTCTGGGTGAAAACCAGATTAAACTGCATCTTTGTTTGTGTGACTAGTATATAGGAAACTGTGAAATCTGTGGCATTGAACATGGAAAGTCTAAACAGTATCCTGACCTTTTCCACAAATGAACATTGCATTTTCAGCTAAAGTGAAAAAACAAATTAAGCACCATTATATTTTTCATTCCTGCATTATTATGTTCATGATAAATCTGGGGAATTCAGCCAGAAAGTCAAAAAAAGGGTCTCACTGAGTATTTTTGAATAAATGTGTCTTTTAAAGGTTAAGTATGAAGGAAAGGATGTAACATTTCTGTTCAATTACACTAATGTTTTAAAGACAGCATTACTGTCTTATAGTTCAAGCCAAATAACATCTTAGGAAAGACAAGGATGGAGGTAGGCGGAGGAATCTAGACTCTATATAAATGTAGGAAAAAGACAACAACAGTGAATGGACTAAATTGTGAATGGATTTATTGGTTGTGATCCTGCTTTTGCTTCTTCTTTCTCTTTCAGTCTCAAATTAGACTTTGTCCATCTGGGAGCACACTCATTCCCCTGCCCTGCTTGCCAAATTTCTGTTTCTCATTGCAAGGATCAGAACTAATTACCGAAGCAAGAGATTCTCAGCTGTTTCCCTCCCTTGACCTCCCATCGGTGCTCTGTTCCTCTCCAGACAGCCTTAGCACACACAGGCAAGGATTTGGCCAGCAATGCTGCCAAAAGGAGAAGAGTTTAAAAGGGAAAAATGCAATGCAGGTGGCTAAGAACCACCTGTCAAGGATTCACAGGGTGCAGACAGATTAGTGATGCTATTTACGGTTGCAATAGATGCAACTCTGTTCTCCACAGTGCTTGATGTGAGCAAGATAGTGCTCCAGGGGGGAGTGGTAAGAGTGGTAAGAAAGGTAGCTCCTCTTTTCCTTCACCTATTAGGTGGCAGATAGAGGGGAGAACATTTAAAGCCAAAAGGCTGGAAAAATCAAGCTCAATATTTTAGTCACTTCACATGAACTTCTATTTCTCTTATGTTAGATATAATTATTTTCTTTGTCTTGTAGTATGGATTAAAGGCCATCCTATTGTATCTGTTTTGACAGTCATATCTTTCTTGTTTATTGTACAATTTGACTGACAGTAAGCCCAGGAAGTGTGATTTGAACTGCTCATTGTAACTGGCCTGAAAATAATCTTTTCCTCACTTATAGTGTAGATTGATTGACAATAATTCAGGGGATTGGCAGCTGCTTAGGGGTTTTTTTCCTTTGAATTCATATTTCTGTCTAAGACAAGACATCTATTTCTAAATAGTTTGGCAGATAATTTGTGCAGAATTCTAGAAGGGTGGTATTCCTCAGCATGCTTCTTAAAATAATATTGTTCTCTGGCTTTGTACCAATTTCACTTTAGGATGATGATTTTCTTTCTTTCTCCTCTGCCAGTTGTGTCTCTCTATTTTTCATCAGTGTTACTAAAGCACTGTAGAATTACAGTTTATATGTTAGTGACTGTTATATGTGCTCTTGACAATTTTTCTTCTTAACAAGTATGAGAAAAGCTATTATCTGCTTTGCAAAAGCAATGTACATGTACTATAATTGGGAGGTTTGGGGAATTCTTTTCAGTGGCTGCTGCTCGTGAATTGTTACTGTAGTCGGTCACTTTCAGGATATTTTCTTTATTTTTACAGAGAAGGAATTCTGACACTCACTATATTGTTGATAAGTATCATCTCTAAAGAAATACACTTTCTCTGACACTTGGCACACACTGCTGCCTTCCACTAGTGAGTCTCAAAGCCAAAGCCAGCACAGTTTGTGGTGATATAATAGCAAAAAGGTAGTTTGCAGTGACCTTCTTCAAAACTTGGCCAGGAATCAATGTCAAAATGGTCCATGAAACATACCCTGTGCAGTAGAATAACAACCTGTCAGGATGCCTAATGCATCTGTACCTTCCCTGCAATGTCCAAAGGCAGAGGAAAGTGAGAGTATGGAAAACAGATATAAATGCATTTTTATATAGAAAATGAACAAAAAAAAAAAACACCCAACCCAAACCAACAAACACATATTTCCAGATTTCTGCTGCTGTGCAGTTTCAGTCCGATCTTTAGGTGTTCTCAATTGGATATACTTCATGAGAGCAGCCACTGTGGAGGAAGGGCAAGGAAGAAGGGTTCATGGGCAGGAAATCAATAGTGGTGCAATTCCCAGGATGAGGCAGCAGATTCTGCAGCCACTTAGAAGTCCATTATTCACATCAGTTCTGGTGTCCGTGGTTATAAAGGACATATTCTTCATACCCCCTACACACCCACATAAGATGTGTTTAATACAGCTACAGAGAAAGACTGCTTTATATTTTTGTAGAGCACCCATGAATTTTTTAACTGGAGGGATATGATCTTTCATGGTTTGAATGTCCCCCTTTCACATGCAAATATTTTGTACACAAATATTGGAAAGATTTTCTCTAGTCACTAAGTAAATATTCTGCTCAGAAATAGTTTCAGAGTTCTTCATAAAGAATCCAGTCAGTTCATCATTTAAATATGCTTGAGGGACTGAAGATTGAACAAGCAAAAGCATAAATTGCTCTTGAACTACTGAGGAACAAAAAGTAGAACAGGTATGTTTGTGTCTACGCTTGTTACTAAAGGATGAAAGGGTGAAGAAAAACTTTAAATTGGTACTGGAAAGACAGTAGATTGCAGAATTCTGATGCAAAAATATTCAGTAGAACTAGAAGCCTGAAATGAAACCTAAAGGCATTAAGCCAGAGGATTGAAATGTAAAGTTTGTTCACAGCAGAGAGAAAAATATTTATTCCTTATTTTCTATTCCAAATAAATTTCTTCCTCATGCTGTAATCTCATGCTGCTGTTTATCTCAACCTGTGACTTTGCTTATTCCCTCTTCTCTTCTAAAAATCATGAAGCCAGTGGTGCATTTAATCAGCCTCTTTCCTAGATGATGCCAAATACGGAGCATATTCCCATCGAACACTTGAGCTGGTGAATTCCCCCAGTTAAATACCACCATTTTGAGCAGGGAAGATTAACACAATAAAAAAATCAAAGGGAACAGAATTAAATTTCAAAGATACTCCAGGCTAACGTAGCACAGTGCTGAGCTCTGTACTCACGCAGAGAGCTGCTGGCCTCAGGCAGGCTAAATGAAACGTGTTTTACATCTGGATCAGAGTTAGAAAAATCTTAATGCTGCTATAATGGCTTGGGGTTTTTTTTCCCTGAAAAAATGGCCAAGAATATAGCAGCCACTATTGCTGTAGTTTGGATTTCATAAAATAGAATGGCTTTGCTTTCTCTCCTATTCACTTATACCACTATTTGGCATTCAGACAGTGATATTCACTATCATCTTTTTCAATTAGCTACTGGTGGGCTGTTTGGGGCACAATGGTAGCCAGTTATGGGGCAGAAGATGACAAAGTTGCTTACCTTTCCAGATCCATTGAAAGTGCTTCCTATTCCATCACTAGGGGATAAAACGGCTATTTGTACCAGCTGAAAAACAGAAGTGTGTATGAACTCTGTCTTTTTTTCTTTCAGGTGGTCCACTAAGCTATGCTTTCAGTGGTAGTTAAATTTCAAAAATCTTCTTAATTATGGATCCTGGTAAACAAAATAGACCATTTTGTTCTCTGGTGAACTGTAATGGAAGATCATAGTGCAGGAAAGAGAGATACAAAACCAAAATTGGAAGCCCTTAATTTTTGAATTATGAACTCTCTCCAAGGTGACTGTATGAAAAGGGAAAAGAAAAGTAACAGCTGTGGACAGACAGCTAAAGAAAAACATGGAAACCCATCTTCCCTTCTCAGTAGACTATTCCTAGGGAACACTGCTTAAACTAAATGTGCAAAGACATCAGCAAAATTGACTGTTTTTATTGTCAGCTCTCTAAGAAACTGCCAAAAAGCCAGCTTCTTCTGATTTATTACATTTATTAACATTTAGCCATTAAAGAGTATCACAAATAACTGTTATTCTTCCCCCCCCCATACTTCCAGTTATCATGTCCAAGTTACATGTTCATAGTTTCAAACAATAAGGAATTTCTTATCTGTGTGAAAAGCTTCATCTTTGTGTTACCTCCAATATAGATTCTTGCCTGCTTGTATTTTGTCTCATATAATGCAGCCCAGATCGGACAATACTTAGGAGACAGATTTATGTTTGTGGTTTTTGTTTATTTTTTTAATTGGTCACTACCATTTTTTATACTGATTTCACTTTTAAGGAGGAAAAGAATGCAGCTTGGCAGAAGAGAAAATTTTCACTCTTTCCAGCACTACTGGTAAAACATACGTTATATGATTGAGAGAATTGACTTTCAGCTCTGAGAGGTTATAAATAGAAGGCATTGTCATTGTCTAGCAGTTCTCCTGCAAAGGAGAGCTAACTGAGTAGATTAATAAAATATTGGCATTAAAAAACCATTTTCAGTTAAATCTTAAAGTAGCTGATGAAATATTTCTATCGCAGTCCTGTCAGCTCATGCTCCAAGTAATAACCTCTCCTGCTTGGTTTTTCTTTTTTTTTCTTTTTTCTTTTTTCTTTTTTTTTTTTGTTTGTTTGATTGGTTGGTTTGGTTTATCAAGCAAAAAAAAAAACCTACTCCAAAATCAAAATACTTGAGCCTGGGGAGAGTGTGAGAATGTCCCATGCTCAGAGTTCTAGATTCTAGAATGGTTGGGGTTGGAAAGGACCTTTAAAGGTCATCTAGTCCACACACACACTCCCCCCCCCGCAATAAGCAGGGACATCTTCAACTAGATCAGGTTGCTTAGAACTGCATGCAGCCTGACCTTTAGTGTTTCCAGGGATGGGGCATCCATCACATCTCTTGGCAACCTGTGCCAGAGTTTCATCACCCACACTGGAAAAAAAAATTTCCTTGTATCTAGTCTGAATCTACCTTCTTTTATTTTAAAACCTTCTCCCCTTGTCCTGTCCTTACAGGCCCTGCTCAAGTCTGTCCCCAGAGACTTCTTCAAGTTCCCTGAGGTGGCTACTTCTCCAGACCTGCCAGTCACAGAAATCCTGTTGAGCTACTTTGCTCTTTAGTGTCCATTTACAGTCTCAGGTACCCAAACACCAGATATGGGATGGAAGCAGCAAGGGAGTGGGCCTGGGAGATGGTTTGTGCAAAATGGTCCAGATCTGTGGCTGTGTCATAGGTTGAGGCTCCCTGAGGTAGGTGAGTGCACTACGCTTCAGTGCAGAAAGAGGTGAGTGAAATGTAGAAATGGTCTGGGAGTTTGTAAATACCCTTGATGAGTCATTAGCTTTATTTTATATGAAGTTCAATGTGTGTCATATAAGGTCTGGTGTTTCAGGGGTAGATAATTTAAAATCTAACAGTAATTTACCACTCTAGCATCAGCCAAACCATCTCTGTTTGGATTTTAATTCTTCTCCAGCTAAGGGATGACAGCAATGAAGATTAAAGATTTTTTTACTTCTCCTTAAGATCTCAGCAAACTGCAGATTTGAAACACAGAAGAGAGATTGACCTTCATATTAACCTGAATTTCTTTTCCTGTTTCTTCTTGAACATATTTTATTCTCTTTATGCACAGTAGGGCTCTTTTTTCATGTGCTCCGCTGTTGAACGAAATGCCAAAAAGATGGAGTGTGCACTTTTACATCAAAGAAATGATGAGACCATAAAAACTCATTTCCCTTGTGACTTCTTAAATTGTTGCTAAGGAATTGAGTGAGTCTGTTTGAAACAATGTGTCCCTTTAAATTCTGTTTTCTTATTTGTCTTAAAACAGAAAGCCACCATTTCATGTAGATCATGATCCAAAGGCCACTAAGGTCAAGAAAAGATCTTTAGTTACTGCAGAAAATGTTAGGACAGATTTTTCAAGTATTTCATTATGTAAAACACAGGGCAGACAGTTTTAAAAAGAACTGGTTATCTAGAGGGGAAAAAAATGCCTGGTGTATTTTGTTTATTCAGCTAGAAAAATTTTGCCTTCACATGGGCAAGAAAGAATAAAGTGAATTCCCTTCTTACTGCACAGAATGGATCTGACAAGGACAAGAAAGGTCAAGAGGTTGCTAAATTCAGAGATCCAAACCAGCAAAAATATTGATTTACTTCAGTTTTTCTCATACATAAAGGTGATGTGAGGTAGAAACAAACAGTAACAAAATCCACAATATAAACTCTACTGGAGGGAAACCTTCTCCAGTTCTACACAACAGTTTTGGATAATACCTCAGTGCTGGGATGAATGATTCGTTACTGCTTCAGTCCAAGAAGTTGCTAGAAATGGTCTTGATTGGAATGAAAAGGTATTGTAAAGCAATTAAGTTCTGACTATTAACAAAGCTCCCACAGGGTGCATTAATTTTTAAAAGTAGACAAAGACTGCATTTAGCAGCTGTATAACTGTGGCTACACTGAAATATGGGAAAATGCTGCAGCAAGTCAACACTCTCGTAAATATTCCTTATCAGTTTCCATAAAAAGGTTGTGAAGTTTTAAATTAGAAGAGCATTTAAGCATACGATGAACTTTCTTTCATTATAACTGAATATAAATTAAACAAACAGCTAAGCCCTTTGCTTAATAAGGAGCAGTTTAAATACTCTGCTTAAAGCCCAGGTTTGGTTTTCATTGAAGTTTCCATTGCTCTGAATTGGAGCTTTAATCCTCTAAATTTTTATGGTATTTTTTGGATCTAGAATCCAGAAAATTCTGCTTTTCTCACAGACGCAAAGCAGCCTTCTTAAAGATACCCATGGTATTCCTTTCCAAAGCTCCAGTCCTCTGCTCTCTTCAATTTACAGTTTATTTCTCACTCCCAAGTTATGGAGTAACTTAAGCAGGTAATTTTACAGCTTCTCACAATAGTGATTGCTCACTCTACCAGTTAAAAAAAATCCAGTGCTGGAGAAGATACTAAACCCTCTCTGTGCAGGTCTCTACCTCTGATGGTGCCCAACTGCTGACACTCACCCTCTTCCCCCCTTCTGTACTCATATCCAGTTTCTGGAAGTTCATATCCAGAAACTTATCCAGTTTTTGTATATGAGCCTCTAGAAAATGCCTAGAAAGAGACAGTCTCTGTTATGGTTCCGTGCTGGGATAGCACAATGATGGAAAAACATTGCTACCAGTAAAATATGTGTAACTGTTTTCCAAATGCTGGAGCGAGCCAACAGTCTGTATCAAAGCCTTTGCGAAGGCATCAAGCCAGTTTCTCGGATTCCATTGTTTACAGTCTCACTTAGGTTATTTCCCAATAACTTGGAAAATGCTGGTTTTGTATCTGAAATGAGCCTGTCCAGTGCCAAAGTGAGAATATGGGGTACTTAAAAAACAAGGCTATCTAGCGTGACTGGCAGTCTTCAGGACGGAGTAACTAAATGGTTCTAGCAATTCCATTACTGAAGATACTTCAACCATCTTCTGATTTACATAGGGGGTTTGTTTTTTGAGGTTTTTTTTGTTCTTTTTTTCTGACAACATGGTTCTGAGCCAAGGGATGGAGCCAGGTTTTGTTCCACACTACTGGTTCCAAAACTGTCAATGCAGCAGATGCAGGAATACGGGTTGAGAGAATCACAAAAGGATAAGTGGGCAAATTTGCTCAATGCTGCTGGTTGCAGAGTTGCTTGTGCTAAGCAATTATTCTCTGGTATGTAGAAAGGAGAAGCACAACTGTACAGGCAATTTGTTAAAAAGACTTTCTTGTAAACTACACTGAAGGTGGGTATTTTATACTATAACTTAAAAGTCTGAACATCATGACTTTGGGTTCAAATCCAAAGAAAGCAGGTACCCATTTCCAAATCTTACACATCATATGCTGCCATATTAGATAATGCAGCCCTGATTCTAGAGGATGGAAGGTCACTAGCTTCAGTGTGCTTGGAAACAGAAGAAAAGTAGTTTGGAAGGGAAAAAGAAACCTTCAGAAGATCGAGTATTTATTTTTAAACCAGTAGGTTGCATTTATTGTCCCACTTCGGTATTTTTTTCTTTGACATCAGGAACAAGTACGTATGTAGCAAGTTCATACCTTTTAATCTAAGACAAATTGACAGTCCCTACATGTTGAAAACCTGCTATGCAAACAGCTGAACTGTTCAGGTTAGTTTCATTACAGGGGTTTTTCTGAGATGCTTTTTTCATTTAAAATAATGGTGATTTCCACCTGACGAAACGTTTGGCATTTTTATAATGTGTAATAAAATAATCACTACCATTGGGTTTGCTACCCACTTTTCATCATAACCACTTTTCGTCGGTAAAATATTTAATAAATATGGGTTGCTTTTTTTCCGGCTAGAAAATTACTTTGAAGAAGAGGGAAAAGATGAACTTTCTGCACTGATATTGGAAAAAAAAATTGTTCTGCTATTTGCGAAGTGCACCAATACCTTTTGATTAAAGCTAAGAGTGAATAATCTGACTGTAGTTTGACAGCCTTAGGGGTAAAATTCCTTCAGTGAGCCAGAGAATGAAAAGAGAGTCAGGTAGCAGTGTGAACTTCTACACAGTCTCAAAAATGTTCTGCTCTGAAAGAAGAGTTTCCAGCAGCATAAGGGCATTTGCCTGCAAACATTCCTGATGCCCAGCTACTTAACTGACCTGTTATCTTTTGCTTTCTTTCCCTACAAACTGATGTCCAGCACAAATTACACTGAATGCTAAATTCAGTGGCCAATTAGCTAATAACTGCTAAAAATCTGTCTTGAAACTGTAGCATGGAGCAGAGATTAACTCCATGTGCAGTTACCAGGCTGATGAGATGATGCTAAAAAGCAGAATGAAATGTTGTGCTGCCTTTTTAGAAGGCAGAACACAAGTTTTCTTTACTTGTGCCCCCAGAATGTCATTGTTTTTTTAAAATATACTATTAAAGTCCTTCTGTTGCTGCTGTGATGCAGTGTGAGGGATTCTCAATGCCTCTGCCTGTATTTTGTTGCACTCCAATACATCTTTCTCTTGAGAACATTTGTACTTGTGAAGAACTGAGTCTGTGGTAATGCAACAGAGCTAGAAAAGACAAGAATGTTACTGATCTCAACCTAAACTTGCAATAAGCTTGGTGGAGTAATTAGTGTTATCATCTTGCCACCTATTTTCATTCCAAACGAGCACTAGGATGTGGAACTGCACAGTGTGTATTTCAGAACTTGCCTATAAGACCTACAATAAAGGAACAGCACAACTAAGAAAAGGAGTGATGGTGAAAATGGTAAAAAATAATTAATTACAGCTTTAAACTGAAAAAGGGCAAGTTTAGGTAAGATATTAGAAAGAAATTGTTTACTTTGAGGGTGGAGAGGCACTGGAACAGTTGCCCAGGGAAGCTGTGGATGCCCTAACCCAGGCAGGGTCAAGGCCAGGTTGGATGGGACTTTGAGTGACCTGGTCTAGTGGAAGGTGTCCCTGCCCATGGAAGTGGGGTTGGAATGAGATGATTTTTATGGTCCCTTCCAACCCAAACCATTCTATGAATCTATGACTTCTACTGAGACCTTCAGCAGCATTTATTTCTTTCATACCTGCTTAGCCATGTAGTTGAAAATAAGACCAATTCTTACTTTGCAGGACTGCAGATTCTGATATTCACTTAAAAAAAAGGAAGTCTACAGAGCAACTATGTCCTGAATATCTTCATAAAAGGAGTATTTTCAAGAACATTTCAAGATGACATTCTAAAAAATGCAACATCAGAAAGAAGTAAAAAGCATTTGCATAGAAATGATCACAGTCATTCATGGTGGCCTAATTTGTGCCTGTTTTATTTTTAGAATGTTTATGAAAATTCCAGGGCTGATTACTATATTCATTTCATGAAAATAGTAGAAATGTACTGATTCACTGCATTACTCTCTTCAACCAGTCATAAGAAAGGATTTATCTCAGTTATCGAGTGGTAAAAATTATATTGCTCAATTTCTTCATCTTTAGTGCATGTGGTAACACAGAAAAAAAACACTTTGCAAAGTGCTTTCTGTCAAGGGAATTCCAAGCCACAGTAAATGAGTGCACTTCTAAGTAATGAAAAGCATCATTTGGGGCTACTCACAAAAGAAATACTTAGTGTGTTTATGAATGTTTAAGTCTGTTACTCAGTTATGTCCTAGTAAATTATTCTGATGTATAAAATAGGAGAATGTTCAATACTGAGGAAGAAGTGACATGACACTAAGGACATGTTATAACTGGAAAAGAATATTTACCATGATTGCATTTACCATCAAAGAAATTTTTAAAAAATATATATAAAGGGAAAAGGAAAGTTAAATAATAAATTTAATTTTGCTTTAGAATCAGTTCCCTTTCAGAACAAAGGAATAACTCTCAAAGTGGCTTTTGGAACAGAGTTGTGAAAGATGTTATAGACCAGTCAGAGGTCTAGAAAACATGATCTCTGAAGAAAGACTTTGTGAACTGGGACTCTTTTAGATTAAAAAAGAGAAAGGTAGGGTAGGTCACCTCCCTTCCAGCTTTATATCTCTATGGAAATAAAAGGAACTGAAGGAGGGTCAGTGCACCCAAAGACAAATCCTATGTTTCAGGAAATAAAAATTACTTCTGTATAGAAGTTGAACTGTCACCTATCCTACAGACTTTATATAAGGATATAAGGGGACATTAGTGTCCTTATACTCTTGGTATAAGCAGAAAAGAAACTTGCATGGTATAACAAGATTTTATTTATATGCAGGAGAGTGGGGTGTTGAATAAATTCTTGCTAGAGTGCTCTTTGTCTATTGTTTCCTTGTTTTGTTAATATTTACTATATAAATATTTAGCTAATAGATCAGATGATACTTAGAACTTTGTCGTATTAACACAGTAAATAAATAACTGGTTTTTAACTGTTGGTGGTAAATGTGTTTACAAATACCATCACAAAGAGCACCTGGCCACCTCAGCAGGTCCTGACAACCTAAATTTCTAGGAAGACTGCTCATCAATAATATACATGAAGTCTATGCCATATGGCCATATAGTTTTCACTGGGATAATGGATGGTATTTTGGTTTATGAAAATCACCTTCATAAAACGGAAATGACTCTTGCAAACCATCAGATAAATGGTGGATGAAAGTGAGCCCATTCAAAACTGGTATAAACTAATTGGGAAATTCCCTATTCAGTGTTCTCCAAATAGTCTGTGATAACATTCACAGGTCCTTTGTTTGCTTTGCTTATAGGAGGGCACAGAGATGCCCTCTTTTTTTGTGGGTTTTGCATACGTTATATGAGAACAGGTAGGCGGAGGCAGGAGAAGGTGAGCAGAAGAAAGGGTGCATTGCAAAGGCTATTTTAAGTTTTGAAATTAAAGGAATATAAATGGAATTCTGTGACCTGACCATATACAAAATCAGTGTTAGAATCAAGCCTAGGACTCAAATCTGTTGTTTAGTGTTTCTGCTGTCGTTGTTCAAAACTAATCCTGTTTATCATTCTTGACTGTGCCTGTATATGTAGGTTGCTACTCTCCCTGTGTGCTTTCAATCTGTCCAATGCAATGAAGAGTTAGCAGTATAGAAGGTTTTAAATAGACGCTTTTCCACATTGTGTTTGCTTTTAGCTTATTTTTTTTGATACAGCAGGAACACTGAACATGTGAGATTGTTAATATTTTCAGTTGTTTAGATGAAGAAACATTCCAAATGTTAGGGGTTCTATTTCTGAGGAATTCCAGCAATGTGCTTCATCTTTCAGACAGTTGCTGCAGAGACTTATATAAATCTGGCACATTTGTTCCTGTATTAGTTTTTCTTTTTTTTTTTTTTCTTCATTTTATTCTTGAGATTCTTCCTGGGAAGGAGTTGTTTTAAAAATTCATTATTATTTGATTGCAAGTTGGATGTCAGCCAACTAAATTTTTGGATTTGAAAGAAAATGCAGCATCAGCTTCTCTGGAACTATAATGGAATGAAACCCTCCAAGCACTCATTAAAGGGGCTTCTGCCGTCTAGCAAAATTAGATGAGGTGTAAATCACTGAACTACCATATGTGGTTTGAAATGGAATATTTAATTCTGTAGAACCCAAACCCAAGGCTAAAGGGAAATTTAACTACATAAGCACAATATTTTGATGATGGAAGAAGTAATACCATTTTAGAGGTTTTATGTTTGATGTTTAAGTTTAAAAAATGTCTATTGAGGGAATCTCCATTGATATTCACATTGTTATCTGGCACATAGGGAAATGCTTGAGGAATAATACTGAAGTACAGTAATTACTTTCTCCACCAAAGAGTTTCTGAGGGCTGTAAAAATATTACTGGAAAATTTTGATTGTAGAGGCATGATCATAACAATTATTTCTTCCCTTAGCTTCCTCTCAATAATTTTGCGCCCTTTGATACAGCTCATATCAGGGTAAATTTGCTGTTGCTCCTCAGTTGCTGAAGGATGGAGCTGGTTCCCTTGTGGATGTAGAAGGGACCAGGAGCTATGAAACAGTCCTGCATTCAGTTTTGCTTGTATTCAAAATGCAGGTGAAAAATTACAGCTTTTTTCCAAGGAAAATAACAGTAGTAATATAAGCAAATATTTCTATTGCTGTTGTATCCACTGACCCTTGTTGGGACTGGGGCTTCAGTACGTTGACGCCAGGCAAGTTTCAAAGAAAAAATGCCTGGCTTTGTAAACAGACATAAGGAAAGGGATGTGGGTTCATTACCTGAATAAATAAATACACAGAAGAATGGTTCTAGTTTTGTTATATATTAAGTCATTTGATTTTGACCCCTTGCGGTTCTATTTGAATTATAGTTTTATGAGATTATATGGGGATTTTATAAGTTTTTACAGTAATTTAAGTTATCAGGCTGTGATTCAGCCTTTAAATGCACTTTTGAGAATAAAGGTGAGATGGTGTTGTTTTATAATTATTATTTCCTAAATGCCTCTATGAAAGCAGGCAAGGATTAATTTCACATGATGCAAAGGTGTAACTGCACCAACATGAAAATCAGTTTAAACAGAAAACCACTTTTTTTTTCTTGTTTATACTGCACATGAGAATGGAGCACTGCTGTAGGAAATATACTTCCCTGCGATGGGATGGATGAATAGACTTTGGGAACTATCTGTTTGTCTCTTCAAGCCAGACAAGGTGGGACCCATGAATTGCATTTTAAAAGGAATCACTTTGAAGATAAGGGAGAGATCATGTGAGAAAACTGGCATTTGAGGAAATCTTGTGCATAGTTTCAAATTTATTAAGGATAAAGACATCCTTCAGAAAAAGAATGAGCTTTGAAAGACTCAGAATGTGCAGCACTGTGCTGAGAATAAGGAATAGATTTGGTTCCTTCACATTGTTCTCTAGAGTGGGGAAGCAGAGCAGTGGGAGTGTGTTGGGATCAAAGGATGGTTGGTAATTTATTTTGTGTCCTTTTCTACAGCTACTTTGATATCCAGTATAAGCTGAAATGAATAATGTTCATTTCTTGAGGAAAATATGGTGCATTTAAAAACCAGTGTTCAAATGAGCAATAATCCAGTCTGGCTTCCTTTGTGTTATCCAAAGCAGCAGCATCTTCAGCTTCAGAGATAAGGGGAAGAAGACTGCTTAATTTCAAAGGTTTTCACTTTTATCTTAGACTGGGAAATCTGAATACTTTAATGGGTTTAGGTTTTTAATTTAATTCCAGGTTGCTCATCATTTCACCTTTCAGCTGGGCTATAGAGATAATTCAATCATATTTCCCTTGACAAGTCATCTGAATTATGCTTATATTTCTCTGCAGACGTGAAAATCAGCTGCCATAATAAAGAGTGTGACAGACACTTTTGCCTTCCCTCCCTCTTCCTCTCTTAATTTAGGGACTGTTCTGGTCTTGCTTCATAATGCAGATGTTCTCAGATCCAGGCACATGAAAGACAACCCTTGTATAAAATGCAGTGTGGTATTTTTGCACAGATACAATGTCAAAAGTTTAGGCACTAAGGCCAGAGAGCAATCATTAGGCTAGAAAAGCATCAAATATGCAAAACAAGCATATTCTGGAGATTTGGGGAATGTGTGCTCTATTTTTGCCCAGAGTTCAAATGCTGTACTCATCCGTTCACATACTTTTTCCCTTCCATAATTCATTGTAATTTTTTCCAGGGCAATCCTTGCTATCCAGCACATAATCAGATCTTAACCTCTGATGCAAACACTGGAACATGGAGGAGGGTTCTCTGCTCTGAGTCTTGATCCCAAATGGATGATCAAGACACAAAAGCAAGGTAGTAATTTCTTAAATGAAGGTTTTTACTGTTAGACTTTACAAATTAATTTAGTATATGAAATGGCTTCTCTTGAAGGTACCCCAAACAAGCTCAAGCATTTCACAGATTTGGGTGAATGCACGCTAAAGCAAATGTCACAACATTTCCATGCTCATGTCGTTTTAATGTTCATCTTCTTTTTGAGGTCATTAAACATGAAGATTTTTTTTAACTCCTACATTGTTTTTGTCACCTCTGTTTATTATGCTGACTCTGAAGGTCAAGATATCCCCAGCTGCTCAGTTGTTAACCAGTGCCACACGGGGCTTTGCCGGATTTAGAACTCCTCAGGTGTGAACTGTCACCATCATTCCTCAGAGATGCTTCTGCATTCTTTCCCATAGGCAGCTGACTGTACCAACAGCGTTTTCTTCCAGTTAAGAGGCAAACAGGCACATTAAATACTTTTCCCTCGAGGCCCAGGCTGTAATTCCTGAGTTTATTCTCTTTAATTGCAGACCATACAAACTTGTGAAAGCTCAGTGTCTAAACCTACCTTTCAAGTGATGTCCTGTTGTTATGCAGTTGTAATTCTCTGATATTCTTCAGAGAGATATGGGCATTCATTTTTGCCCAAAATACTCACAGGAAACATCCATACTGTCTGCTATTTATAAAATTGGCATTCATTTTATATTTGGCAAGTGTGGATACACAAACCTAGACATCTAACAGCCTTTTTATTCGAGGCATTATTGGTGCCTTCTAATGGTAGTCCCTTTCAGAAGGGGAAGTAACACCTGGAACTTTCTCCTTCATAAAGGCGGATTCTAGAATAAAGTGTGTATTTTGGTGAGGGTATGTGAACTAAAAAACAACAACAACAACAAAAAACTTAGAACAATTACAGAATTTTAAAGTTGTGTTACTATGTGTTTGTGTCTGTGTGCACATTCATGTTCATGTGTGTGCACATCCATGTTAACACTTTAACATTAGGTTAAAACTTTATAACTTGCCTTACATTATGGTAGCTTTTCAGCCAGTAAATTATATAGACAAAATTTATTATGAAATATTTCTGCTGGTGTAATTAGACATTTGAATTATTTAAATAGATGGAAAGTAACTCGGACCAAATTATGATATTTCTCACTTTGTGTTTTTGGTAAACAACAAAGCAATCTTCCCCTAGGTAGAAAAATAAGGGAAAGGAGAAAAATAGAGAAGCACAAAATACGGTAAACTTATACTGCTGTATAAAACACTGCTCTGAAATGAGGATTTTTCGCAAAAAAACTTTTTTCCATGAGATTTTATTAAACCTTCTTTTTCTCAGGCTTTCATATAGCCTGAAGCTATTTTTCTTCATGGCATAACAACCCTATTTGTAGTTAGAGGCATAACCCATCCGGAGTATTACTTTTCAGTATGTGGTTCTCCTGATACTGATGCACAGGCAATAACATTTTTTTTACCAATGATGAAGCCACAGATAAGCTCCATAAGACACAGTTGAAAATCATATTTCATAATCTTGTTTTGAGCATCATTTTAATATTTAATATGACCACGTGCAGTTCTGACAGAAGTACACTGTGATACATGGAATTAATTTCAGGAGGCCAGATGCACGTCTCGTCCTGTAATGATGGTGGACAGTCAAAGTCAACATGAGTGGGGAAGGCACCTGAAAAAATGAAACTCCACCATCTGTCTTTGCTTCAAGCATTTATGAAATTGCTTTTAGAGGAATTCAAGAGGTACAGCATCAGTATGAGATGGAGAATTTGGAGAGAAAAATGGGTCGAAAACAACTGACAAGCCATCATAATGAGGTATAATCCTTGTGGAAAACAGCAGTCTTCTGATACCAAGAAATATAGAAGTTACTACTATTTCAAGCACAGATCTCTCCCATTTCAACTGAATATGAATATCATCGTGCCACTTGTGACCTATTCTGGGCTTCAGCATTTTTTCATTTTAATCTGCCTTGCTTGTTCTATTTCTTTATGCTTACCATTATATGTGTGTAATTTTCCCCCATATTTTATAATTTTTTTTTAGATTTTCAGATTGTTAGAAAATTCCTGATGCAATCATGTAATTGATGTAATTCTAATCTTTCCTCCATCTTAGGATAATTTGCTATTCTGTCTTTATGTCTTACATTCCTTTTTTTCCTTATCACTTCTCAGATACTTGCATTTCCCAGAGCTATTTGAAGTCCATTACCCTTATTTTGTTAGTCACAATTTAAAGGAAGAATGAAAAACTTATCATTTTTATGATCTTCCTCACTTGAATTAACTTCCACTTTAAGATTCTCAACCACTTCCTCCTAAAGAATTGGAATTAAATCTAAAATAGTTACTTTCTCTGTAATGAAATAAAAAAGCAATCCCTTGCACATTTGAAGAACTGAATAGACAGCTATGTCCCACCTTACTGCTTTTTCTAGAAGAGCCTCAGATAGTTGTATTCTCATTCCAGTAGGGAATATATTCCCATTCCCATGAAGTCCTGACATTTTATCCAGCTTCTGCCTCTTGGATATGTCCTTTATTATTCCTTTACTGAAAAAGCCTCCGGATCAAATCTTTGGTTTAAACCTGTCATTATGTGCCCTTTCTCTCGCCCATATTTCAACTGGTGTTCAACATACCTTCCTGTCATTGTTATCTAGACTTCAGGAGGAGCAAATAGGCCCTTTACAAGACGCAACACCTGATTTCTTCTAAAGCTGTTCTTCTGGAATATGCTGTGCGTTTCTCTAACTACACTCCCATATTGCTGTTTACCCAGCTAGGCCTCTGCAATGCCAATCACTGTGGTAGTGAGACCATACAGTCCAGCACTGATATTTCAGACTACAGTGTTTACTGTGTCCAGTTCTGGGACCCTCAATTCGGCAAGAACATTGAGGTCTGGAGTAGGTCCAGAGAAGGGCAGTGGAGCTGGTGAAGAGTGGATGTCCCATGAGGAGCGGCTGTGGGAGCTGGGGGTGTTCAGCCTGGAGAAGAGGAGGCTCAGGGGTCACCTTATCACTCCCTACAACTACCTAAAAGGAGGTTGTAGCTGGGTGGGGGTCGGCCTCTTCTGCCAGGTAACAAGTGATAGGATGAGAGGAAATGGCCTCAAGATGAGTCAGGGGAGGTTTAGTTTGGACATTAGAAAGAAATTCTACACAGAAAGGTTGATTAGACATTGGAATGGGCTTCCCATGGATGTGGTAGAGTCACCATCCCTGGAAGTGTTCCAGGAAAGACTGGATGTGGCTCTCAGTGCCACAGTCTGGTAGACAAGGTGTTGTTCAGTCATAGGTTGGACTCAACAATCTCAAAGGTCTTTTCCAACCTAATGGTTCCATGATTCTCTTTATGGATCTGTACTTCAGGTGTTTGATGGCTGACTTTGCATTCTCCCTTTCTCACAGGCTTTTCCATTCTCTCCCCTCTCTCCTCCCCTCCTTGGCTTTGGCCATACACATTGTGAACCCATAACCTGAAAAGAGAAGCCAGAGAAGCCTCCAGATTTTTTTCACTGGCCCCTTTGAAAACTAGTTTTGAAAACTAGCCTTGCGCATGAAGAGCAGTTTGCCAGGCTGGTGAGAAGGTTTTCCTCAGCAGTGAGCCTTACAGACAGCTCTCCTGCAGCCCACCTGTGTATCACCTGTGCAGCCAGACCTCCCCATGGCACAGCCTGGGCCTTTATCTCTGGCTGAGGACATGGATAATGTCAGCATCTCTACTCGTAGCTTCTTTAGCCCTGCAGTAACATCAGTGCACAAGTATACAAACAAGAGACACCACAGGCATCTTTTTGCTACTCTGTGGCAATAAACCTTGTTACTTGAGAGAAATAAAGTAATCCTTAATAATCCACAATAATTTCTATAAATAATAATTTCTATCATTATCTGAAAATGTGGAAATTAACATGTTAAGCTAATTAAATAACTGCTTCAGTGCTTGAAAAAGTATTATATTTATACAAGAGAGTTATTTCTTCAAATTACTGAAAATAGTTACATTGAATTAATACAATATGCCACTTATATTCCTGGCATATAATGTCTGTTTCGACATGAATACTGAGAGAAAATTTAATCTACTCAATTCTTTTTTGACATCTAGTAGAGAAGACAGAGATCAATGCATGCGTAGCCTCTCATTTTTGCCAATTTTATGCAAATCAAATGGCAAAAAAGAGCATAATTTTATTCCATTATTCCATTATGCCTAGTGCAATTATTGTTTCGCTATTCTTGTTGCAGACTATTTGATGTACTTGTTTTTCCATTTTTTTGCAAGTATCGCTTTCCAAAGTTTAATAGTACAACTACTCAAGTATTAACTGAAAAAAAGGAGGAAGTAATTTTAAAAAAATACATATAAGGAAATACAGGAAAGTTCAGTAAGCTCCAAAAGTAGCAACTGGAAAGGAAAATATTACTTTAGAAAAAGCAAATAACTTCATTACAGTGTTATCAAATATTGAAAAATTAAGTATTAAAAGGTTAGAAAGGTAGCCATTATTAAAAGTTCTTTTGAAAGAAAAGTAAAAATCTGCATGAGATTATATTGAAGTAGAATCGCTAAGACTAGGCAATATTACCCCTAAGGAGCTGAAACATGACACAAAGATAAAAACTGTGTTAATCAAAATACTGATCATAGTGCTGATTGAACAGTTACCCAACATTTTTTGTTTGCTTTTTTTTTGTTTTGGTTTGGGTTTTTTTTTGTTTTTCAAAAGAGATGTAATTTGTCAGCCTAAAAGTATGGACTGAGAAAAACAATGCTTTGATAGTCTTTGAAGAAATTGGTGTAGGACTTACAAAGCTCTTGGGTAAAGTATAATATGACGAGGAAGAACCAGTAAGCCACCAATAATAAATGCATTCTTCCTAAGCCTTGTGAAGAAAAAATAGTGGATAGGGGAAAATTGGAGCACGTGGTTTATTTTTATTTTCAAAATCTTTTAGTAAGGCTTTTTGTTAAAATATCATTCAGCAAACAAGCCAGAAAAAATGTGGAAACCTCTGCTAAATTCTGAAGAAGGGGTTTAAATCCCAGTAAGGTCAATGGAATTTCATTATCCTCTAATAATTTTTTCAGCATTTTGCTGAAACTTACGAATAAAAAGAATAAATACGGAAACAAAGGCAAAAGAAGAATCCCAAAGACCATTTCCTGATTTAAAAAAGAATGAGAGAAAATAACTCAAAGTAAATGCTTTCTCAGCTAGAAAAAAGTCTAATAACAGTGTCCCTTTGGGTTCATTAAAGGGTATTGGATAAATTCAGTATACCTACTAATGATGTGTAAGGAAAGTTGAATTGTGAGACTGAGCTTTGCTGACAAGGAAAAAATGCCCTAGCTTAGGCAAGATTAAGCAGGATTGTGAAAAACTCCAGAAGGAATAGCAGGGAAAATGAAAGGCAGGAGAACGGACACAGAAAAATACTCAGCAGAAGGGACATTTGCCTTGGGAAATGTCAGTGCATCAGGGTTTCAGCAATGGCATAAAATTACATATCTATTCAATAGAAAGGCTTCTAAAAACTTTGTATTTTTAAAAAATAAAAAGTTCATACTAAGAGTCAGGATCAATGTTGGCTGATTTGTTCAATCATAAACGGAAACACTCAGATAGGCTAATTAATTTTTAGCATGTGTGCAAAAAGTATATAGAAAAACACAGTATGATTTTATTTCCTGGTTTAGTAGACTTTTATTTGAAAGCAAACAGGTGTCTCAAATAATGACAATGTCGTTATCAGTGCTGAAAGAACTTGGCATTGTCTGCTCCCTGTTTTTCTGAAGTCTCTTTCTCATTTCAGTGGATCTGAACAACTTGTAATTTACCACGTTATTCTTCATCCACAGCCCACAACTTAGAAATAAGAATGTAAAAATGTCATTATTTTTGTCTTCATGAAAAAATTC
This sequence comes from Pachyramphus minor, assembly GCA_013397135.1. NCBI lineage: Eukaryota > Metazoa > Chordata > Aves > Passeriformes > Tyrannidae > Pachyramphus > Pachyramphus minor. Next base: position 230,387 of record VYXB01007194.1, on the reverse strand, counting down.
TACAAATGAGCAAACATTTCATTAAAACTCTAGCTCTTTCTTTGTAGAATAGATTTTACACCTCACCTTATGCACGTGCATAAAAAATACAGAACTGACTGTAAAGTCTTTTTTCTCCAGATATTGATTTCCGAGAAAATTAAATAAACATTAATTTTCCCCTCCTTTGTTTTGTAGATCTTTCTGAGTTTGGTAAGCTTCCTACAGCATCTACAGTCTTTTTTTTATGGCAGTTTGCTTCTTGGAGATGATGATTCATGTCAACTTAATGCTGTAGCAAAATACCTGCAAGGGTGTTAAGAAAGGTAAGACTTTCTTAGGTTTCAAGGTTTCACTTTAAAAGAGTATCAGTGAATTTTCTGAAAAGTTTATGTCTTTCTAAATTTAGAAAAAAATGAGTAGGCAAGGGAAGGCTTATATTTTTAATATTATGAAATTGATAGCTCCCAAGAGTTGACTTACTGGATAGGAAAATATGAACAGAAAGTTGTAACACACATTACTCTGTTAGCATTAGAATCTGATAAGTAGGGACACATTTGTTTTACCTCATGGAAGAGACTGGAGGTTTTAATAATATCCGAAAGGGTTCTATGGAATGGCTCAGATGATTCAACGTTGCTCAACGAAAAGTGAGCATGAGATTTACCAAAAAAAAAAAAAAAAGAAAAAGAAAAAGCCTTTTGTTGTCCTCCATAGAAAGTGTTGGGTGCATATTTGGAAAGAAAAGGGAAAGCCTACAGTCATGTTATCCTTATAAGGCTCAGTAAGGAGCCTGAACACTGTTCTGGTGTGCTAAACTCTCCAATCACTCTGTAGTTATTCCCTCCACTACAGCCATCTATACACCAGTTTTACCAATGTCATAAGGCCAACTCAGATTTGTATTTCTCTGTCCAGAGGCAGTGCAGAGCTTGGCTCCTTCAGTAATATCTATCCCAAGGAGAAAGGAAAGGGCATAGAAAATGTTTGTTTCTCTTAATATCCTTGTGAAGAGGTCAACCCAAATGATAATCATTTTTCTCCCTCTTCTCTTCAGCTGCTTATATTGTTCTTCTCAACATCACTGTAAAAACACATTTGCATTGGATACTGTAAATAGGATTAAGCATTCTTAAGGGAAGAGGGTGCCTGAAGCAAGGCTTCATCAGTATCAGCCTGTAGGGGAGGGCCAGCAGAGTGGGGAGGGGTGTGTATGTGTGTGCATGGGGGCCAGGGAGGAGAGGATGGTTCCTGCTATATTCTTGTCCTCAGAACCTTGCAGAAATTCTGAACAGCTGAAAAAGTCTGTATTTGTGGGGTGTTTTGCTTTATCCGCTCCACCCTGTCCTGTAACAGCTACCGTCGAGAATTTCAATACACATTAAGCTGTTTTAGCGAATGAACATGAACACATCAGCATTTTTGCTTGTATACCAGTGCTTAGGTTTTGATAGTAACAGCCTGGAAGCCTTTATATCTGGTTGTTTTTTTTGCTTCCCTGTTACAATGGATGTATTCTTGAAAGGCTTTGTTCACATCTACATCACTGCACTAGTTTGTAATCTCATTATCTATTTTTATTCAGTAATTTAAAACTTTTGAGAAGTTGTTCAAATGCTTTTAAGTTCTAAATCTACCCAAGATGGTTCAGTACATTAGTTCTTTAAAAGTGTAAATTATTTCCGTGTCAAGAACCGAAAGGATGAAAGGTGTAAAATGTTACACTTGCAAGAAAAGTGGAATTTACAGATATGCATGTAAAATTGAAAGGATTGACAGATCTGAATCCTCACAGCCAGATTTGTTAACTTCATCTGACACCAAAAAAACCCCATCAAATCAGTACAGAAGAGAACCAGTATTGGCATTTTTACATCATTCATTTCCTGGAATTATGACATACCTACTGCATTGCTGTGATATATAGCAGACAAAAGCTTTGCATTCCTTTATTTTTATAGTCTGCTACTTTTTATTCAGGAGACAGTGGTGCGTTGTTTCTTCCTTGATGCTCTAAATCTAGAAACATTTACAGTTGTGTTTAGAGTTTTTTAATGATTGTTTATGCAGTAGAAGCACTATCATGCTATTCTCTGCACCTCTTACAACCACTCTAGTACTTATCTGTTGGCCTATTTGTGTTGGTTTTTTTCTCAAGCCTCACACAATTACTAAAAAGCTGTGTAAGTTTGCCCAAAATAACTTTGTACTTCTTCTTTTGTTGTTGTTTTGGTTTTGTTTTTTGTGCTTTTGAATTGATCTCTTGCCTGGTAAAGGGTTGTTGAAATCCTAGCTCTGCTGTGAATGGTAATTTCAAAAATTTTGAATATCATGTTTGAATTTAATTTCAAACATTTTCAAAAATTTGGCTGACTTCTTTAGATCTGAAACAAAACCTTCTTTCAATCTCAGAAAAAGATGGTTCCAGCTTCAGAACTTTTTTGGTTGGTTTAAAGGGATTGAGAAAGTGGAGGAGGAATGTATGACGTTACACTGTCATGGCAAATAAAACTGTGCTTAAAGTGTTTCTGTTTTAAAGAGTATTCTTGAACTGACACTGTGTCTTGGACTGGGATCTCCTTTTAACTGCATTTCTGGTCCCATAATGGTATTTAACAGAGGACAGTTGTTCAGCAGCCCTAATCACATGTGATATTGTACAATTAGCAGACTGTTCAACAAAGGCTTCAGCCTCAGCTTTTTATCATAAAGTATAAAGCAGCAAGGCAATTTCCATTTCTCCTCCTTGCATGAACTCACAAAGTCATTACCAAACACATACAAAGAGATGCCTAATAGCTATGAAATGTGTCTGATGCAGGACAATGAAATTATCTATCTCAGCTGTTAGGAAGACAATGTACAATGTACTCCTGGACTGCGAGTGGCTTTTGGACCTCCTGACATGCTCTGGAAAAAACACTTTTCACCTCTGTTTACCCCACACACTTGCAGGTGTTCCCTCCATCAAGACTGTAAGCTCCTTAAGGCACAGACTCTTTTTCTGTGTTGTTTACTGTGTTTGGCTTTGACATCCTGATCTGGGTTGGACCCTTTTTTTCACACAAAGCACAAATAGATAACCCTTACAGCAGTACTGATTGACTTTGATTTTTTGGGAATTCAGGTTAAGATTTAATGGTGTGCCTAGGAAAACAGGTTAAACCAAACCCCAGACAATTCCTATGTGCCCCAAGGGTAAGAACTTCACAATCTGGAGAGTGGTCAATTTGGATCTGATTCCAGACCCTAAAAGGGGTCACTTTCAACTTACCTATTTTGAGATGGTACCAGGAGATGAAATTAAATACCCTTTCTTCATCTGCTTGGAACAGAGACATCATGTCATAAATTCCCAATTTCAGTGTTAGGAGAAAGTTTCAGAGGGTTTGACTGACTGTGAAATGAAAACAGGTTATAGTAGAGTTGGAAAAGATGAACTGTGTATGGAACACTTTTCGGGGAAAAAAAAAAGGACATTTTAGATAACTTTATTACAAAGATTACTTTTGCACAAGAACTTTTGTGACTGCTCATCATGTTATAAGCAGGAGGCAAGGTCTTGATTTGAACCGTAAAGCGAGGAGATGGAGTAAACCTTAGGAAGGTGAGGTTTTCAAAACAAGCTGTAACATCTCTTCCAGTACAGACCGGGGCGAGTTCAAAGCAAACCGCCTCTGAACTTTGCAGGACTGAGGAACACACCGGAGCAGCCCAGCCCGGCGAAGAGCAGCCAAGGTAGTGGACCAGGGGACACCAGAGCCTTCGGCTGAGCGGGTCCCGGGGCCGCTCCCCCGCTCCCGAGCGCCGGGCGGGGCCGCCCCCGCGGGGCCTCCGAGGTGCGGGCGGTGGCCGCACAAAGCGACGGGGGCTCCGCGCCCGGTGCCGCTGCATCGCCCCATCCCCTTGTTTTCCATAGCGTGGGCGGCAGAGTGTCCTGGGAGCGCGGGGGAAGGGGCGGGAGCGGCGTGGGGGAGCTGCCGGTGCGCGGTTCCCCCTCCCCGGACCGGACCCCACTTCCCACCCAGGGACGGAGGAAAGCGGACCGAGGGGCGGGAGGCGGCTCCGAGCGCAGATGACAATTAGCCTTTAAAAATGGCTGCTTGGAAGCTGTCAGCTGGGACGCGGAGGGGATGTTAACCCTCCTCTCCCCGCCGCACGCCTCCCTTCCCCGCAGGGCTAATAGCGGAGCGGGGGATAAGAGCTTGCCAGCCCTTTCCCCGCCCCGCCGGAGCTCGATGCCGTAGCGGCTCCGGGGCCCGGCCGCCCTCACTTCCCAGCTGGCTGCCTGGCGAAGGGACGGCGTTCCCCGCCTCCCTCCCCGCGCTGCCGCTGCGTGTGAGCCGCGGGCACCGGGACCACAAAGGAGGAGGGGGAGCCGGGGGATACATGGTCCAGGGTGGTGTGTGCGCGCCGGCGGGGGGCATCTCTGGCGAGGAGAAAACACAAGGTCAAGAGGCGGCTCTTCTTCTCCTCCTCCTCCATGGAAGAAGACGGGAGCGATGAGCCCTAAGGAGGACGGCGAAGAGAAGGGGCGGATGGCTGAGCGCTGCCGGGCTTCCCCTAGGGATTGACGCGGGCGCGGAGACCCGAAGGGGCCGGAGGAGGCAGCGCTGGGGTCGGGAGGGAGGGAGGGAGGGAGGAGAGGAAGGCGAGGAGGAAGCGGGGGGTTTGAATCTCCCCGGCTGGATTATCTCCCTTCAGGGGAAGCTGCCATCGCCGCCTGGCCTCGGCCCGCGGCCCCTGCGGCCAAGATGGACCTGGGCAGCGCCGCCCGGAGAGCGGGAGCTGCCCCCGCAACCCCGGCCGCCTGGAGACCTTTCCCCTCCGCCTGCTGCTGCTGCTTCGCCTCGCTCCTGGATGTGAACAGCTGGCTGCTCTTCTACGGCTTCCTTTACCTGGCTCTCTACGCCCAGGTGTCCCAGTCCAAGTCCTGCGACAAAATCTCCTGCTTCTCGGGTCATTGTGTCAACTCCACCTGTGTCTGCGACCAGGGCTGGGTCGGAGACCAGTGCCAACACTGCCAGGGCAGGTTCAAGTAAGTCTCTGCTTATTACCGTTTTATTCTTTTCATCTCTACACCGTTTTTCTGTCATTTTCACTTGCCTGTTTTTCGTTTTGACTGTGTCTGCTGTGATTCTGTTCATGTGTGGTGGAATTATATGGCAGAAGTTAACGATGAAATAGGCTCCTCCACCTCTTAAGAACATAGGACACAGTCTTCCTAAGGAAAATAGTACCTGCTGACTTACCGCTGAAAATAGGCTGCTCCACTTCATGGGAACTGAGAGACAGAAATCCGCCTGAAGCTGTGTCGCTGCTGTCCCTTCTGGAAGGGTCATGGAAATGATATGTGCACTTCTTAGGGCTGTCCAGAGAGCAAAAACTAGTAGTGGATTTTAATGACTTTTTCCTTCTGAAGAGTGAAAGTGTTTAGCTCATTCCAGTCTTCCTTTCCTTTACGTGTTCTAATTAAGTGAGTATTGCTCAGTTACATTCAGCACAACGTAAGTGCAACTGAGTGAAATGTACATCCCTCAGGACAAGGTTTGCAGGAGAGAGCGGCAAACGTAAACCCATAACATATTTTTGCAAAGGAGTGAAATGCTCAGTAAAACTCGAACTACCTTCTCCTTCTTTAAAGTGGATGTGATACCAAGTCATTGATCAGTATGAAGGAAGCACACCCAGACATTTGCTTTTTTATATGTAGTGGGAAAGAAGACTTAATTTATAGGGCTGTCACTTTCCTCCCGCCCCCTTTGCTATCAGCGTGAAGACTGGCTATGAAGAATACCACTCGCTGTTGTTTTGCTGTATAATCTTGGACAGGACATCTCATTTCATTCCCTTGTAAAACACCCCTTAAAAGCAGGAACTCTATTTATTAAGTATGATGACATATATAGCTGGAAAATGTTCTAATATCTGACTATTAACAATACCTGGGTGAAGCTACATCCTAGGGAATTCAAATCCTGTGCTTGAAAAATTACTTTTTATAAGTTAATACTTGTCTATTTTAAAATTGTGTTTAAGTTCAGTTTTCTCCCTGGAGTACTGAAATTAAGCCGTATAATTTACATCTCTTTTAAACATTTAACACAAAGTCACTCATTCCTAAATAAATAAAAAGGTAAATCCACTAACTTGTTAGCTTGGGAAGGAGTAGCTGAAGTCAGACGCGTTGGCTGAAGTAATATACACACTGCTGAGAAAGTAACAATTCACTGATAATATTTCCATAATATTCCATCAGTACTATCATAACTCAGCTATAAAGGTAATGAAAGACAAATATCTTTTCTGCATATGAACTTGATAATAAGGTCTTAAAGCTGGTCGTTTGCTGCCTGTATGTACTGAAGGTTTGGGGTTTGTCCTGCTCAGTGCAGTGGAACAGTGGTCTAATTGCAGAGGGATTGAGAGTGAGGAGAGGAGGCCCAGGTGAATCTTCTTTGTGTGTGTGTATCTGCAGAGCTATAATTTCCTTGCTTTAAAGAGATAACTTGTATCCTTTGTCTTGGTGCCACTCACAACAGACTTTAGTAATGCAAGGACCAGAGCAAATTGTAGTTTCTTCAGTTTCAAAGCTTGTTATGTCTTAGTATGTTCTCTGAATGCTTACTGGAGCCTTTATCCCATCCTTACAGGTATTATCTTGCTTATCTGTTGAAACATTTATGTTTCTTGACATTGGTTATGTTTGGCAAGCGAGGAAGCACAGTGGTTATATTTCCCTTCTGGTAGAAAGTTAATAATCCATCCCCACCTAGAGGAAGTTCTGCCTGGATGTTGGAAGGGCACCTCTTCTGAGCTGAGCTAACAGAGTGGTTAATCGATGTGCTGTTAGAAGTTTTGATTTCTCATTAACTCTTCTATATTCTTTCATGCTTAGCTTTAGAAGTGATAGTGGTGCAAGCACTACTATGTGATTTTGATCACGGAAGTAAGCTGTTGGAGCCCTATTTTTTACTGAGGACACTTTATAGCAGTATCTCTAATAGCTCATCTTTAATCTTTATTCTTGGAAGGAAAGTATACTTTGCAATGAAAATAAGCAGCTAAGATTTAAAGCTTTTCAAGCCCTGTGAGTTGGGGATGGAGTGAAATATGTTAAACGTGCCTTACAATGCAAGCAGCAGCTTGGAGTGGTTGTATTTTGAATGCTGAAAATTCAGATGGGTGTTGAATGGGTGATGAGTCAAGCTCCATGTATTTTCATCTGAAGAGTTGGAAAAAGAATGTTAATCTGCCTGATGTGTAGGTGATTGAAGACCTTTCTGACCTGTGTGGGAGTTGATGGTTTGACTTGTTGTCGTGGAACATTTGCGTATTGTTTCTGTTTTTCTGTGAAGCTGAGTATCAGCTTTATCCTTAAATAGCCATGGTTGAACTTTTATAGCAGTTTGACAAGTTCTGTTGAATGTACATAACTTCTGCAGCAGTTGCTTCTGTTAATAAGAATTATTATGCAGATTGTTTCAGAATGACAAAAATTGCAAAGTGTGTTTGTGTTAGGACTGCATTAAGTGCCAGTTCGCGGGTTGTAGATACGATATACAAATGGTAATAGAACCTTTTTTTATTACTCCAAACATTTACATTTTCTCGAAGTTGCAGCTGTTTGAAGTACCAGTGTGTGTCTCTGTTACTCAAGACTTTAATTGAACTTTTGATGACCTAAATTGGACATGTGTAAAACCTGTCACTACATTATTTGAAGAAATAGCTTTTCAAGGGTAGGTTTAAAGCACTTGAAAATAAAAAGGTCTTTCTTTTTCTTCATGTAAGTGAGGTATGGTTATTTTTGCTCTCTGTAAATGAGTGACTTGCATTAGCAAGCACCCGAAACCTTATTTTAAGAGGAGAAATACTCTGCCTAAGGTTAACTTGGGACCATTAATTCTTTGGTGAGAGATGGGGAGGATTTTTGTCTTTGTTTTATTTCTTTTCTCGACTGAGAAATAATAACATAGCAGAGAGACATCAGAAATAATTGATCAATCTTTGTAAGCAGGTGTCAAAATTAATTGACAATACTATGGTAACCTTGCCTTTTCCCTGTAGAAAGTGTAGAGTAAGTGGACTACTTGGCAAATGTTGCTCTGAGCTGGATGAAAGAAGGGTGGATGGGGGATAAAATGAGCAGAAAGATTGTCTAGCACTGTTCTACCATTTTCTTACTCTTATTTGCCAACTTGTTCGTTTACCCTTTGTATTGTGAAGCATGTGGTAACTCATTACAGAAATTGAGATGTTGCTATTCTTACTGCAGTGTGTGCATATCTGTGTCACTCACTTTTCAGAATGATCTAGGCCTCGTCTTTGCCTGGTGGTAAATTATTTCACTCTGTCCAGATTGGATATCTGAATGGAATTCTGACTTTGTGCTTTCTTTTCATCTTTCTTAAAATCTCTTTTTTTTTCTTCCATTCCTTCCTCTCTGCTCTACAAGTATGCTAAACATTTTTTTCTTTTTAACCAAAATAAAAAAGGGAAAACTATTTATAAAAAGAAAGGGAATTCTGCCAGGTGAAAGATAAGAAAACCAATGGGTGAGCAAGTTCTCTTTTTACAGCAGGGAGTTTCAAGAAGCACAGTTCCCAAGATGTAAACAACCATAAGCATGAAAGGACAGTGAACAACTTTGTTTTGCTAGGTTGATTTATTAAGGAAGCTAAGCTTCTAATGCTACATCTGCCACTCATTCTTCCCATTTCCTATCTGTATCTTTGAATTTCTTAGTCATTTGCAGTTTTTGTGATGATTATGAGTTTTGGCAGAAGGGAGAGGGAAGGGCTGCCTGAATCAGTTGTGTTACGAGACTCCAGGGAATTAAGGGACGCAAACATTATGAATGGCCAAACTACAGGGAAAAGTGCTGTCACAGCTTCTCTGTATTTAGATGTCATAGTCAAGAGCCTTGAGATGCAGCAGTACAGAGAGACAGGTTTCATTAGTTTTGCTACTCACAGAATGACTTCTGAGATGAAAAAAAAAAATTCCCCCAGGTTGGATCAAAGAGTTTCCCTTTCTCTAGCTCTGCTTTGGACACTGGCATGTAGAAGAGCATTAGATAAAAACTTGTGCATGAAATTTTTCTTCTTCCTAAGATTTTGAGTACCTGAGTGACTAAAAATATCCATTCTTCTAAAATCCTGCCTTTGAAAAATTAGGTTGTGTCTTCAGAGGCTTATTGTTGTTTATTTGATAACTGTGAGTCCCAGTTGGCAGATGTAGTGAAGCGGATTGTACAGGATAGGTGAGCACCTCTGAGGACCTATGCTTCAGTTAATCTGCTTTACCTAGTCCTAGATATCTAGTGGTTATGGCGAGAATAAGAACAAATGGATCTATTTGATTATTAAACCTTGTCTCCAGATGTTGTTCTTGAAATTTTAGATTGCATGTTCTTAATTTCTAGAGCTCCTATAAAAGCCTTTGTGTTCTTCAAGGACAAAACGGTTTCCAAGTACAAGCACACTCTCAACTGAAATGTTAGAAGGGTGTCAAATTTTGTTATTCCAGGAGAAGCTTATCTAAAACTCTGAATTCTGTTGTCTGCAGAATGACTCATGCAAGGAAAGTGTCCTTAAATTGCAGATTTTAAATGCATGATAATGTTGTGTAAGAAGAGATCGTTAGAAAAAAGTTCACTTCAGCTGCAGCCAGTTGAAGTTCATGCTGCTGTGAAAAGGGGTGACTTTACGCTTCTCTTTGATTACATCTTTCTGCTTCTTATGTAAGCATTAATATTCCTACTGAGATTTGAAAAGTATCAACAGGAACATATCTCCCCACCTCCCAGCCAACTTTGTTTTAAGCTAGCTCAGTTTCCTCAAGTTACTTCACTTGCATAAGCCTCCTGCTGATCCAAAGGAGTTGGCAGCATGAGCAGGTGTAGAGAGGAAAAGAAAATTGTTACTTTTAGAACGGGTACAGACTTAGTTTTCCATAACTTTAATGTAAAACAACATCACCATTAAACTGGTGTGACTTTTATTATAGGATGACTCAGGATTTCACCCTGTATAATTTCAAAACTGCCTTTGTCATCGGCATGACCTGTATCTGATCCAAGGCATAATTATTCTTATTGACATCAGTGGAATTGCGTGTGAGATTTTGCACCTGCAAATTGCCTTTTTATAACTCAACATGTGAATGCTAATAAAATTAAACTAGTGGAAAAACATCGGTGATTATGACTTTATCATTATAAAATGTGATCTTTATTTGAGTTGATTTTAGCAGTGATGCTCTGAAAAATCTTTCTTTCAATGTGAGTTACTCTCTCTGTTTTAGAATTTTAGCACTATTATAGTTTGTATAATCAAGAGATTTTGAATTTTTAAAGAATAATTTCTTTATTCAAATCTTGTTTTGGAACGTAGATGCATAAGCCATATGGCCATACTATACTCCCCCTACAAGCTAAACAAGCTGCACTGAAAAGTGTTTTTTCAAAGGAAAGCAGTCTTTTTGCAAACCTTAAAAAATTAATTTTATTATAATGTATTTTTGTTGTTGCTTAATACTTCCTACGTGAAAGTTTTAGTTTGGAAAACACCCTTAAAAGCAAATAGTCCAACCACTGTCCTAACACTACTGAGCCCACCACTAAACTATTTTAATGTTTTTTTTAATGGGTTTTTGTAAACAAGACCAAAAATTAACTCTGATTACCTGTTCTTACCACTTGCCTTATGCAGGCTGTAGGGTAACTCTTAATTCCTGTTTGAGTTGAGCATGTCCTTTAGAAAGCATTTCAACATGACTGAAAACACTTCCATTGACTCAAAGCCAATTATAGACTTCCAAAATTCTTCTGTTGGTTAGTTATCATCACTGTTTTTATGTAACCAGCAACAACAAATGCATAATCCCCCTAATCCACAAAAATCTACCCTACCTATTTTTTTCTTCTTTTAGTTACCCTGGTTTCTCATATTCTGAGTCAGGCCTTCATTGCAGAACTTCTAGTAAGTGAAGTCTCTGTTCCCTGTGTAGTTGTAGATATGGTCACTTTTCCTCACTGAGAATGTTCCTTGAGTCATCTCAACATAAAACAAGCCTTTCCATCCCTGATTGCTCTGTTGGTTTATTGCCTCCCCTATTTTATCAGTGTTCTTGAGCTGTGAGTGCCAGAACTAGACGCTTGTCTTTGGGTAGTGGTTGTACCGGCAAAATGTAGACACAGAGTGACTTCTCCCCTGCTGCTCGGAGTCCTGCTGGGTGCAGCTGCAGAGAGTGCTGCTCAGCTTAGCACTGTGCTGGCAGCTCACACCATTATTTTCTGCTTCACAAGTCTTCTTGGAGTTGCTGTCTCCTCAGTACCAAGGCCCTGCTTTTCTCAAAGTAGTCTGAGAACTGAACACAGCCTCCCTTCTCCGGAGGGATATTTAACAGTGGGGCGCCCAACGTGTATGGGATGTCCTTTTAAAAACACTTCTCTTTCCCCATCAAACATTGGATAATTAACAATGTACAGTGTCCCTCCCTGTGTGTAAATCTGAGACTATAGGAGTGAACCCAAATGCAAGTTAAGCAAAGGACTGTGGGTTCCAGAGTCTGGTTTGCTTGCAGGGCAATTCTGGAGTGTGGTTTGTTTGCAGGCTAAGCAGTTTGATGTTTGGGCAAATGAGTGTGGGAACAGATGGCTGATGGCCCTGCCAGCCCTTCAGGCAGCATCAAAGGCTGGTTGCCATTGCTGTGGGTGTGTAAAAAGCTCAGTTGTATCCATGTATGCTTGTCTGTTCATAAATGACAGGTAAATCCCTGTACAGGTTTAGCATTTAATATTTATTATGTTTTAAATTTACTTGGCAAATACATAGTCTTGCGCTGTGTTTCTCTTACTTCCTTTAATCAAAAAGAAGGCCTGATGATTGTATTTTGGGAGGCATTACCATAGTTCATGCCATCTCTTTAAAATGAATATGAGTAGTTTTTGAGATATCAGTCTACCACACTGCACTGGAAATGGATTTAATTGTATCAAAATGTAGGCAGAAAAGGTAGGAGGTAATATGAGATACTACAGGAATATCCTTGGGATATTTTTGCACATACTAACAAATGCTGGTGAAAAAAAGACCTTACTTTAAAAGACTGCTACATAGACAATAAGAATTGGAAAACTCATGCAATATTGAAGAATAATTATCTCTCAGTGTCTATGAAATTTATTAGCTGTATGTTCTAGACTTAGAAAACATGCTGCCAAGTTCATGTAAGGAGGAATAAATAATGACAATACCTGAAAACATGGGTACTCCAGTGAATGGCAGCTGTAAATAGTAATAAAGGAAAAATAATGAACTACAAAGTAAATGTTTTCATGTGAGGTAGATGAACAGTCAGAATTTTGAAAGTAATATTACAGGGTGCCCTTTGTATTTTGAAAAACCTAATGAGTGGACTAAGAATTGCATTGATTTTAGAGCTTCATGTGGATCAAGACCCTATTGAGAAATGATGGAACTAAGCTTAATATGGTTGGTTACTTAGTGTTCATTCACAAGGTGCAAGGACTGCATTTGGCTTTTGAAGTTTCCTCCTGACAGAAAACCCTAAAGCTTTTAGACCTCTAAGAAGTAGTTCAGTTACCAGCTACAGAATGTTCCACGGTAAACGTCCTAAACTTTCTGTTAATCCAACAGCATTTTTCAAAAAAATTAATTCTGCTATAAAACCTCTCCCAAAATTTAGAGCTTATGTTATTCATCTGGAAGAAATGGTTTCTAGGATCTGTTTGAATCAGTATTTTTAAATTCCTTAGCTAAGGATGGAAATGTGCTACTACCATCATCTGATGGCAAAATATCTAGTCTGTTCATGCTAGTGATGTTTAGAAACAAGCTAGATATAGAATATTTCCAAGTTTTAAGCAGCACATATCTGATAACTGTGATTCGGATAGAGTGTTTTGAATCCAGGATATTCTAGGATTACTTGGCAACAGAACAAGTGCTGAATTACTTAAAGATTGATGCAGATATATAAAATGACACTCAATATCTACATTTCCTTATGGATTTCTTCCATAATTTATGTACTTCAGTGTCTCATCTGTAAAAAGGAAATAATGCTTCCTGTTTAAAGACTTGAGGTGACCTATGACTGTAATCATGAGGCACAACTAATAAGGCAGGTCAAATTCTAGAGATTGCATTTCTTCCTAGGAAATGATAAATACTATGTCATGAAGTACTGTTGTCCAAACTATGCTGTGTATCTCAAACAGATGAGTAAAATCATTTCCTCATTAGTCAGATGAACCAAAAGCTTGCAGTCTGTATTACTGCAGAATAATGTTCTCTTATTCAAGAGACTCCTTGGAAAAAATCGTGCATTGGCTGTCCCTGATAAGATTTTTTTTTTTTTTTTTTTTCAGAAGAAAGACCCCTGAAGACCTAACCCCCAATCTTGGATTAAATCTTACAAACAAAATATTGTGATATGTTGTAGTACTTAATGGATATTTTGAAGAGTTACTGCTCTATTTGTGGGAAAAAGTGTTCTGTATTAGTCATTGCATTCCTATGCCAGTATCAAAGAATTGTGAATTCCTAATTTGTAGGTTAATTGCATTAATACTGTTACAGAATTGTGAATCTGGATTCATAGTTTTTAAATGTAGATTTTTTTTTATTATAAATGTGTGCTTTTATGCACAGATTTACATTTGTTACCATATGTGTGAGTTTTCAGCTAGTTCTCTGTTATCTTGAAGGCTAATAACTTGCCTTCAATGAAAAAATGGATCATGTTGAGTATGTTACAAGATAAAGAACAATCAGAAGTGTCCCAAAAGCACCAGTTTTTAGCTACGTACATTACCAGTTGTGGCAGTAAAATGTGAGCAGCAGTGATTTTGGTCAAAAGCCTGGGAGGACAGCTGGGGTTAGTAATATCTTTAAGTATTCTGGTGAGCTTTACAGAAACTTTGTTCAAGTAAACGTGAGCGTCTCACTGTGGAACAAGAAGACAAATGGGCTTCACTGATTGCCACCCACAATCCGAGGACAGAGATAAATTAGGCAGAAAAACATCTTGCTACTCATGCTGCGGTTTAAAATACTTTCCTTTTTGTAATGGATAGAAGCGACTATAATATGGCAAGCTTAATTTTCTTGTTAAGGCATCTCAGCTTTCAAAACTCAAGAAAACTTTGCAAAATTCTGGCTCATGCCAAGGAATACTTTGATAGCTCTATTAGTAAAACTAATGATTAATCCAACTGTAGGATAATTTACACCCTTAACGGTTCTTTTTTTTTTTTAATCTATAGAATAAGAGTGTGCATATGTAAAAGTATGTATTTCTCATAAGGAAAATCCAAACCAAACACAAAACAGCTCTCAATCGTGTTTGTGTGTGCAAGCCCAGTTGATGAGGATGCTTGATAATCTGTGTGTGTGATGAATGCAAGTACCACTGCAGTTATGGGGTACAGGGAAATGAATGTGTTTCACAGGAAGTATCACAGAGGTGGTTTAATGAAGTTGCTTTTGTAATTCCCTCGTTATCAGCAGATCTGTTTTGTTTGATTCCTAAGTCAGCTGAGGCTTTTCCAATAGGTAACTTAAAACTAAACCTTGAGCAGGAGCTGGAAGGTGGTCTTGAAAAATGAAGAGTACTGGACAAACAATTGGCTGCTTTTGAAAACATACAGATTTGTGCTTGTGTGCACAGCTGTAATATCACGTTAAGACAGTTTTGTTAGAAAATATTTTTGCAGATGTTTTCTAAAACCTAATGCTGCTATAAATATTAAATTCAGAAAGTGTGTATTTAAATTGATTCCTTCCACCCCTCAGTATTGTAGTAGTGTAGCACTTTGTAGGAGCATCTATTTTAAACTAAAAGTGACACCATTTTTTGAGAGGTTTTAATTTTCAAACTGCTTGTACTATTTTAACTTTCACAGGGCAAAATACCCTCAATCTATATTCAAGGAAGTACTTACCTCTACACATCTGTATAATACTCTGTAGCTGGGTATCTTATTTAAGTACTAGGTAACCAGGTGTCACAATGGCCTTGAGAAACACACATTTCTTTTTTGAACCATTTTAACACATAGGAAACCTGAAGTTGTGTTGTTGTTTAAGGTAGCATAACAAATAAGTGACTGAATTGAAATGGAAGCTTTGGAATAAATACAATTTTCTGTAATTCTATCTCAGGCCTCATTTTGGAAAGACTGAATTGTCTTCAATTTGTATGTTCTTTTTCTGCAAATATACGGTGTAGTTTGAAGTTCTTTGTTTTCTCAGGTACCTTTACTGTGTAATATAATTGGATGCAGGAGGAAATATGAAGTTAATATGTTTATTATTCAGGTATGGATACATAGCTGGGGAGTTTTGCAATATTTTATACTGACTGTTCCAAGCATATACTGCATGTCATTCAGTAAGTACTTGGGAGACCTCTGTTAATGCAGGTATAAATAGCAATATAGGTTAGAGGTTGATGAATACTTAGAGAATTGATCTTGAAGGGTGGACCCAGCACATGAAAGCTGGACTGAGTTTGTAGTTAATCTATTGTCTGTGGTTTTTTTTTCTTTTTTTTTTGTGTGTGTGTGTTTGTTTGTTTGTTTTTTTAAGGAGAGTGGGGAGTGGTGATGGAGACAAGGAACAAGCAAACCACAGCTTAGTTTGAGTTCACAAAAAGTGTTCACTAACAGGAACATTGCTGGGTTATTTTATTTTCAATTTTATATTCATCCTTGAAGTGTACTTGCAGCATTTGGGATTTGTATGCATTCAGAAATCTGTTCTCTAACATAGAACTCTGAAGTGACAGACAGCTGAATATTCCTTTAAAGTTAGACTTGGGTTTTCTAATTTAAATTGACTGCATTTCTAAGTAGCAATTGGACTGGAAAGCAGAGACAGTGTCTGTTAGCTTCTCTTGGAATGATGAATGCTTGCAATGTTACCCTGAAATGGAATTTGAGAACGTCTTACTCTGAATTTTTCCTTTGAGTTGCCTTGGTAGTTTTGAGGTCACGCTCAATAAAGATCTTATAAAGCCCTATCTATTGTTAATAAAAAACCCCATGGTTGCAGTTCTTGCCTACTAAGGGGCATTCTTTTTAAAGAGTCTTATCAGTTCTTTTTGACACATCACCTGTAGCTCCTCACAGTTGCTATTTTTTATATCATCCTGATAAATGTGTGGTTTTGTTTCCATCCTCTAATGAAAACCAAAGCAGATAAAGGACACACTTGATCTTAGTCCTTTACTTGTAAATACAGGAATTGAGATATAGTCTGTTTTTTTTCTGTAATGATCGTGGAGGACATTGTGCAACATGTAATATTTTAGTTTATGTTGTAACTTTGCAATCTACAGGTTTCCTTATTGTCTTTTATGTAATTCACAGGGTATGGAGGTAAATTATTGTGCTTCAAGGCTGGGAGAAACAAAACTAAAATGTGCTCATTTTGGTGAATATAAACTTAGTTGCATGTGTTCTTTAGTGGAAGAAATATTCTTTGTTGTTCTCATACTTATGCCATTGCAGGCTTGGACTTCAGTGTTTCGTATCTCTTATTCTCTTATACTTGAAGGCATCCTTTTGAATAAAACATTATTTGGTGAAGGAGATTCTCAGGCATCCTGTGTTTAGAAATCTACAGTTTTTTTTAAGAAGCAGCACCTTTTGGGTTTTTCATCCCTATTGAGAGATTTTTTTCCTTTTCTTTTTGTTTTATTGGTTTTGTTGTTAATAGACCAGTGGTATTTAGGAGGCTGGCTGAGTTGATGTCAAACTATAACAAGTTATGCAAACTCATCATCAGTATATTATGTATTTAGCAAATATATGTCTTCTGATATAGTTGAAATGTCCCCATTTTGTGTGTTTCTGTTTTTAAGGACAGTTGATCACCCCACTTGAATTCTACGTTGTTTGCATGTTACATTCTTCTTGGTAGAATGTACTTGCCTTATAGTTAAGATTACTGTAGTCTAAAAGACTTTGTCATCGCTTCCACAGAAAAGTGGAAAAGGGAAAATGCTGTGAAAAATCTGTATGGAAATGTCTGTGAGCCTGCAAACCATGGCTCTGAAGGGAATTATGGAACTGAGGTCAGCAGGTTTGCTGTTGCTGTGCAGAAAAAACTGCATATTCTGGTCAACGCCAGGCATTACGTTGTTTCTTTTTTGTGCATGTGCTCAACAGCACAGGCTGGTGGTGGTCAAGGCATGTCTGTACTAGATTTCAGTGGTGACTTGGGTTCTAAACTACATAAATCTGACCTGCTTGCTACTGTGAATCTTCAGGGTGGATTTTTTCGTAATAGGAATGAGAATTTTGGAGGATATTCATAGGATCATAGAATGGTTTGGGTTGGAAGGGACCTTAAACATCATCCAGCTACAAGTCCCTGGCATGGCAAGGATACCTTCAACTAGACCAGATTACTCAGAGCCCCATCCAGCCTAGTCTTGAACACATTCAGAGATGGGAGATCACAACCTCTCCGGGCAACAATTGTCTGTGTTTAAGACTAGCAGAAGGACTTTTAGTTTTGGGGTTTTTTCCTCCCCAGTGTTGCTTGTGCAGTTCTTTAGGGGTTTGTATATGTGTGGTTTTGACTCTTAAATTATTCACTCGAGCAGGAAAGAGAAAATTGCATGCCTGTGTGTATGTGCATGATGTCTCCAGATCAGAAATACTACATATTTGCTTATCTAATTAATCATGTTCAGTTTTTGGGAGGGGGAAATAGACTTCTTCAGAAAGTAATTTTCAGGAGCTGTGCGAATAATGAACTCAGTTCAGAGGTTCCATGTACTGGCAGAAGTATTTGCTTGAGGCAGGGTTTGAAAGAAACTCTCTAAGGAGGTCACTCTGTGCAAGGTAAGGAGTGTTGTAGAAACAGGTGAAATTTGAGAACATCCACAAAAATAAGATTTGGGGCTTATTATTGACTCAGTATGGGAAACATCTCTTGGTTTTGGAGACTGGTTAACTTTTATGAAGGCATACACCATCATAACCTTAGCAATAGTTGTAGGATAAAAAATTAATGTACATATTTTATTAATAACTTAATTATTAACCAAACATTTAACATTCATTTATAAAGAAATAAAATTACATTAAATGTATATATTTTCTGCTAAATTAATATTTATGGTATAACAAGGAAAAATAAGGCTGTTCATAATTTTGTACGTGCAAGTGGACTGCAGGCTTGTTGCAGACTCTCAATCGCTGTAGTCTCAAGATGTTGTAATTAATCTCTTTCACCTAATGAACTGTTGGGGACAGTATTTATCTTCCCAGTACTTTTCGAGTCAAGCTGTTAAGGTGTTGTCTCATGCTAAGAATGTCTTCATTATACAAACAGTCCTCCTAGGTATGAATTTAATTACATTAGTGTGGCACTCAGAAGGGAAAATAATTATTAAATATCTGCTTTTAGTTAGGGCTGTGGTTTGAAATATTTGCCTTGGATTAGAGATGTCCAAGGCAATGTTTTCTCTAAGCATGTTTTATGCATGGGAAGAAAGGGAAATGCTTTTGTTCAAGTAGAATTCCCTATCCTCTCTTAAAGTATTTTTAACTTACCCTCGTCAGTGACTTCTTGAGAAAAAGAAGAGTTGTTATTATGAAATCTCTGTGTCTTTGGATGCAGAACAGAAATTAGAATTTTACTATGGAACACAGTGGGAACTTGAAAAATAAAACAGTAAATGGACTCCAGTGTGTGACTATTATTTTGGAATAGTTGGGTTTTGAATTTGTGCTAAAGATCACAGAAGGAAAAGTGTTCAGGATGAATGTTGGTTTTTGATGTACAGTTATATGCTGAGGGGTAAGAGAAGAGGAATTTAAGTGTGGGGTTTTTTGTACAATAGGTATAAAATGTGAATAGTTGATTCTGTATCTGTTTAAACCTCTTTCTGTTGCTTCATTGAACTAATGCAGCATCTTATCAATTCTCTTTCTGTTTTCAGTAAAAGCCCGGTGTCTGCATTACTCAGTGGTTGTATCTGTATTTGTCAGGAATGTCTGAAGTTATTGCTGTCATGGGAGACACTTATTTCTCAACTCGTATTTTCTGTTACTGGTACTAGATATAACTCGATGTTCTAGGAATTGAGCAACAGTCTTTTGTAGGTGCTCAAAAATGTTATCAAAGGGCATTTATCTCCTGATTTAGAGATGCCAGGACCATATCTGAAGCAGAATTCTGCTGTTTGTGTCATCTGGACTGAATTGGCAGGATTGTATGAGTAGAAAGACCTTTTGTATCCAATAATTTGGCAAATGCATCTGACCAACAAGTACCAGCAGTTAAAGCATCAAACCAGGAAGTTTTTAATTATAAGTAGAGGGCCATTTCTGATTGAAATGTGTGGTCACTAAGTGTCTTCCAAGGATTTCAAGTTCTTCTGCATTGTGGGGAAAAACAACAAAAAACCCAAACAGGTAGAAAAGTGATGTTTATGAAGACCAACAGATTTGATCATCTTTCTTTTTTTTTATGTGTAAATTTATACTTTGGGTTCTGCTATCTGTACTCTGGAACTGCCGTTTTTAGCGGGAGTCTCCACTGTAAGTGGTCTCACTCTGTTTGGAATAATAATTCCATTGAGGGGGTGTTTCTCCATCCAGCACAAAGATTGAGGGAAGGTCTTTGCAAGAGTCCTTGACTTTCCAACATTTCAGTCAGCCTTTCAGAGTGATAGACTTTTCCCATCTGTGCCTCAGAAGCAGCTGGAATTTATTTTATTATGAACAAAAAGCCTCAGGCAGGGCTTTACATATGGTAGTTTTGTATTTTTCCCCTGTACAACTGTATTCTGCTTTAAGAATCGTACAGACCAGGTTGCAGTGGATAACACTTGGTTGTGAGTCTGCATTGATTCCCTGGTCTCAGTTATTATTCTTAGAAGGAAAGCTTTTAGTCTGTGTAACCTTCAGGTGATTTACACGTAGAGCTTTATTTGCTTGTCTAATACTCCTGGGGATAAATGCTGAATTTCTCACACAACCTGAGAAGCTTGCCTGTTTTCAAGTAGTTTTTCATATAGCTTTTCCTATTTGTTTGACTGGATGCACAAAAGTATCAAACTACTGTGAACTGTTAATAGTTGGATTATATTATAATAAAATTTTTCAAAGCGGAGCCTGAGAGAGTGGGGTGATCTAGATGAATTAAAGCTCAGTATTTGATGCTACAGTCTGTTTTTGTTTCTTCCTGAGATATCAAACTTTAAGGAAAAGCAATTTTAAAGCAAATAAGTGCCCAACAATCAATAAGTATAGGATCATAACGGAATTTGAGGGGAAAAAAGTTTAAAAAAATTGATTAAAAAAATTCCCTTGCAAAATAGTAATCAATTTTTTTTTTTTTTTTTTAAAGCTCTGAAATGAGTATTTAGTAATAGTCTCCATTTAAAAACTGCCATGTGACAGTGAGTTTGAGAATTTCATTTCTATGAAAAATGCCTTGGAGGTTTTCTTACTGCCTTTACAATAAATTATATGCTCTCTTTTCCTATATCTTTTAGTGCTGTATAAATCAGCAGAGAAGTTATGAATTTGTTTTGTATTGCTGTGCTGTAGATTTGTTGATGAAACAGCTTATTATATCATAAATAGGTTTAATTGCATAATCTAATGGGAGAAGGGAGGTGGACTGAAAATGGGGAGGAAGCATCAATAACACTAAAAATTAGAAGATAAAAGGAGACAAAGTCTTGTTGCTAAGCCATAGAAGCAATTCAGTTCTTATGAAATGTTTTAAGAAAGTTATTTTATTTTATTTTTCCTTTAACTTAAATAATAACGGTAAATGACAATTTCTATATAAGGAAAAGAATGTATGAATTACAGCAGACTTGGTAACACCCTTCATACCATAGCTAAAACTTTACTGATCTTTAAGTACATTTCTTGTTCCAACTACTGCAGTTTTGTGTTTTAAGGGCAGAAATAAAATGCTTTGCTAATGACTTACATTTCTATCATCCACTTGTGGGAGGAAAAGAAACTATACAGCCTCACATGAGTTCTGATTTAATTTCAGTTCCTCACAACTTAGGAGACTGACAGTAGCCTTTAGATTACTAATCCTGGATCTATGAGACTTGTGTTTTGATGGGGTTATTTATTTATTTATGGAATGAATGAATGAAGTGATACTGGAATGTGCTCACTCTGGATACAAACTTACAAGGATGAAACATCAGCTCACTGATGAGCTTTCACCACCTGTGCCCAGTCATCTGGGCAAAATGATGTGTTTAAGCAATGACTGAACTGTTATTGTAGGTTTAAGATAAAACTAATTATTAAATTATTAATAGGAGAAAAGAAGTAGGATTTGTAAAGTATGTCTCAATTCCAATAATGCTCCAGTTATCAACAAAGTTCTGTTAATTTCTTTTTAACATTTTTCTTCTCTAGATGAATATTGTAGTTGTCTGAAACTGCTACGACGTTATAATCTTGAATAATGGGGTAAAGAGGTAACTCTGAGGCCCATGGAGGAGGGAGCAGGGAGTTCTAATTTACCAAAAAAAACTCCCAAAACCAACACAGAGAGTGGAAATTAAATACTAGACCTGTGAAGTTTGAATGAACATAAATGTTGAACTTTTATTATTTCTATTATGGTTCAGCCTTCCTAGCACATTATTTGGCCTTGTAATAGGAACTGCAAATAGCAATTATTGTTCTATTTGTTGTTGGATAAACGAAAATTATTGGGTCTTGTGGTATGTTAATTTATAGTTGTCACTTGTAGATTTTTGTAATTTTCTGTTATTTAATGTGAGCTTTTAAAATTGCTGTGTTCTTTTGCCTCAACCTGCAAATTTTTATTTCAACGTGAAACTTTTTGATGATGTTCCTGAAGTATTGTATTTTTTTGGTATTTCTTTTTCTTTTTTTCCTTTTCAAGTGCTTTGATTTTTTTTTTTTTTTTTCCTACTGACTTGCCTGCCTGCTCATCATTCTGGCAAATTGGGATTAATTAAGAAGGCAGGGAAGTTGGGATTAATTAAAAAGGCATGCCTGTAAAGCAGCAGGGATTTGTATGAGTTGAAAGGTGAAGCCTTGCATATAAAAGCAAAATATTTCTAAACCAGATAGATCTGTATAAATGTGTGAAGTATGTATGTACCTGTATATCTATGTATGCATATAAAAATATACTTGAAAATAGAATTTTCTAGAGTGTACAGCAAAGTACAGATTCCATGCTGTTGGTCCTTTCACTTGAAGCAGTGACACAAGTACTGGAAACCTTCTCTCTTATGTGGGTTTAGTCCCCCTAATCATTTGCTGCTGAGTGACAGTGAGAATGAGGAGGAGGAAGAGTTTCATCATCTCCTTATCTGTTCATGTTGTAATATCAAATCACTGCCCCCAGCATTTCCAAGAACTGTGTTCCCAGACTGCCCATCAAGATCTCTGAGGAGTTAGGTAGGGAGATTCATGTGTCTGTGAAGACATGACATCCGACTTCATCCAACCAATTGCAGCCTTTTATGGATGCCTGGAAGCACAGCTGCTACGAGTTCACAGCTGCAATGTGGAAAAAATAAGGTAGCTGTGAAGAATAGGTGTCTGCAGGACTGGACAGCAAGGCTAAGCATTTTGAGTTGCAATTTAGGCTTGAATACTGCTTTTATCCTACTTCAGTTTACAAGCTACTCTCATCTTCATTTCCCTCCAGTTTTTTGTCTGATGGTACCAGCCAGAGTGATTAAAATTGCTGGCTGGTGTTTTTCTTCTCTGTTCCCCAACCCTTGAAGGGTTACTAGTCCATGTATGCTATTTTTGGGGCAAAGGCATAAATTGTTTGCAGGGACCTAAAAACTGTGTGAAAACATAGTATAATGCTTTTGGGTTTTTTAATGATTGAGTTAAATTAAGTTCTTGGCTACCTATATGTGGCAAACACATGGTTCCCCATTATTATACTCAGGGACATTCTTATAGAGAGGGTGTATTATGTGTTTTTAAAAAAAAAAAGACAAACCCCACCCCAAATCCTTGCAATCAGCTCTATTTGAAACTTGAGCAGGGATTTCTTAAAAGCATACCTTTGTATACAAGATTTAAATAAAAGAATATTTATTAAACTCTTTATGCCATACTCCCGAACTCTGTGGAGTGAAATGGCAGTATTTTGTAACTAAATATGCCATAAACATGTTCAAAGGTTCTTGAATCTTACATTTCTGACTGTCTGAATTTAGACTGTTACTCTGAATTTGTTCATGCAATCTCTCTGATCCATGTCTATTTTTGTGTGCATAGTCACTTAGCCAGCGAAGCTGTTTTCCCTCCATTTGCTTTTTTCCTTTTGTACTCTTTTTACATACACGAAGTGTGATATTTTTACCTTTTACTTCATTATGCAAGGACAAGCAAATGTCTTCTTACTAGGCTCTTACTCCTTCTGCTTATTCAACTAGTCCTCTCTGTTCATGTTCCAGTTTAATCTTTCCTATTCTGTTTCCTGGATATGGCTTCGCCTTGTCTCCTGTGCTGTGATACTGTTTCTGCCTCCCTGCTGCTGGAAATCCCATATCTGGATCACTGCCTGATCTCTGGAAATCCCACACTGTAGGATCATTTCTCTCTCTTTCTGGAAGTGTTCCATTGGTGGCATTTAGTCATTCTGCTCCTGTTTTAATTATTATCCTTCACCAGTGGACTAGTTAAAATTATTCCCCTGACTTCTAAGTGCATGACTTTACAGACTAAATTACTAAATTTAGTCTCTGTTTTGTTAGTCCAGCATTCACGTCACCTAGTTCTTTGTGTGGGATATATTAATCTCTAACAGTATGAACAAACTTGTGCCATCTATAAATTGCACTGGTGCATTTGTGCCATCGTTGTTAAGTATATTTTTAAGGCCAATTTTTGACTACATCTGCTATCCAGTTGTATTTCGCATATTGGGTTAGTTTTTTTTTTTTCTGATAGACAACCTCTTGGCCCCACTTCTATCTGACTTTTTTTTCTATCTGACTTCCATTACGGTTCTCATATTAACTTGCTCTCCAGCTTTAATTAATTGCACAGATTATTATTGAGCCTTCTTATAATGGTAATTTTCTTTATAGTTGCTTTATCAAAGATAGTGTGTGATGTTAAGAAATTTATGATGCATTTTATTCTGCTTTCACCTCACATCCATATTTTTAGATTAAATTATGAATATAGAATAATGAGAAGCTAAACTAATAGGCTCCATTAATTCTGAGTAATTATTTCCTTTTTTTTGCATTAAATTTCAGTATAATATTTGCTAGAATATGACAAATGCTATAATTTAATATATTTAATAAAGTGCCTATTGCTTAACTTACAAGTTAATGTGTTGGTTCTTTTGTTTCCCAGGGCTCTTGTGTAGAGATTCTTGTCTCTGTTCTGGTAGGACAATAAGTTCTTTGAATTTTGTTACTACTAAAAATGTGATAATATCCAATTCTGCACACTTTGTTCCATGAGGTATCTTGCTTTTGCAAGATAATATTTTACATCATCCTGAGTTAAAACCATCAAGCATTTTCTTTATTTTGTGTTGTCTTTAATTTCTATTTCCTCATGCTTCCTGATGTTTTTGCCATTTGTTTGACAAGTTTGGAGTCCTATATACATATATATAAGACTATATATTTACATATAGGACATTATATATATATACGCACTCATACAAACACATGATCTAACAAATTTCTTTAGCTGAGAACATTATTCTTTCCTAAAAATTTGTATGTGAACTGGTTGCTCTAGAATTATTAAGGTTATACATTACAGCTCAGATGTTTTGGTTTTGTGGCTGATTGCCTTTTCGTGTATACATTCTTTAAAATTAGAACAAGAGGTAGTACTGACCAAACTACAGATTATAATCACGTTATCTCAATTTGTCTTTTGAGTTGTAATTAGATATTAAGTAATCTTAGGCTTGTTTAGATTTCTTGGTTATTTTAGCCTCATTTGGAGTTTGGGCAGTATTTTAATTTTGACTTGTATTTCCTCATAAAGCAATTTTCATGTTGGCTTTAAGGTAAATAGCACTAGATTCATCTCCACTGCTTCATAAAGTTCAACTATTTAGAACAGAAAATTAATTCTGCTGAATAGTGCTAGAAATGCACATGTTCTATATTGCTTCCCTATTTACTTTCTATCAATTATCTTAATTGTTAATTACATAAACAAAACCATGAAATATTTCATAGTTTCTATGAATCCTGGCTGTCACTGAAAAAGCACATTCGAACTGGCAATAACAAAGAAATAATATCTCATAACAAGTTTATGATCCCATGGAATGCATTCTGCAAAGCAGAAAGATTGCAAAGATACATTTCTGTGCTTGTCTAGTTATTAAAGGTAACAATTTAATCAATGACTAATCATCTCAGATTACAGCTGGAGTGCTAATGAGTATGTACAGCTGCTTTGGCTTTTCTGTTATGTCCATATGGATACTCAAATAGATACTAGTACATAATGCATGGACATAATAGTCTTCCATCTTCTCTGTTCTTTTTTCCCCTGTAGTAGAAATGTAGTCATCACTGATGAAAAATTTAAATGGAAATATCTAAGACTTAAGGATCATACACCCTGGCTTAAAATGTGCTAATTAGTTGCTCTTGCTATTTAGAGTGATTATGCAATTTGCCCAATATAAAAAGCCTTGGTGCTCTTATATGCTCCAGTAATGGCCTTATTGTTAAATACTTAATGCACCTGGTACATATAATTTAGTATCTCTGGTTGATACGGTGTCAAAGTAAGTATCTTTACTGGAAGGGTTTGGTGGAGAAGAGATTTATAATTAATTATATGATTTCTACCTCCCTGAGCACCAATAATGTTTATACAGGAGAAGGTAATAAATTCTGTATGTATCCAACAGTACTGCTTACAGGTACTTGATTTTCAGGAACATCACTCTCTTGAAAATATGAGTGAAACAAAAACAAACCTGCGTAATCCACCCATACCTCAATTTTTATGGTAAATTACAACAAAGCCTTTCAAGGGAGCTTCTTTTTGTTTTAACTCACAAATAATTAAAAAACTCCAACTAACCAGTGTGCCATGTAATTGAAAGAAAATGAAAGTTTGTCGCTGTACATCGGAAATATAAACTAGCTTATCACTTCTTTTGTGCATTTCTGTTGGTTTCAATCTTTATTTCTTGTCAAAAGCAAAGAGATGCAACTTACTACAGAAGAAACCCTCTATCCACACTTCTAAGAAGGAAATAAATCAGTGTTGGAAGGTCTTTTATATTTGCTGTTGAGATATTTTATGTGCTTATTAACTGTATTAACTGTGATGCTAAGATTAGTGGATTAATGGAATTTCATGGCTTTTTTTTTTCTTTTGTGAGATTGAGTAAGGTTGTGTGTTGTTTGGGGCAGTGTGTCACAGGAAGCTTTCTGGATGATGATGACTTGTGTGTATTTGGTTCACCAGCAGTGTGGTTCTGAGTCCTAGGATGTCTGTGACCCTGATCTTTATCTCAGTTTTAAAGGGGGGAAAATACCCAAGCAATACAAAGAAGACTGGGATATTTGTGGTGTTTGTCTCTTTGTGAAAGTTGGTTACTTCTACTGGATGCATAAGATGGGGAATAAGCTGTAAGTGTGAAATAGGTACAGCAGCTGGGCATCCACTGGGAACATAAAACTTTGAGCCTTGACAATTTTTGAATAGGGGGCTATCTGAAAACACCTGGATTTATTCTCATCAACTCTCTGTTTTGATAAAGTAATACTTTGTGATCAATTTATTGAAATATTAGCAGGAATGTCCATCTTTTTCCTGAGATGAGAGGGCAGAGTGTGCCTCTGCTTTAATTAAGCAGGATTGCTTCCCTTTCTGGATCCTTTGGGGCCCAATTGTCTAATTATAAGACGGATTTGTTTTTTCCGTTTGCAATATACTTCCCACACAGAAATCCCTGTTTGCAGCACACTGCTGTGTAGAGAATTTAACCCTTGTTAAATATTGCCATATTAAGCTGGCATCAACAGCACTTGCAAAGCTTTGCAGCTTGGAAGTGCTCTGTGACATAATCCTCATGCAAAAACATCCCCAAACAGGTAATATTTGGAGATTTCTATAACCTTATTATATAGTTAAGTCATTATAATTTTTTTCATCTTACAATTTTTTAGAAGGGCTCCGGTTTTGAAATGAGAAAAGCAGAGATTATGCAGATGTATGGCTGAATGAGTCAACAGGTACTAGATGTGTTTTGACACTTCTTGACATGTTGATTGCTGCAGATCTTGGAGACTGGAACTTCTTGGCCTCTACGCAACAGGGACTTTGAATGTTGACCTAAATGATACCATTCATCTTCTATTAATTGGTTTTTTTATTTAATCTGTCTTTGACATTGTCACTCTTTGAAAAGATGTCTTCTAAAGGGTGGTTTGGTTGTTTAGATTTTTAAAAATTTACTCTGCCTGCAGTGTTTTGTGGCTTCCTTGCCTTTTTCTTTTTTTTCCCTTGTCTTTGATGATAGAGGTGTCTCTTTACTTGAGACTCTCAACCACTGTGCATAGCGTGCAAAAAAAAAAAAAGGGAAAAATATAGGAAACTATACAAATTACTTGGAAAGCTTACTAAAGACATGTTTTCTGCACTCCCCAGGCATATATCGTCTCTTAGTAACTTTAATTCACTTCTGAACATGGATGCTTTCTGTTATAATTATCTATATATAATTATATTATATAATAATTAAGAGGATCCCTCTTCACTCTCTTGGCATGGGCAAAGTTAGTTTTGTGTTTATACCACTCTTCTCTAACAAGTGGTAAAAACACTAAAGAGAAGAATGTTCAGAACTACAGGTGTTGAAAGCCTTCCAGCAGGTTTCTCAAGCTGGGTTTTGCCTTGTCTTGCCTGTAAGACCCAATCCTGTATCCCTGCAAATCCGTGCCAGAGGTAACATGCTCAGGGCTTTCCTTGGGATGAAGGGAAGGAAGAGTGGCTTTGCATCTGCGTGAATTACAGAGAATATATATTGAGGCTGCTGTTCTGTAGATGGTCTGGGCAGGAAAAGCTTACTTTTCCAAGCATCTGCCAAGCTTGGTCCTCTTCCACACAGTAATCTTAGCCTGAATGTGATCTAAAGTGAGATTTTTATTATGTGAAGACACATAATAAAACATTCTGCCATGAATGATTTTTTTTTTTCATTAAAGACCAAAACAAGAGTACAATATTTGCACCTTCTTTCTAATAATAAGTAACTCTTGCAGATTTTTACCAAAGCAACCGAGACAAGGTCTAATGTCCATTTTTAAGCTTAGTAAAAGTTTTAGATCCCTTTGAGTTTTTATGATAGCACAGGGTATGTATTGAAATTCAAGAAATATGAGTAAATACTTCCTTAAAGCTCACTTATCAACTGAAAGCTTTTTAAAGCAGCTCTGTCAGTTTAAATTCCCTAAAAGTATCATATGTAAAATGATACACATGTGCTGCATAATCCTGTCGTTAGTAAATGGATTTGCAGCCTAAGAACTTCTGTGAATTGGAACACTTGGAGCCTTAGGCTTCTTCAAGAAAAAGCATTTTAAAATATAAAGGGATTAAAAAATTGTATTCCTAGTCATTTTGCAAGCAAAGATTTAGCTTATTTTCTAACTAAATGCAAAGGCTGACATTGGGCTGGCAATTCCCAAACTCTAGGCTGAGGAAGCCACCTCGGTCTTGTATATACAGATGACTTTTAGACTTGGTGTTTAAAAAGTAGCTATTTTATTAAGCTAGTTATTTAGGGGTTATGTTTCCTAATTGTATAATTTGAGATGCTTAAAATATGTCTTGGAGTAATTTTTTTCTCTCTGGAATTTCTGTGACCATTTTTTCATTTTGATAAAGAGTATACAGCCGTAGAGGTGTGTTTTAGCTTTTTGCAGTTTTGAATAAAAGTTTATTTGTGGGATGATTCAACAAGTCCTTTGGCTCTTTTTAGGCTGATGATAAATAACTTCCTTACTGAAAAGCAAGCCATGCTAGAATTACTTTGAATTTTGCTTTAATGTTACAGTTTAATGACCTACTAACAGTCTTGTGCATGGTGTCCTCAGAGAGCTGAGGTCAGGAATGATTGAAGCTCAGCTGAGTGGTTTAAGAGCTCCTTCTGGTGACTAATCAAAGGCCAAAAAAAAAAAAAAAAGACAGCCAAAAAAAAAAAAAAGGCAGCTTGTTTTGACTGTGGGATGAATGTTTAGAAATCTATCCAGAAATATATCCTGAAAAGAGATTTGATATGTTTTACAGCTGAATATACTGCAATATTAGTCTTTCTGCTCTTGAACCTTCCCCTCCCCCCAGCTCTTAATCTCTTCTGTGTTTTCAAGCATTGCTGAACAGATGCTTATGCTGGATAAGATCTAACAAAGGAGTACCAATAATCAGAAACTCTGTCAGAAACTGAGGTTCAGCTGCAGTTTAGTTAATGTAGATGTTTTTCCCTGAAACAGCATTTAATGTTCTTTTGTCCATAACTCTACTTGCACTTGTTTCAATTTGTAACCTCTTTGGTTCTGGCAAGACCTTGGTTTGGAAATAGTCACATGTTGAAAGGAGACTGTGTTATATATTGCAACAGCATTGAAATCATTTAAGGTCAACTGAAAGTTTAAGGAAAGTTGTTTCCTTCTCTGTAACTTGCTGCTGGTATAAAGCTATTAAACCATGGAATTATTTTCTTTACAAGTGGAATTTTTTTGCATTGATAAGCATAGAATCAGTTTTGATCATCTAATATTAATGCAGTGGACACTTTAGAGTCACAAGTTATCTGAGATAATGGCACAAATTCCAAGTTGTAGTCCACAAACCGAGAACTGAATAAAAGTAAAGTTAAGGCTTTTGTTGTTGTGATGGGTTTCTTTTGATCTGATTCTGAATCAGTTTTGGAATTTTTGATGAATACTGCTTTCAGACTGTGTCAGTAACACAGAACCTTTCAAGGAATATTTAATGAGTTTTCTTCTATAAAAATTAAGAGTTTATTGCAGTTTGTGTGGTTTTGTAGGATTTAGAAGAGAATTGTTTTTGTTAGTTTTTGTCTACTTCTACCTGTAGTGAAATTGTCTGAAAAGAAAAACTGAGCATCCAAAACATGGAAAAATAAATTAACTTTACTCCCAATTAAAAATAATCAAACAAAAAAAAAAAGTTTCACAGAATATGGTGAGTTGGAAGGGACTCACAAGGACCATCCCCAAGAGTCCCACCATGTGCCCAAGAGTGTTGTCCAAACACTTGGACTCTGTCAGCCTTGATGCTGTGGCCATTTCCCTGGGGAACCTGTCCAGCACCCAACCACCCTCTGGGTGAAGAACCTTTATCTAATATCCAACCTCAACCTCCCTTGACACAACTTCAAGCCATTCCCTGAATATACTCCTTAAGGCCACTCCCTGTTATAATTGAACTACTGCTGATATAGAAGGTACTACTTATGTCAGTGCATTGTTGTTTGGAATAGTGGACTGGAAATGTACTAAAAAGTAGACAGTCTAGTAGAGCAGATAAGGTCGTATAGGCCAGGAAAGTAAATTTTATTTAAATGAGATTGGTTTTAATTATCATCCTTGCTGCAATAGTAATCTTTCAGCTGAATAAATTCCTTCAGCTGTCAAAATTCCTTTCAAATTGTCTTTTAGATGTGCAAACCAGTGTACTTACTTGTGAATTTACTATGCATTCCTGTTTTGTTTAGGCCAATCATATAAAGCAATAGTTAATCTATAGTTGTTGTATCTTCCAAAGGCCTTTTTGTAGGAATCCATTGCCAGGAAATTTATTCTGCATTGGCTGTTAAATGGCTTGTTGAATGAGGTGATACTTGATGGCACGTTGATAAGCTGGCATATTAAACAAGAAAAGTATCTCTTTTGAACAATTTTGTTTCAGTCTGCAGTTACTGAGAGGAGGGGAAGCTTGTCCCACAGTACAGCCCATGGATTTCTTTGGCATAGGATACATGAAATTTGAGAGAAGGGGCAGCATCAACCCATCCTTCTCGTTCTCCCTGACTGTTCAGCTGCATTGAAACAATTCTCTGCTCTAGTGCATTTTGCTACCTGAATCATCACTTCTCTGAGCCTTAGGGTCACTGCTTTTTCCTGACCCTATTTCAGAGTGATTGCTTGCCTTCTTGTTTCTTTTCCTCTTCTTGTTTCCAACAGCCTAATTTACTGACTTTAGACTTCAGTGTATGGCTTTGCTGATTCCTGCTGGCTTTTGAACACTAAGCTTTGTATCAGTAGCTCCTCTCTGTGTACAGGTATAATTTCTGTTTATAGTGTCTTGATGAAGAGTGAATCCTTGTTTCTAATCCATTCTGCTTTGTGTTTGAATTCAGTGGGAATAAATAAGTAGCAGCTCTGAGAGCTTTTTATAGCAGGAGTTAGATGATCAACCTCTGAGAACCTGTTACCGTAGGAGCAATCATAAGAATTTCTGCTCATGGATGATGGTCCTACACTTTCTATAGCCTCTCACTGGTAAGACAGGTTGGCTATGTCCCCCACATGCCTTGGTGTATCCCTGTAACAATAACATAAACAAACCTTTAAGAGTTCTGGTCTCGTAGGTGTGTGTTTTATTGTTGTACTCTGTTAAAGGTAAATTGGGCATTCCAAGCGACATTCCCCTGACCTGTATTCTCCTTTCATGGGAGATGAGGGACAACAGTCCCAGGACAAACTTTTGTATGTTCTCTTTCCTTGTTCTTAGCTCCATCTATGTCTTTTGAACAACCCTTTTACCAATATATGAAATATTTGATTCTGTGAAAGTGGCAGCTGGAATAATTAGTACTCAAAATATCGTATTTTTTAAATTCTTATACCTCTTCATCCACTTCTAGAGGCAGTACTGGAAGTTGCTAACAGTGTTATGACTTACCCATGAATTATAAAGTCAAGAAAAATATGAGGGAAATGACACCTGCCACAGAGTGAAATGTGTTGTAAGATTATGCTTTCTTATTACTAATAGGAATCTTTCATATTCCCAAACAAGAATGCTTTGTAATAGGCTAGAGACATGAATACCATTATTTCATTTCTTTAGAGGGGAGGGCTTTGCATTTAAGGAAAATGTGTGATGTCCTGATAATTGTTGTAGCCAGAGGAGTCTGAAGCAAGTGATTATCTATGTAATCATCTGAAAGACAGTACTTGAAACCCAGTCAGTAACCAGCCCTTTGAATTTATTAATCAATTAAGTTTTTAAAAGTGCTATTATCTCTTCTTATCTCAACATTTGTACTGGGGTTGTGTTGAGAGATGGGAACCTCTTATGAAGCCGAATGTGTGCTGACGGGAAGTGCGAGAGAGGAAGAAGGCATTGCTGTTTGTTGATATATATAGATATATATATATATATGATGAAGATGCTGAATTTTAAAAAGTTTTTAAAATGAAACAAATCATAAATAATATAAAATAAACAAAAATTCTTCTATTGTTTTCTTAGGGAGGGATGCTAAGAGATAATGGTCTTTTTGTTTTTCTTTGGAAAGTGTGTGTGTGTCAAAGTTTACTGTGTTTGGATAATTCCAGAACTAATACAGTTAGTGGGAGCTGGTGCTTGCAACTTTCTGGTATGAGATAGTTCCCTGCCATGAGAATTTTGTCCTTAACAAACGTAAAATCTGATGGTTAGATAGTAATCAATCTAAATGACTGAAAGGCAGGAATAGGTGCTTCTTGGCGAGCATAGGTTTTTATCAGAAACTTGATTTAAATACTCAAGGAGAAATTTAGGAGTAGATAGCACACTGGATTTAGAACAGTTGGCTGTTACCTCAGGAAGCTTAAGTTAAAGCTCTGAACTAGGTCACAAGTGAAAATGAGATTTATGGTGGTGTACAGTGAAAAACTGGCACAGTGCACCTTGTTGCCAAGCACCTCAGTCTGCATTGTCTATATACTTTGTGCTCCACATTTTAAGATCCTGTAGCATGTTTGATTAACTATAGAAGTCTTAGAAATACTTTTGTAGTTGTGAGAGTTATCTTTTGATCTGATTTTGAACCAGTTTTGGAATTCTTGATGAATACTGCTTTCAGACCATGTCAATAACACAGAGTCTGGATGGCTTATATATGGCTTGGAATGTAAATATATACGTGCATATGTTTAAAGTATATACAAATATGTAAAAATTTATAATAACTTTATTCTTCACTCATGTTAACCTTGTGATTAGATCAAAACCTGTAGACAATCTTTCTTTAATGGAGAGACTACTTGGATTGAAACCTATTTAAAGGTAAGGGAAGTAGGTAGCACAAGAGACCCCCTTGGCTTAACTGCGAGTGTCTGAGTCTGTTGAAAACCAAAAGGGAAGCATCCCAGAGACAGAAAAGCAGACAAATACCTGTCAAGAACTACAAGGGCATTTCCAGGGTGTGCAGAGGTGCAGTTAGAAAAGCAAAAGCTTGTCTTAAATTACAATTGGCCAGATGTATCAAAAACCACAAGAAAAAATTTCTTAACTTACATAAACAAGCAGAAACAGAACAGAAACAATTGCCTGCTGTTAAACAGGAGAGGTGAATTAGTAACCAATAATGTGGAAAGGCAAAGGTTCTCAACACTTTGTTCAATTCTGTCTTTACTGGCACTGTTGGGCCCCAGGCCCTGGGAACAAAAACCCAGGTTTGTGCAAACACAGACCCACTGTCAGCAAAGGGAGAATTGGTACCTAAACTATTACAGAGCTTGGTCCCTACAAGTCAATGAGCCCTGACAATATCCACCTGAGGGTTTTAAGAGAGCTGGTTGATGTCATTGTGGGGCCACTCTCCATAATCTTTGAGAAGTTATAGAGATAGGGGACATTCCGGAAGACTGGAAAAAAGCTAATATTAAATAAATCTACAAAAAGGCCTTAAAGGAGGATCCAGGAAGTGAAATTATAGACCCATCAGTATTGCTTATGTCTCTGGGAAAGTTATGGAATGAATTCTCCTGGGGGCTATCACAAGTAAGATGAAGGAAAAGAGTGGGGAAAGGAAGCACAGATTCACCAAGACAAATTGTGCTCTACAAACCTGGTTGCCTTCTATGGCAAAGTAACCTGCTTGGTTGATGTGGTGTGAATGGTGGACATTGTCCACCTGAATTTCTCCAAGGCTTTAGATACGATTCCCCGTTCCCTCCTGGTACATAAATGGATCTGGTCTAGACAAGTGATCTGTGCAGTGGGTGTGGAAATGGCTGAGTGGCTGCATGTGAACATCTCCTTTTCAAAGTGATAACCACAGGTGGTGTCCCCTGAGGATCAGTATTGGGGCCAACACTTTCTTCATGAGTGAACTATAATATTGGATCATGTGTACCCTGATGGACTTGAGAAATGAACAAAACAAGAGTAGAACACACCCTTAACCATGTTACTTTTGGAAATGGAGAGCTGCCTTATAGAAAATAAAGCCTAGAAAAAAGAGCTGTAGCTCTTAAAGAAGCCTAAACTGTAACTTTTGTTTGTTTGTTTTGAACGCAAGGAATAACATAAGGGTAATGTGTTACTCTGGGTGATCATAAAGTAATGTAATCTGTGAAGGTACAGAACCTTTCTGNCTTTGGGACTATTGTTAATATTTGTGTGAATCAAGACTGAATTGTCAGAATTTTGAATATTCCAAACTTTACTCTTTTTTCTGAGAAAATAAGTAACCATGACATGAAACTGTGAGTGCAAGAAGTTCAGTCAGCGAATCAGGTAGATGCTTGTATAAGTTTGTAGGGTTTTAAAGAGCTTTTTGACCTTTTGGATTTTATATCTAAAGTAGCATATTTCAGTGAGATGGTGATACAGGGAAATATGATGTCTTGTGCTTGTATCAAATGCCAACTTGATTGTCTATCAATTCTCAATTTTAAGCATTGTGGCAGGCCTATTTATAGGCAGAATTTTAGATGCCATCTATGAACTAGCCTGGATATTTCTAATAGAGTACTTGGCTGTCTCATATGATTTTGTCCAACCATGGTATTAGAATAGTAAATATCAGATGTCTGTAGTATTCCAGATAAGAGAGGGGAAGCTACATTTCTTTCACTTCATTTCTGTTCACTAAGTTTTTTCCAGGTCAGTGGAGGATGTCGTGCTATTTGCAGTATCTTTTAAAAGGCACTGATTTCCAAGTTGAGATGGAGAACCATGGCCACCTGGAAAATATTGGCAAGATTTGGACTGTTAATTGGTGTAGCAATTCTCTAGGAAATGTAGAGTTCACTGTTGAACTCTGTAGAGAGACTCAACTCCACTCAATTTTATAGAAACTTCTCATAAATATTACATGTAAATCCATCTGTGTAAAACTAAATAGCATAAAAACTTTTTTAGTTGTTGATAACTTCTAAATGTTTGGGGGTGATACAGTACTTAGTAGTTTGGGTTTCTTAAAATGTAACAAAACAGCCCTCTTCCTTCTCCCCAGAAAAGAAAGGTTTCTACTTAGGAAGTATTTTCTGGGTTCAGGTTAAACCTCAGGAAAAGAGGTCAACCATTTTTCAGTAAATTATATGTACTTGCATACCTGTAGGTCTGTCAAAAAAAAAAAAATGGCACCTTGTTGTGAATTGCTTGAATGACTTGAATTATAATACACAAAATTAATGCAACTGTCGTGATAGGATCATATGTGCACTTGAGGGTTTTTTTTGCTAGCACTGACTTCATGTCAGCTTTTTAAGGTGAATGAATAATGAATATGAATAATATTCAGAAACTGTTGACATAGTTGAGTAATAAAAAAGTGGCTGGAAAAGTCATGGAAAATGGAGGAGTTTTTTTGAAGGGATTTATTACAAATACACAAATGGAATTTCCACTTTTCTTATGAAGTTTGTTGATTTTTTAAGTGGGGTTTCTCACTAGGAAGTGTGGCCAGAAGCTACTATCTTTTTAAGTGAATGCTTATACCATAGAAACAAAAATAGATTTTCTTACTGAAAAAGTGATAATAAACGAAACTTTCCAGCAGCAAGTTCCGGCTCACACAAGCTGCATTGATCCCATGTAATACTGCCTGAAAAGAAGTCATGCTGACAGAATTGTATTTGAATTTCAACACTTGAGTAGACATAATTTTCCTCAGTAAGATGAGCTAGAGTAATAACATTTTCTCCTTCTGTTGAGGAAGTCAACAGTCTCAGGGAATTACGGGTTATATACAACTCAGGTTAAAGGCATCTCTGATCTACTTACATTCAGGATATTATGGATACTTATATTCAGAATATTATGGATATTAAATAATTATTTAGTTGGTATGCTGGTCAGACTACAGCTGGAGTAGTAAGTACCATTTTTAGATGCAGATGAATTGGAAAAATTCTAGAGAAGGGAAGTCTAGAAAATAACACCTGAGGAATGCTGGATTAAATTGCTTTTTTCAGAGGAGAAAAGCCTGAAGGTAGATGTTTGTTAAAGACAAGCAGAAAGAGGAAAAATATTACCCAATGTCCAGGTCTGTGGTCAGGAAATAACATGTTTAAGTAAGAAAAAAGGGGAGTTTGACATCTAGAAAAACTTTCTAATAATAAGGATAAGTCAGTACTAAAATAGATTCCCTAAGAAGATTGTAGACTTCTTTCACTGGAATTATTAAAATCAGATTAGACAAATAACTGTGAAGAAAGATTTCAGTATGGTTGGGGTAGGTGTTAGAGCATGTTGTAACTGATTGGCAATTTAAGGGGTTTTGGATTAAAAAAAGTCAAGCTCCACTTTGTGAGGAGGCAGAAGAAAATCTTTACTCTCATACAGTTTTTTCCACATGTACTTCTACACAGCATCCTTTCAGTTGATTTTTTTTTTAAAAAAAAATGTGCTACAGAATAACAACCTTTGTCAGAAACAGTAAATGAGGAAACAAAACAGCTGTCAGAGTGAACTTTAATGTTTTGCACCAATCAAATTTTATATCTCAGATAACTTTGAATAAAAGATACATTTGTGCCACACAAGTGTTAAACTTCTTGAAATACAGGATTTATTCTTATGGGGAAAAGTTCTTGTATTTGAGTCTTCATTTTACTTTTCTAGGATTTTTGGATTATCTTGGAGTTTTGTTCAAAATAAATTGGAAGGATGAACTCAATATTCGATTTAATCAGTAGGGACACTTTAGAAAGGAAACTGCTGCTTTATGAATTAATAAAGCGAGACCTATTTCAGAGCATGTCTGTGATTAGTTGGCATGTGAGAAGTTGTCATGAATGTCCTTAATGTGTTTCTAAATATACATTTGCCTATTAATACAAAGCTGTATGTAACAAGTATAGGAGTGTGATTGGCATATGCAAATATTATCTTAATGTATTAAATATTTACTCCTCTTGATTAGTCATTGAAGAAAAATTAGAACTACAGTATGTTTAGTATATTCTGTTTTCGTACATGTTATGAAAAAAAATTAACCAACAGCAAGTTCTGGAATAAATAAAAAAATACAGGAAAATCAAATTCAAATTCTTTGGCTTATTGTCAGGTGTTTGTCAATACTTTATGCCTGGAAAATAAAAGTCTGCTTTATGGGTTGTTTGGAACATGTTTTTCAGGTCGTCCTTTGAAAATAATACTAGAAAACGTTCTTAGTCTATCACTTAACATTATGGTATGAGAAATGGCCTCTCGATCACTTCTGCCTTTCTTTCTGATATCACAGTGCTCACTGAGTCAGGTTTGTGCTGTCAGGTGGTCTAAATTTTTTTTCCTTCTTTCTTAATATGTTCAGCTGCTCTCAGCTCAGATATGTGCAGTCTCTTTCCCTGCTGTAAATGTTAGGCACAAGGGCTTGAGCTGGAAAGGTTGCCGGTACTTCTCCTTAGGCAGATTTTTGTCTTATAACTTTGAAGCACAGTTATTGATTTTTATTTCTTTTTAATAAAACATATTTTCATGAAAGATGAAAAGCAGATGGAGCAAAATTTTTCAGCAATGGAGAGGATAGCTCTTGACTGACACACAAATGCTGACATATGCCCTATATCTTATATTCAGATATATCTGCAGTAGGAATTGCAAAGTAATCCAGCATTTCATAAAATTCTCAGTAGAAACGTGATGCTAAGTAATACAGAGATAAGTGTCTTCATAACCCTTTCTTTTATTTAATAGTGAATGTTTATAATATTATGAATGTGACTTATGCTTTGTTTCTTTTAACGTATCTCTGTTATAAATCAGACCTCTGTCCATCTACCAGCAGTTTTGTGGATCTTCATGGTCTGCTGATGACAGAAAATATCCAATGACTTCTTTGGTTTAAATTAGTGCCCCTATCTGGAAGATCTGATGATACTATTTTTTACAGGAATATGCAGGAGATGACAAGACTGTTTTTTCACAGATCTATAAATATTACAGCCAGGAAGGGACATTTTAATAATCTACTCTGACATCTTATGTGTTGCAGAGCATAGATTTCGTCTGACTACTCCTTCATTTTGGACCAATAATTTCTGACTGAACTAGAACATGCTTTTCTGTTTTCCTGAAATGCATTAGTCTTGATTGAAAGTCTCTGCAGTGGTAAATACAAATGTTACCATTGTACAGTCTAACTCAGTTATATTTGCTGTTATTTTGTAACAGTGTGACTATTCTAGAGGAATAGAGATATCCATTTGTTGCACGTTTCATTTGCCCTATGTTGCCTTTAACCGTTTCATTTTTGGTATATCTGTCTGCTGTATGAAACACCCTATAGTGCCATGTGTTTGTCACATAAGCTATTAGTGACTGATTAGCTGGTGAGTGACTGAACTGTCGTTGGTGCTTCTGGATGCCTTTAACTCTGCTGTGCAGCATCCTGACTTTTTCCTGTTATTTGGTAGGTCTGTTTTACAGTACACAGAGATGGGAAATGTTCTCTTGGCATGCTCCCTCTAATTCTTTATAGGTTTTGATTATAACTTTGCCAACTAAAACCAATATTGTTGTGTTTATGAAAGCTGGCGTGCAATTTAAAATGACAATATACAGCATCAGCTACTCCCTGTGCTTTCGACTTAGAAAGCTGGAGTCTTGGTGTGATGAACTTGTGGTGCCTAAGCAGGCCACACAAATTGTTCTGGCCTCCCCTCATCACTGAGGCTTTCTCAGCAGTCAGCAAGGATGGGGGTGCAGCATCCAGGCATTGTTCTGGCTATTCCACTTTTGTGACTAAAGAGTGTGTAGTCATGTTGACTCCTCTGGGTTTTGGTTATATGACAGAATGACTACTAATCACAGAGGAAAACTCTGCCCACAAATACCTGGCTTTATATGAAAGAGAATACTGACCTTGATTTGGTAAGAGGTTACAGGAAAGTAGTATGCTTATCTTTGTTATTTATGGGATTTGCTATTCGATAACATTTGGAACAAAAAATAATACAGAACAGTTCTTGATATGACTCAAGAAACTGAAAAGAATTCCCATCTGTCTTGCT
The DNA here is from genome assembly GCA_013397135.1 of Pachyramphus minor. NCBI lineage: Eukaryota > Metazoa > Chordata > Aves > Passeriformes > Tyrannidae > Pachyramphus > Pachyramphus minor. The sequence goes on along the minus strand of VYXB01007194.1, from coordinate 190,895 downwards.
ATGTATTTATTTTAAATAGAACAGCCCCTTATCTTACCATTTTCCGCAACCATTATTGCAAACTTGTGCTCTTAGTTATTTACTTTTTCCAGCAAAGTGCAATAGCTGCTTCAAAGGCTATCTGCTCTTCCAAAAGAAACTATTTATCAAAAAATTATCAGCTTAGGAGACAAGGGAAATTGTTTGTACTTTACTGGTGCCAAAGGGCTGATCTAATAAAAACAACTCTTGTAAGTCACCTCCATTGCATTATACAGCTACGAAGCAGGCAATGGTCATGACTGCAAATGAATACTGGTGATACTTCACACTTCTTCCAGGAAAATAAATGTTCTGTGGCTTGCTAAATACGACTTTGCTTCTGTATATAAATCATATGCCAGCACTATAATTACTTTTATTGGAATCTTAGCTTTTTATTAAAAACAAAACAAAAAAAATATTTCAGTTTAGCACACACTCAAACATAGGATCTGCTCCTGTAATCAGCTTCACTAAGGTTCTGCCAGAGGCCAAGCATCAATATAAGCTTGATTTCAAAATCAGTGACGTGCGGCTTAGATGTCTAAAGTATAGGTTGGTGTTACGTTCAGCATTGTCCAAATAATGTAATTAGTATGCAAAGAAGCCAGAAATAACTGAAAAACCTGTTTCTCGTATATAGAAGCATGGATGTATACTTTTAGATAAAGTTGATATTTCTCAACAGGAAGAAATATTATAAACTTAAACTGTGTGTGTCTTTTGCTTTCTTCAAGCAAGAGTGTTCTGTGGCCAGACACTGATTCTAAGGAGAGCACCTGGCAGGAGTGTGGTTAACCTTTCCCTGGTCATCTCTGCAGCTCCTCCAGGCTGCAGGAAGGGAGGAGTGGGAGTTACCAGCCATGCCTTGCTAATTCATACTTTGTTTATGGCCTACCAGCATTTGTGTAGCACTTGCCAGGATACACTACTTTTGGGAAGTGGTGTGCTGCAGCATTCAGACCAACTCAGTGTGTTTGGTTTTACTAGAGAAATTCTCTCAGCTGACTAGAGTATATGGTGGGTTTTTTGCTTTTATTTTTTCCACCTCCCAGTCTGTTGCTTGTGTTACCAGGTGTTTACTTGTTTTTCTTGTTTCGATTCCGAAACATAATCTTTTTTTTATTCAGAAACATGCTTTTATGCCTTGAAAAATTTTTGAGTACAGTTATTTGGACAGTTCCCATATTAGATAGCTTTGTCCCAAAAGGAAAGTGCGTGTAAAGACCTTAATTCAAACCACCAGTGATTGGAACAATGTGCCCAACAAACTGATGCCAGTTCTTGCAGGAAAGGTGAAGGAACTTATTTTAAAAATGTGAGTTTGCACAGACCATTTCTCATAAATTATTCTTTCCTCCTCCCTTCTTTTGATTTAATTTCGTTTCCACATAACTTTGTTTGGATCTCTGTTAATAAGTATGCAATTAGTGTTTCATATGATTTGCAGTGTAAATAACTTACAGTAGATGTGGTAATGAATATTTTTAAAATTGGTGTATATATAGTAGGATAGCAGATATTGAATTCCTTTTCAGCTTGACTCCTGATGAGCAAGTTTAGCTGTGACTTGGTCATCTTGTTCAGCATTGCCTCTGGATTTAGATCTAGTCTATTGATTTAATTAAAGTAGTGAAATAAAAAACCCTGTTTTTTTTCTTATTCAGTGATACTTATTCTTAGTGATTATCTTTCAACACTATAGTGGAAAAAATGAGCTTTTTGAGTGTGTATTTATATTCATTATTATTGTTGTAACATTTTAAAGAGTAGGCTGGTCAGTTTTCCCAGAGGAGTAAGGCTACCAGAGATGTTAAGACCTGAACTATAGAAGGTAGTCTTAAAGGATGAAGAAAATGGAATGGATTAGTGAAGCTACTGGGCTGAAGATAATAAGCTCTTTCAGAAAGCTTTTATGTTAATAGATTATTGAATTTCATCTGCTGTTTTATCACTGCATAGATTAATGCAAATTAATATATATGGATAGATGAAAAAGGTTCTCTTTCTACATTAAATGAATTCTATATGTGAATATTGAGCTATCTATTATCACTCAGAAAAAAAGTTATAGCAGCTATTTCTGTTTAAAATATCAGATTCGTAGTTGTTGAAAGAGCAAATAAAATCTTAAATGGGAATAGAGAATAAAATGGAAATAATATTGCTACTGTACAGATTAATGGTTCACTTGCATCTTGAATACAATATGCTGATCTTTTTGTTGCAATCTCAGATGGCTCTAGGAGAATAGAAAAGACACATTAAAGGCAGTGAGCAAGGATTTCTTAGGTTGGAAAAGGCTCAGTGAGGGAAGGAAGGAAACAACACAGACTATTACATTTTGAGTGGGTTAAAGCATGTCAGTAGGGTACAACTGTTCATCCCTCATCCAATACCAGACCTGAGGACATCAGATGAAACCAAGAGGTATGCTCAGGACAAAACCAGTTGAGATATCGCGTGTATATGTGGAAATCATTCCTTCAGGATGTTCTAGAGGCTGCAAGTTTATGTGAGCTTATGTGAGGTAACTCCTGGGACAAACATGAACCCAAAGGCACAACCTCTGACTAAGAGTGTAGTCACTCATCCCTGACATGCAAGTCATTGAAGTTGGTGTAATGCTGTGTGGAGTATCTGTAGGGATTTAAATTCTTTCCTGGGTATCCACTGTAGGCCACTGTGAAGAGACAGGGTACTGACTAGGAATGAGAGAGGAACAGGCTTACAGATACACTTATTTAAACTTATGCCTTAATTTTTCTTGATCTAGAACACTTTTCTGATGTCTAATTTCAGGAGTGTGTTGCAAGGCAATGGTAAAGTAAACAAGCAAATGAAACCAAAATAATACTCATAAACAAAAGCCCTCTACCTTGGCTTGGATCCATTTTGTGTGATAATTCAAATATTTGCTACTGAATTAGAAAAAAAATAGAAATCCTGTAATTGCCTAGGGGAAGAAAGCAAATCAATGATAAAGAATAGTTGGAATGCAAGATTTTATGAATACAAACAGTGTGACAAGAAATATGAAAAGAGACTTGTCTGTTTTCCCTACCTCCAATTTTCTTTCCATCCAGAAAGATTCTATTGACATGTCTATGATGCATGTTCTGATGTGTTCTCTCTGGTTTATTACAGCACTGTTTTTTTCATCTTGTAGGTTAACAGAACCTTCTGGATATTTAACAGATGGACCTATAAATTATAAATATAAAACTAAATGTACATGGTTAATTGAAGGATAGTAAGTATTTATTTTTATACCTTAAGTTTTCTGAGAGTTTAGTATTGTGTATTCTAGAGGTTGAAAGAACTCCTTAAGTAGAAACTGCATTTGGATACAATATAAACAGTTTTGGTCTTTAGTTAGTTTGTTTTGTTCTTGTTTAAATGTTATAAAGAATTAAGAAAGAAATCAAAGTAGTAGGATTTTCAGGATTCCTCAGAGTTGGCCAAATTCCATTCCCATTCAAATTGCTGGCAGAAGTTAGGCTGACATTGGAATTTGGCCAGTGCTGCAAGCTCTCAAAACCCAATGATAAATTTGTTGCATGTTTGAGTACCTTTACATGAATTCTAAATGTGGTTACAGAATTCCATTATTTAACTCATTATCTTACTAATCTTATTTAACTCATATCAGTGATAAATCAAGAATGGCCTCAAGTACAGATCGCTTATTCAGTTACATGTTGCTCAAGAGTTAGTGCTTCTATAAAGTATTTTCTTTGGCATTCTAGTATTCCTCATGTACTTAATTTCAAAACAATTTTGTGCCCACATTTTAGATGTCTCATGCCTGTTTCTAATTTTTCAGTTTGTGCAGCACAGGAACACACAGACATGCCCAAAGAAATAACGGGACACATGCATTACTACGGTTAACTGTTAAAAGCACAAATTGGTTACGTCTCAGTGGGACTCTTCCCCCTCTGGATGTGGGTCAGGATCTTGCTGACTAGTCCTGAGTTCTACTAACATTCTAGAAGAAAATTAACCTGTTCTGTATTTCTGTGTTTTCATAATCTCAATTACTCTTAGATATCTGCTCTGTCTCTGCAGTTCAGTAAAGGTAAAAGTAAAGTATCTGATCTAATTTTGTTCTGCTCATATGAAGATAATAATTTAAACACAACAGCATGGAAGTTATGGATAATTTGCAAAATTACTTAAATAGAAGCTTCAATATCTGGCTTCAATGACCAGGCTGTAGCTGAATACCTTTCTGCCCTAACTAGGCTTCTCTTTTTACCAAAGCTGGCTCAGGAATGTTTGCACTGCACTGCACTGTGCTAAAGTGGAAACATGCCCCAGGAGCACAGGCAAACTCTGCTTTGAAGCTGGTTTTCAGTCCATTCCTCCTCTTCACTGGAGATGGAGGAGTGGGTAGCTGGAGGACACAATATGCTGCACAGTATGTGAGAGAGCAAAGCAACCCAGTAACACAGTGCAAGATGTCAACATACAGGGAAGTCACGCTTATAAAATACTCTGTCTTAAGAAATGAACAGAGAGTTCTCTCAAAGGACCTGTCACAAAAACCCCCAAGTTTTCCAAAGTGACAAATTGCACTCAAGCCTGTTAAAAGTGAGGAGAAATAAAAGAAAATAATCATTATATTTCATGGAATATATATTGGTAATTTTGCAATACATGAAAATTCTCCTTTCAGGAAGTTTACAGATCTATTTGGATCTCAGCTGAAAATTACTGAAACTTGACTTCCAGGTGTTGGGAGAGGCAGGGGCAGGCACTTGCACTATATTGCTTGCTGTTTTAGAATTGTGTTTTAAGATTTTCAATAACTAGTAGAATACTGGAATGAAGATGTGTAGGTGACTTTTTTCCCTTGAAAGATTCTTTAAACTTCATAGTCATAGGCATTGTAAAGTAAAGCTAGTATATTAAAATAGGATCTTTTAATTGCTCTAAATTTGTGGTTCTGAATACTGATAACATCTGGTGAACTTTAGTCTCTTATTAACTTTAGGAATTATTACACTTGGACTTTTAAAATTTTTTTAAAATAAAGTGAAATATTTGCTTGCCCTCACTTTTGTTATTTAGCACCTTGAAATGTTTAGTTATTATTACTCAAAATGTGTTAATAGAGTTATGCTGGCATGATCAATTGTACTGTAAGTTCTCTATCTTATGAGCTCAGTAATTCTGTAAATAATGTTTTACATCAATGTTCTATTTTTTTTCAGCCCAAATGCGATACTAAGATTAAGATTTAATCACTTTGCCACAGAATGTAGTTGGGACCATATGTATGTATATGATGGAGATTCAATATATGCACCTTTAATAGCTGTATTTAGGTGAGTGTATTTATTAATCTTTTAGTCCAAGTATGGACAGTTTTAGTTACTGGGGGAAAAATAGCATTAGAGGCTCTAATATGTTAACTAGCTTGCTTTCTTTTATTAATAGGATGGAAACATGTATGTAAAGTTGTATTAGGATGAATTGGTTAGGTGATTAGAGCATAAATCCATTTTGTGGCTTGTACTTACTGCTAACATTGCATGCAGTGTTAATGCTTATACACTGGCATTTTTCCTGGACACCCCTACCTTACCATGGACAAGTTTTATACACATTTTATGATTTGTTTTTTTAAAAAGAAGTTTTCAAATTGTATTTAGGCATTATTTTGCTTATATAGTTAACCAGCAGAACAGCTAATTCCCTCCTTCCTTTTCTCTGCACCCTCCCACTCCTCTCCCAAGGATTGCTTACAAGCATTTTTCCCGTTTTCTTTTCCAGTGGTCTAATAGTCCCTGAAGTGCGTGGAAATGAAACTGTTCCTGAAGTAGTTACTACATCTGGCTATGCATTGCTCCACTTTTTTAGTGATGCTGCTTATAACCTAACGGGATTTAACATTTTTTATTCGTAAGTGTTTTTTTTAATATGTAATGACTTTTGTTTTTTCAATGGCATAAAATGGTTATACTTAGTGGTGTGTTTCTAAAACCAGGGAGCCAATGTTGTAATAAGTTATTAAGGTACAAGTTAGGGGAAAAAAATCGCAGAGATAGAGTATATGGTTTTGAGTGAAGCCACATGGCCATTCAAAGAGTGTGTTTTTCCTATGCCATATGGAACTAAAATGTATCCCTTCCAGTGTTTATCCAACACATGTAGTTGTCATATGGAATAGAAGGGAGCTTATATCTGCTGTCATGTCAATTCCCTTCTCTTGAACTAGGATCAAGCTTTTTCTTGCTGAATATACTTTTGTGGCTTATGAAACCTCCACTGAAATTCTACTTGGGTTTTGTGCCAGCCACAAAGATTTTATTCCATTTCTTCTCTACTCCTCGGGTACTTTCCCTTCCTATTTTCCATCTCAGTCTGCATTCTACCTTCACAGTTCTTATCTGCACTGTCTGTCTTTTAGTTTCTCTGATGGCAGGGTCTAATCTGATATAACTATGCTTTCTTCCAGTCTCCTTTTCTATGTCAGCAGCTCTAAAGATGCATCCAATGGATATGAGCCTCTTCCTTCTTTATGTACCAGCTGTTGATCTCAATTTGTCTCATTTTGGACATGCTTGTGACACATAATGCAACGCTCTTCATACTGGATGCTTTAGGTCAAGAGGGGATTTCTTGATCCTCTTGGACCTGTTTCTTTGTGTGGTAGTTTTTCTGTGATTGAAGGACATACCTGTTTCTTTTTCTCAATTCTTTCAGATTCTGAAAAAGCAGTTACTGGGATGTGGTGGCCAGCACTGCATTTCCTATGTGGAAGTATATGTAATATTTTTTTCATATTCTTTATTAATTTAAAATTCCTGTTTGTGCTTCTGACCATAACTTTGCTCTTGGCAGAGGCACCTGTTAAATTGTCTATGGAAAGATTGTTCCTGTAATTTGCAGCTTGCCTACCTTTGACCAGATAATAAATGGTTATTCAGAGTTTAGGAAACCTCACTAAATATATTGCATTGGAAATGGCAGTCTAGAAGACTGAGTATTTTTAATTTTTGTCAGATGACATCAGTAAAATGCACTCACCTGGCAAGACTTGTCTACTGTAATTAGATACATTTTTCAGTTATCCCTGAAGCTTTTATTGGACTTTTTTTTTTTATTTGTCTTGGGAGCAAATGGCAATATGACATGACATTCTTAAGGAATGAGAGTATTGTGCTCTGCATTCTTTCATTACTTGGTAATGTGGTGCATGTTGCATATCATTGCCTAATTTTTTTGAAAGATTTAAAATAAGTGAAAAAAACCTGCCAGTTTTTAATTCCATTGCATACGTAACTCATGAAATTTTGTGTGCTCTGACCTTGTGTTCCTTCTATTGCAATGGATACTGTTAAAAAATATATTTTTAATAAGCAACAGTAATGCTTTTTATGATAAAGTATCTACAATTACTTTTTATAGCTGCATTAACTTTGATCACTGATCTATTGTACTCTGCTTCTGTTACCCTCTTCCTTCCTTGGTTTTCCACTTCATCTTGATGGACTGCTCGTATTCCTTTATTTTGGGGAAGACAGAAGCACAAAATCTGTGATTTAAAGTGCCATGCCAGCTGCAAACAACAGTAGTTATTCCAGAACAGTCTGAGTAAATTTTGTGTTCCTTGGAGTGAGGCGTCTTGCTTCCAATTCTGCTGATCCAGTTCTTCTCTAAGGATTTCGTTTGAATCCTTAATGAACCTCTTAGAGTGGGAATTTGTCTACTTTCAGAGTAGTATCTCTCTTGCTGGAAAAACTGAACTGTTCATCTCCCTGAAGAACAGTCTCCCTGTAAAGTGGGGGGAGAGGTTCCTCACAGCTGTAATGTACAGCAGTTAATGCCATCAATGGTTTTAATGCCATGTGTGTTACCAGGCAAAACCCCAGGATGTTTGCAGTTCAGATGTGGGATTTTCTATTTTAGTAGTCTAACAGAATCAGTCTTTTGAGATGTGTCTAGAAAATAAAAACACGTCTCCTGACAATCCTACCACAACTACATTTTGTCAAAGGCCAGCCTCAAACAATTCTTTACTAATTTTTAACAGTTCTTTCTTCATTCAGAAAGAGCAAGGAATGCTATGAACAGTATCCATCTTACATCTACAGGGAGTGGTCTATGTTATCATCAGCAGTTTTTATGCAGTAACAATTTATACCAACCCTTATTTCAACCCAACCCTTTGCTGTGAGTCATCAAAAAAGGTTTCAAATCCTTTTTGGACTTCAGCAGGCACGTACTGCCTGGGACTCTGTTGGTGGAATCTCTTGGACCCACATACTTCCAACAGCCTCCCGTCATCTCCAAGGAGTTGCCTGCATTTCTGGAACCACTTTTCCTTAATTTTGCAGTCCAGTTGCCTGTGATCTCAGTGTTTGGTAGGGTGTATCACAGAAACACTGACTCCCATTATAGTCACAGACTTTTTTTCAGCCTAAGCTTTCTTAACTCTGACTGCAGAGTTAAGGAGGCAGGGTTAAGGTGGCTCTGTTATTAATGCTTCAAAGCATGAAGTGTGATCTGTAAGGAGTTTTGGGATATTAGCCTTGCATCTTGTATTTTTCCTTACTTGATTTTTCCTGTTTTATTCCCCTCAGATGTTAGACATCCTGTTTTGTGTTGTGCAACAAAGCCACTCAGATAAGCCCTTTAAATGTAAACCTGTGGTGGCGAGTTTAAGCTCAGTCACTTCCAGTGGTGTTGTTCCTAGAGATAATTAGCATTTGAAGGGACTGATTAGAGAACTGATATTAAAAAAATATGTGGTGATCTGCCTAGCCAGGCCCTGTCCTCCTGCTTAATGTCAATACCTGTTACAGTGTAACGTATTTGTGACGCTGGTTTTATCACAGACTCTCGGTAAGCCTGGGTGAACACCTTTTGAACTCACTTGCCTGTAAAATCACCATTAGACTTGTGTTTTATCAGTAAATAGAAATTCTTCATGGTAAAAAATACTTTGTCTACCAAATGTTGTTGTAGTACTGTCAGATAAAACCACTGTCATCAGCTCTTGACTCGTCATTTCTTTCACTATTTTTTTTTTCTCCCCAGAATTAATTCTTGTCCTAATAACTGCTCAGAACATGGGAAGTGTACAACCAGTGTGTCTGTACCAAGCCGGGTATACTGTGAGTGTGACAAATACTGGAAAGGAGAAGCCTGTGATATTCCATATTGTAAAGCCAACTGTGGCAGCCCAGATCATGGGTACTGTGATTTGACAGGAGAGAAGCTGTGTGTTTGCAATGATAGCTGGCAAGGTAAGGTTTTGTTATGTGGAATCAAGTCAATCTATTAAAAAAATCTGCTTTTAATGCATCCTGTGTAGTGTGCACATTAGCCTCTCTAAAGAATAAACACAGATGAAATACTAGTTTTTGGAATAAACTTTCATGTGGATATAGATATGGGTAATTTAATGCCTTAAAAGGTTCACAGCTTTGATATTTTCTGTTTGAAGGTACAGCAGAAATATGTGACCTGGACTTTGTTGTTTTGGGTATTTTTCTTTTTGGATCATTAATTTTAAAAAAAATAATCACAGTAATTACTGGAGAGTTGTGAGCACTTCTGAAGACTAAATTCCTCCAGCCTAAGTTTATATTCTATTTTTAAATGTCTAGATAGACTTGATTTTATTCCCCCCTCTTTTAATGTCATATCATCTCATCACAGCTTTAGTGCTTCCTGAATTGAGTATCCATTATCTGGTTTCTGGTTGGATATTACTTGTATGAGCCTCTCAATGAAAAAGGAGGGTAAACTGCTTTGTTATAACAGTACAAGAGTTATATGTGGAGACATACTGTGGACTAATGGATGTACTTTGTGTGCTGTAGTTTTGATCCCAGTACCATAAATAATTGTTTTTCATTACAGATAAATTATTTAGGATCCTAAATGTTTAATTCACTTACTATAATTATGCGAGATGTTTGTGAATTTTGTTTTTATCCTTTACCACTTCTCTTACAAGTCTCAATTGGATTAGCTTGCTATGAATTGAAATTGTCATTCTTCTCTTAACAGAAACATTTAAATACCTCCAGATTACTTATCTGATATGCCCTCTTCCTATGACTTCCTGCCTCAACTTCTGTTTTATTGCTGTTTCTTTTTGCATGTCAAAGGAAATTACTTTTTTACTGCTTTTAGCTGTCACACTTATTACTCCAAAGACATAAGATTTAATACATTTCTCTTCTTAATAATTAATGAGTTTTTCATTAAAAGGCAGTCAGTGCATCCACAGAAGGGAAGTGGTTTAGCTATACGGTCATTGAATGGAAACAGTGTAGACTTGTTACTGAGTCCCTTAGAACCTTCCAGGATTCTAGTGCACAAAAAGATCCTGAAAGCTTGATCTCTGTAAGGAAGTTGTGAATAGAGTTTGCAGCAAGAATGTAGTCTTTTTATCTGTGCATGGATTCCTTGCAATTTCAGATCCCCCTGTGAACAAAATGGGGAAATGTCACAAATCTTTGGAAATTATTTTTAGCCTGTGCCTTCAGTTACAGTGCTAAAAACTTCCTTAGAAGCTTTGAGCACAAAATAAAATTAAAAGTCTAACTTCCACTGTTAGTAACTTCCTTTCACTTAGTATTTCTGTACATACTAGCTTGTCAGTCTTTCCTACAGTGCACAGGATGATATAATTTCCTTCATTATTCCTTGGATTTTCACTGAGCCTATATAGATTTAAATTATATTTCTTTTTTATTCTGTCACAGATGAGCTGGCTTGGATACATAATTGTATTTCCTTACCAAACAAAAAATAATGCTAAACTTTCCTTGGGTTCTCTGGGAGACTACTTGCTTCCCCATTCTATTTCTTTATTTATTTGCATTTACATTGTCTGTAGTTTCTACACTGATAGTATCTTCTGTGTAGGTCATTTGCAGTGCTGGAATCAAATTTCTCTACTTATTTTACTGGTCTTGCTGTCTGATAAGTTTTTCCTTGTTTAGTAATTCAAGCCCAGTGACTAGATGGTCTTGTTCTCTATGAGTTTGAAAAGAGTTCTGTGTTTTATTTTTTTATTCCCATTTTTTGGTTGAGTGTTTAGTGCCCATATTATATAACAACAAACCAGTGAATAGAATTGATTGGGAAGTATAATAATTAAAATCTATGGTTCAGAACGTAAACTCTGGAACTTCCTTTTACAACATTGGGTTTCTTTCTTTTACAATGGTGACATCTTGTGGATATTGTGGAAGGAGCAGCTCTGAAGAACATTTCACATTTAAAACAAGTGTTCTGAGAAAAGAGAACACTGTTTTTGGGGATAGAAAAATTATTTGAGTAAAAAGTAGGAGCCTCTGATTATTAGGTGCATTTTGTCGAATGTAATACAAGGATCTTGTAGATCCTTGCAGCTGGCTGTTAGTCATACCACTAAAAAAAGTCATACCATAAAGCCATGACAATAATAACTTATAATTTTTTTTAACAGGCATTGCATTTAGTAAAAAATGTACTTGTTAAATGTAGTGGTGGGGTTTTTTTAATGAAAACATTTTAAAAATAATGCTAGTAATGTTAAATGTTTTGGAGATATTTGGCCTCATATAGAAAAAAATTAGTATTTACATGAAATCTGGTTAATTTAAACTATTCAGGCAAAATAAGGGAGGCTGAACTTTTTGCTAAGAATTGATTCCTTTATGATTATTAAATCGTATTATACTGTCCCATTACTAGCTAATCTGTCTTGATATTATGTAGCAGAATGTGTTGATGCCTGCAGTTACAGGCTGTGAATGAAATTCAGGGAGGAAAAAATCATGCCTTTAAATTACTCACTTGATCTCTTTGTCTTTGCTAGGCACAGGTAAAAGAGAAATGGGGACTCCACTGAGGCAAAAGTGGTGGCTCTTGCACTAATTGACCTATTTAAGAAGTTTATAGAAAGATGCTCTTGTTGAATATGTGTTCACAGCCAGCAAATTCTCTTTGACACTGTGAATACTGTCTTGGATTGCCTCAGGCTGTAAAGGACCAGAGACGTTTCCAAACAGTTAAAACTTCTGTAACAGGTGTAAAAATTCAGGATGACTGAAAGGACTGTGAACAGTCCCACATTTTTAAGAGGGCTTAAGTGGGCTATGTTTGAACATGCTGAAAATGTTTCTAATTACTCAGTGTAAACAGGAAAAAAAAAGAGTACAAGGCTCTCTTAAGTTTAAGAGAAACTTTCTTGATACTTTGATCACTGAACATCAGTACTGCAAGGAAAAGGGAAGTCTACTTTGGAGGAGTTACAGGGTGTGTTTACGTTAGTCTTGAAGAGCATGAGTAGTGTAGCTTCAAAGCAAATCTGATCCTTCATGTGTATTGTGTGTTGGATTGCATTGTGAGATTGCTTGAAAACAGAGGAACTGCCTTCCTTTTAGAAGAAACTGCACCAGAAGATGAGCTCTGGGGTTGCACATAATACATACCACCCACAAACAGGTATTCAGCCCTACTGTGAAGTTAAAACACCAATAAAATTCTGGAACATGTATAGTTAGTTGATTCTCCCTACAGATCTGCTCCTAGCAGATAGAGATGTAGCAGAAGACCAGATTCTGAAATTAAACTAATTAACTTTGAAATAAGTCCATTAGCAATTCAGGCAGCTTGAATTTTATAACATCTCTCTGGGGAAAAATGAGCCTTTATGTAAGGAGAAGAGTAAACAATGAAAATATAAAAGGAGCTATGACTACTGCAGTGTAAAATCAGTATTTTGCCTTGCTTGTTACTATAGAGTTTATTCTAACAACTTTTGAGTATAGTCAGAATTACTATGTCAAGGTGTGTCTATGCACAACTTAGGTTGTTGAAAGGACTAACTAGATTTGAGTTTGTTTCCATTGCATCAGTGGAAAACTTCGAAGTCATACTCTCTTGTTTGGCCTGCCTTATTCCTCAATGCTGAGATTCAGCAAAGCTGTGCCTCTGTGGTGCTGGTTTATCTGGTTTATTGAAACCAGTGGAGAAGGTTTGAGATGGGAGCTCAGGCAGCAGCAGTTGAAATGCAGCACTGGAAAGAGCTTGTGCCAAATGCTTAGAGGTCTGAAATCTGAGGTTTTGGCCTGTTGTGCCTGGATGTTCTTGGCTAGAAAGTGAACAAGTGTCTAATTTCAGAGAAGAGGACCTGTGATACAAGATTTGCTTCAGACAGACCTGCTTTTGGAAGGAAAAAGGGAGTAGAGGCTGATAACTTCTGCCCCATGATTATGCTCTCTTTGCCTCAGTTTTACTTTTCAGGGTGTCTCTTGGCCAAGTACCAATTGAGTCAAGAAAAGCTGCAGTTGTACAGTCTGGGAGATGTCCTCATATGTATTGCATCTATATTATATATGCACGTAAATGCACAACCCAAGGAATCCTTTCCTCCCACAATTTTAAGTTAAAATACAGTTTATGCACTCCATATTTGTAGAATTTTTTTATGTTCATTACAAAAATGAGAGTTGTCCAAGGAGATTTTACATATATAGAGTTGGTAGGAAGGAATAGTCTTATAATGCATGATTATTTTATGTACTAGAAACATTCTTCAGTTTTATCTTCAGATGGAATTTAACAATGTATAAAGCGTCCTTGAGGACTTTGTGCAGTTTGTAAACAAAATATAGCTATCATAATTAGAAATTTAGTGCCTGAATTATGTGTGAGAAAAATCAAGTATCCTTATTGCAAGAGAATGAACATCACAGGTAAACGGAAAGCCAACTTCAGTTTTAAATACCTTTATGGTGTCATTTGACAATTAGTAAAAGCAAATTTAGCAGAACTTATCTGATTCATTTCAATAAATGGCTGCATTAAAGTGGTTGATAATGCTCTGTATGTCTAATTATTCTGAGATTTAGGGAGTCCTCTGCTGTTTGTGAGTTTTAATGAAAAATGTAATCCATTAAAAATAGATCTGTGACCTTCTAAACATTTATTTAAAATGCATGCAATTGAATGTAGTAAGATAGAACACGCAAACACTTGATTAAATTAATGATTCCATGCAGTACTTTGTGCTGAACACAAGAAGGAGATAGATAGTGATGATCTATCTCCCTGATAAGGGACAACACTAAATTTCATTTAATATCTGTAGCACCTTCATTTAAGATGAGGAAGAAAGTGATTCATGCAACTCAAAACTTTTAAGCTTGATTTCAGAAGTCTATAAAGTTCTAGACTATAACTTGAGAAAGGAAGTAATTAAAGATATGCTGTGATTGAATAGTGAAACAGTTGAATTATGGATTTGTCAATTGACAAATACAAAATTTGTCAATTTCGTATTTTATGCTAAAATAATCTGTAAGAAAAGAGACAAGAAATTGCAGTAGATTTTCTGCATTTGATGACAGCAAATCATTGAAATTGAAGAAGGCAAGGAATATGTACGGAAACAGTAACAGGAACTCACCTTCCTAATCATGAAATGGGAGTGGGTGTGCTGAACACGTAATGGGAAGGTATCAGTACTGCTTAAAGTCTGATCTTGGGACTGATATTGTTACATAATTTTTATAATCTACTTATAAGACTGCTAAAGAAATCTGGTAATACAAAGGTGGAAGTTACTTTAAGTTTGAAGGAGGACCAGAATATCTTCCAAAAAGGCTTGGGTAATGTGTAATTATTTCAGTATAAATTATAAATTAATACGTTTAGAGACTAAGAGAATTAAGAAATCCTTTTATAGTCTTGGATTGATGTGTGGAAGGTGACATGGGAGAAAACTTGCCTGTCTATCTCAAGTAGAACATGAACTAATGAATATTATTAATTTTATATACTCTACAAACTATAGGCTGTAAGTGTCAAGAGCACTAATAGGAAACTCGAGTTAAATATATGAAAGCACTACTAGTATAGTTTGTTTTATTACTAGAGCTTTATAAATACAAATCGAAATAGACTCGGAGAACCATTAGGATATCAGGGCTATGGAAGGTACTAACAGAGCATGCTTTGTTTAAACTAGTAAAATGAAGTCTAGGAGGGAGGATTGCTGCTGTTTATGAACATTTGTGGGGTGTATAGACAGACCAGCTCTTTGAGTTCAGTGGTATCAACCCTGGTAGAAGAGTAATTGGGATAAACTAGTCATCAGAACATCATTTGAAAATTGGAAGGATGCTTTTTATTTACAGCTGTGAAGTTTTCTAGAAGTTAGTAGAGATATTAGAGGTAGATATCCTGCTGACATTAGCATGGAGTCTCAAAATCTCTCGTCTGTTGGATATTGTCAGCTAATCTGAAAAGCTCTGTTTCTTTTAGAGAGTAAGAAGCAAAGCACATTCTTGTTTAAGGTGACAAATCTCATGCAAAGTCTACCAAAGAACATAGTTGTTCTCAGTCATGGAACTAGGAGAGCTTTCCATGCAATGTGCTTTCAGTAAACACTGGTGTGACATCAGGCCTTATTCTTCTGTACCTGCCTTGTTGATCTTGAGTGGGAGATCTGGATCAAACAGCTACAGGGCACCCTTGAGCAGTACACGCTGATGGCAGCAGTGCAGCTTCTTTGGCTTGACTGCTCAGACTGACCCTGCAGATTTCCTGTGGCCAGATCTCTCTTGGATGATCCACCTTCCTGGCTGAGGAAACAAATGGGACTAAGCAGCCAGGTTGGATTTTAAGAACTGCATCAGCTTGTGTGCACTTGGATTTCTGATTCATTCATGGAGAAGGCTGACTCCTGGCACAGCTAGCTGGAGACCTAGCCAGGATCTCTCTGCCTACCACTGAGTCTCCTTTGCAACAAGACTATTTGCAGGATAGGATAAATAATTACATCCCGTATGGATGTCGCAGAGCTGTGCAGTGGCAGCATAGAGATCCATAGATACACCTCCTAGCAGAATGCCTATGAGCCATTCCAGAACAACATTTTATTCTCATTCAAATAATAGCTACATGAAAATACAAAGCTGATACCACTCTTCTTTAAGAAGGGTTATTTACCTGTTGGGGAGTTTATCTAGCTCCAGTCACAGCAGTGAAAGTGTCTGGTGCTGGGAGTGTGACTGCCAGAGAGTTTTGTAAATGGTCAGACTGGGAAGTTCCCTTAAAATACTGCTTGGTGAAACTTCTTACAAGATTTTTACTGAAAGTATATTAATATATATTCTCTTATCTAAAAATTATTTTTTTTTTTAAATGGTCAAATTCATTATCATGCAACGATTTTATTGGGTACTTGAGAAAAGTGGGTTTGTATTTGTGGTTGAAAAATTATGTTGAAGCAATGATTCCTGACTCATACGATCAAACATCAAACAAATACAGAATAATCAACAAATGCTTTATTTAATTGCTTTGATTAGATTGTACGAAAATGAGGACTATGAAATTTATATTTGACGCATCAATGCTTTTGGGGTTTTTTTTCCTGTGATCCTGAAGGAAAAGATTGTTTGAAGACATTAGATGATGTTTAGTCATTAGGTGGAAATTGATCTTATGACTTAAGCTACTGCAACAGATTGTTACTTTGGCTTTTCATGAAATTTCTCAATAAATAGAGATTAGATTCTTTCTCATGTGTTGTGTGGATAAATCACTTTTTTAAACCTAAAGAATTTTTTCCTACCTTAGAGGATAAACGTAATTGACTTCCAATTCAGGTTTATAAAGTGGTTTTCTGTTTTTAACGCCTTTTTTTCTTCTCCCAGTGGTTTGACTGACATTAGGAAGATAAGAAAGAAATTCAATTTTAAATAAATTGAGAGAAATCATATTTGCATGCAACATAAAAAAACCATATTTTTCATTATCTTTTTTCTGCAGCTGTACTGCTCTCTGTTGCTCAAAAAGCACATATTTAGTGAATGGGATGTTTCTGAAGAGATGTATTTATGCTGAAATAATGGTATATGTATTCAAGTAGGAAAATCTATAAGTGATATTGAAAAGTCCTACATTTACCTTGCTTTTATAAAGCAGTAGCCACAAAAAATCATTTGCTTTTTAAATATTTTGTTAAAGCCAGTCTGATTGTATTTTTTTGCATTTTGTATGCAGATACATATTCCATTTTTGTGCTGATTTTTACATAATATGGTCGTCTTTGCCTAAGTCAGGGGCTTGGAACTAGAGGATTTTTAAGGTCCCTTCCAACTCAAGCCTTTCTATGATTCTGTGATAGATAGTTTCTCCTTTCTATCTCACCTTTCCTGTCGTTCAGTGTTGACCAGCAAGGGAGTCCTGAGGCTGGAAGAGAGTTGTCTGTGACATTCTTCCGTCGCTGATCTGGTTCACAGCATTTTTAAGATTTTCGCGGTGCTAAGTTAGTATAAAAAGGTTTTGCTTGAATTCGTTTATTACAGTCAATGCCGCCTCCCTGTATTAGGATTTGCCGTATGGATTTTTGCAGCTCCCTGTTTCCAGGAGTGAGAATTCCCGTCGCGTGGGGTGCGAGGAGTTGCGCTGCTTTGTTCGCTGTTGGCCACCAGGGGCCGCTGTTGGCCACGACATCTCCGTGCGGGGTCGTGGTAACAACAGGCGCGAACGCGGCTTCGCTTCCTGACTGCGGGCACCGTTTTCATCATTTTTAAACTCTTCCCCGATCAAACAATATTTAATCAATTGTTTATTTTAAAGCACTTTTAGATCCAAATTAAGTGTTTCCTCCAGTGATCTACCAAATTGCGATTTTGCTGAGGTTACAACTCTATTACAGTATTCATTATTAATGCTTAAGAAATAATATACTGAATTGTTCATACTCTCATTAGACCTCATTCAAATACCATTAATCTTTTCTGAGTAGAAGGTATAATGAAGTGTGGGAATTGAGTGTCTCCATCATTTAGTGAGTGGAAGGTAATTTGGATACAAGTGGACATCATTCTTCTCACTGAACTAGGAAAAGTTGACAGCTGGTTAGGTACAGATTGGATGCCTGGTTTATTTGTATAAGAAGTAGCTGCAACAAGTTGCCCCCAAAATGATAATAAACATCAGAAAATATATTCTCCCTGAACTCCCTCCAAGATAATATGTTTTAAAATTATGAACTTGATGTACATTACTTATTTAGGTTGTTTAGTAAACTTCAGCAGCTCTCTCTTCTAAATATGTCTGGTCTCTCTTGACAGAGTGTAAATCTTTGCATTCAGAGCATCCTTTGCCAGGGGAACATCCTTGCCAAGGAGATCTGATACTTTTTGCATGAAGAACTATCTCCTCTTGTTTTGAACATGGCTTCTTCAAGCTGCCTTTGATGAATCTTGGTTCTTTATTTTCAGACAGACGATGGACTCTTTGTAGCCACCCTCTGTCACTTACTTTATAGACATTGATTATTCACACAATTTTCTTTTTTCTCTAAGTGAAAAAGTCAGTAGTTCAAAGGAATGTGATGACTTCTGTAATTGGAACATCCTTGTTACTCTGCTGTAAACAGTCTCCAGCTCTAATCTCTCTTTCAGTAACACACACAGTTTTCTAAGGGTACACAAACCACAGATTTATGCAGTAAGGTAGCAGAATTCTCTGACATGACTTATTGTTTTGACCTGTGCTGAGTGGTGATGTAATACTTTCATGAACTATCCTAAGATGATCCTGAAATGTAGCTTACTTAGTTTTCAATTTAACTGTGTAGAGTTGTTCTGTGGTTCTTGAAAAGTTGATCTGATTCTTTGTGCCCTCCGGTAGTTGCCTTTAGCAGCAATTTTTTCTCACTGTTCATCCTCTTTCAGGCTCATAATTGTTGTAAAACACCTGTATGCCATCACTGATGGCAAAACTCAATTCCATGATCGATAAGGCTTAAAGTGGAGCACACTGGTGTCCTAAAAGTTCAGTGTTCCCCATCTAGAAATAATGGCAAAAAATATTGTACAGGTGCTGTACAGGTACAGGTGCTGATAAGAGACAAATTTTTTTCTTTTTTTTTTGGTAACAAAATTCTGTATATATTCAGGTTTTAAATAACAAGATCTAGACCATAAACTAATGCTGAAAAGATCAGAATAAATCTAAAAAAACAAATTTTGTTGTTCATTATTTTAATTGTCCTGTAACTAAAAAAGTATGTATTTTTCTGGCTTTTCCTTATGTAACAAAAAATGATTGGTTGAAATATATTTGAAAATAATATATAGCTATGTATTTGGTGGCTTTGTAGAATGATCTATAAAATGTTATAAAATCTAAATAATCAAATAATTCTTTTGATAAAGTGCTTTATAGTGTATTTTCCACTTGAAAAACAAGGCAGAATGGCATTGACAAAGGGCAAATATTTACTTCTGAGATTTAATACAATGTATATTGTAACTTAATTTATTATGCTAGTTGCTTTGATATAAGCTTACTCTGGTTCAAATACAGTATAGTTTTTCTCCAGAGGTAACATACAGTGCATATTGTGCTACAAGTTTTAGGCCTCAGTGATAAGTCATCTAAAAATGTGATGCATTGCGCCTTTCTTTCAATTTTTGACTCATACAATCTGTTTTCTGAGACGGGTGCAGAAATGGATTGTTATTATTTGAGCTAATCTAATGCTTTCAATTTGACTGACATCCCATGTTGTCAATTTTTTCACTGAGCATCTGCTAAACATAAAAGTCTATACCATATTTTATCAGAATGAGCAATCCTGACATCTGTAATTAAGCCTCCCCTGTTTCTGCTTTATTGGCTTTAACGTTCCCGTCTAACAGATTGTACAAATTGCGCATTTGTTTACAAAACAGGTCCAGATTGTTCTCTGAACGTCCCTTCCACGGAGTCTTACTGGATTCTCCCAAACGTGAAGCCATTCAGCCCTTCCGTGGGCCGCGCTTCCCACAAGGCCGTCCTACATGGGAAGTTTATGTGGGTGATTGGTGGATACACTTTTAACTACAGTTCCTTCCAAATGGTGTTGAAGTAAGTGACTTCTGCTTTGTCACATCCTTTCTGATGTGGCTCAGGGAAAGCAGATCTTACCAGGCAGGCAGGTTCCATCTTGTAATTTAATGGAAAGATTTATATGTTTTTAGATTCTTTATTAATGGTCTTATTTTCTGCTTGTAATTTTCTTATGAATACAGAAAATGAAAATATGGGCAACATCAAACTGCGTGTGATACTAATGTGTCATTTCTTCAGTTTTGTGAAAAACTACCGAACATACAAACGTTTGTCATGGTAGAACACTGAGAGAAATTCATGTGCTGATATTTTCAAACAGTATATCTTGAATGTTATCTACATTATTCAAGTTAATTTATGATTATAGGAGACCTGTATTTAGTGCTTGCACTTAATGGGTTGGTGACATGCCAGTCAGGTTAGGCAGGTCAACTGTTTTTCACTTCTTTATATTTATGACAGTTTGTATGTAGGTGTATCTGACACCCCTTTGAAAATAAAGTTGAAGCAGCTGTAAATATTGTGTAGCTGATTTGGATGGTAACTTGTATATATGTAGAGGCCGAAAATGGGGTAAATGTTAGGATATGTGTTAGGATATGCTCATTAATATGGTTACTTCTGGTTTTGTCTACCTAATCCCAACTTCTTTGGTGTTTTTCTTTTCTACCTCTGTCATTTATTTTTTTGCCTCTCTTCCATCTTGTTGTGTGTTAATATGTTTATGGATTAATTAATGTTAGTTAAAATGTAATGGAAATTAAAATCAACCATATAGCAAAGAGGATGCTCAGCAGTAAATCTTCAAAGTAGTGCAAAAATATATGGCATGAGCAGTTTAGTGGGGTGTGTTTTTTATGCATCTGATATCAGTGGGCTTAACAGCCCAGTGTCATAGCTTTCTTATAAATCTGGTGATTTTTACTACACTCTCATTTTCTGAGGCTGTTGATGGGTCCCTTAAAGAGCTACTCCAGTTTTGCTTGATGAACATCACAAGTTAGTGCACTGTTGTAATAGTTAAAAGTGATCATGTTACTGCTTCAAACAAACTACCATGTCAGAGAAACAGCGACTGATCAAGTCTGCCAAAAGGAAGTTAGTTTGAGCATAAAGGCCTCTCTCTATTTCTCTGCAGGTGCAAAATGTTTACTCTTCTATTTCTCTTCTAGCTACAATTTGGAAAGCAATATATGGAATGTAGTACCTGTATCCAAAGGACCACTCCAGAGGTATGGGCACACTCTTGCTTTGTATCAGGTATGGACTCTTCAGCACTCTATATAATTAATTTCTTTGTGTGTGCTGTCAGTGATCTTAAAATTACTCCCCATGAATGTAGATTTTTGAAGACAATTTAATTTCTAGTCCATAAATATTTTGTGTTAGTGTCGTTTTCAGTACTTAGATGTATTGCACGTTTTTTTGAACAGAGGTTACTCAAGATCTAAGTCACTTATCTGACCATGATCCTCAGAGCTAAACTGCCAGTAAAGAGCAGGTGTGTGTGATATAATTGGAATTGTGGGCAATGCTCTTCCTGACCAGGCATCGTCCCCAGGGGCTGAGCCCAGTAGGCAAAGCTGAGTGCTGGTAACACTTTGGCAGCCCCAAGATGTGGCAAGGGATGACCCGGGTCCAGAGACTTTTCAGTCAGGAGCACAAGGAGACAGGATTGGAGAGAAGGCTACAACATATGCGTGAGGTATCCATCAGAGAGACAAGCTACAGATGATGACAAACTTGTTAACTGTGACAGAGAACTACAGAATTTGTATCACAAATTTTCATTTGTTTGCATAAGACACCCCCAGCAGGGAAGGACAAAAAGGATTGTATCAGGTCAGACCAGAGCGTTCATCTCGCCTGATAACATGTCTTGAATAATGGGTAACAGCGAATGCCTCGGGAAGAATATAAGGAAAAATGTCAGGAAAGTATAGAAGCTTCCTCAGAATGCTGTCCTAGTTTGCAGCTGGGATTTCCTAAAATAAGACATTATTTTAGTGAAAAAAAAAATTAATAAGTTTATTTTCCCCCAAAATGTTTGGAGCATATATTTATTTTAGCACTTATATTATCCTGTGCCTAAGAATTCCAGTGTACTTTTTGAAGAAATACCACTTTTACAGTACTGGTACTAGCTGGATTGATTTTGATAATCTCCACTTTCTAATCACCATTTTATTTTCTCTGTACTACTCATGATTTTCTGTAAGTCCATCACATCCTCTATCTATCATTTTTTTTTCAAACTGAAAATTTCATGTGTTTTTAATAATCCTCTATAAGGAAGATATTTCATAGCTTGGATAACATTGTGTCATTGCCTCTACCTCTTCTAATTCTGTTATATCCTTTCTGAGATAAGGGAAATCTTCTTACCTCAGAGATTGACATCATTGAAGTAGTTAATTTGTTCCTATTAATTCTTTAGGGTATTTTAGCTTTGTGAAAATCTGCTGTTGGCTTTGAACTGGTATTTTCAAAGAACTGTCAGTTATAACCTCAAGATCTCATTCTAGTAAATACAAAACCCATCCCTCTATGTACAGACTTAAAATTGTTTTTTTTCACATATACATATTTTCATGCTTATGTATATGAACAATTATTTACCCTTTTCTTTGTTCTTGTATTGCACATTCAGTATTAGGAGGTTCTTCTGCAATTCCTTGCTTTTAACCATTGCCTCAGTTCTTTTGGGTAACACAGTATTGTCAAAAAATGTTGCCATTTTTCCTCTCATACTTCTGCCAACTTGTTTTTCAGTTGTTGAACAAATAAATCCCGATGGCAGATTTCTGTGGGATACCACTAATGACCTTTATTCATTTAAGAAGTAACTGGGTTTTTTCCTCCAAACTTTATTGACTTATTTAGCCTGGTGTTGTCTGCCTTGCTTGTCCCAGGGCATCTTAGTTTCTTTAGGGCATGAAGAATGTTTTGAAGTATCCTTTGGAAATTTTAGGTAAATGTGTCAAGTGGACCTTTATTCCTTCAGGAAAAGCCAATGGTTTGCAAGATATAGCTTCCCTTTTCATAAGTTCATAGCATTCTCCCCAGTCTGCTTGTTTTATTTGCTGAATTCTGGCCTTTCCGCCTCATGTATAGCAGAAGACTGATAAGGAAATCTTTTTAAGCAGGAATTTACATGCTACAGGCAGGGGTCAGGCATTTTGTTCTTAAATTCCTTCAGAACTGATCTTTGTGACTTTTTTTTTTTTTGCTATTTCCCCCCCCCACTACTTTAACCTTCTGTTTTTAGTTTTTGCTCCGGAAATGCCTGTAAAGTCTACCATGAAGGACTCATATGGAAAAGTTAACCTCATTTTATTACTATGGCTTTATCTTCTCAGAATACTTCTTCAGACTGTCTGTTGGCACTACAAAGTATCTAGTTGGCTGTATTGCTAATGCCTTTGAAAAATTATATATTAGTACTTAGGCTATAAATTTGGAAGGTAGCTCATATAAGCTGTTTCATGGCTTGCCTTTGTGTGTGTCTGTTTTAGTCTGATGGAGTTTTTGAACCTTAATTTTGAAAAGTCTTTATTTCTTCTAAGTCTCCATTATCCTTCTGCTAAGTTAAGCTTTATTTTGTTATTTTGAATGGGAAATTTTGTGTATGTGTGTTTGTTTGTTTTTTAAATAGGAAGCATTCATATGATCTGAGCAGATGTCCTTAAAATGTCTTCATATTGTCATTAAAGATTTTACCCTTTTAGTTGTACGATTTAGTTTGTTTTTGTGTTTGGGTCTTCCCAATATATAGTGCTTTCTGTGAAATAATTAACTAATATGCTGATTTTAGTGATTATGTCAAATGTCAAAAACTACATGGGCCAAAAGGAGCTGACCATGCAAGTAGAAGTATATCCTTCTGCAGTAAGTTCTTAACTTACTAAGATAAACTTCTAATGTTTTTCCTTTTAGATGTTCGGTCTCTTGAAAAAACAGAAAAATAGTTTACAGTGAAGAGTAGTAGAACATAATACCTAGAGATGGCAGCTTTGAGCTGTGTTTTGAGCTGCATACTAGTAATTGTGTAACATTTCCTTTATGGTTGAGAGAAAAAAATATCCACAGAGAAGAAATTAGATTAAATTTTGGACTTGAGCTCCTGAGATTTCAAAGCCTAGTGCTACACTGGCATTGCCTGATTGTGGTGCAAGGTAAAAATTGAAACCATGTGATTGACTCTGTGGAGAATGAAAAAAGTTACTGTACCTATTTCCTTCAGAAAGCTTCTTTAGTAAAAATTGAAGTACTGTTCTTCTTTATTCTGGAGAAAAAAGATCAGAAGACTTCCAATGATATGTAGTTATAGTAAGTGACTAAGGCTTTTTATGCATTTATAGAGAGAGTATAAAAGTGTTCTTGCTTTGAGACCAACTGAACTCTTAGTATTACCTTCAGTGCCTCTTTAGTCTGGTAATTGGAAAGGTGCTACTTATCTCTGTTAACAATTGGTTCTACTGCATCTCAAAAATTGTGTGTAGTTCCAGGCATCTAGATACTGAAAATATCAACATACTTTGAAATAATTTATGTAAGAAATAGGATTATAAAGATGCTCAAGGAAATGGCTTGTGAGGTTTTTAAAGTAGGCACATACAGCTTTGTTAAACGGTGACAAGATAGGGAGTTAGAGAGTAAATTGGAAAACCCTGGAATAAAGTAGAAAGGGAGTTCCCTACAAGGTGTGTATATGGTCACTGCTGGGAGTTTACTCAGTAGTGAGTTTGTGTTTTGGCCTCATAATTAAACTGTTCCTACTAGTCCCAAGACAGTGGAAAGATGGCTGGGCATTGGGATTTGTTTCCTTTAACACTGGCAATAGAAATGAAGAGGCAGGCTGATGTAGTAGTAATCATAAAGATATTTGACAGTGTACAGACCACTTTATATGTAGTTGAATTAAATTAAACTCATTGGAGTTTTATGAATGTTACTTCCACTTTTAAAACTATAAGAATGGTAATTATTTTGATTCCTTTTCCAGTAATTGGTATTGATGTTCAGTCTACATATCTTGTGGCCCAATGTATTAGTCTAATCAAAAGCTAGCATTAACAAGCAAAAAAAGAACAAAAACTGTTCCTCCTTTAATATGAGTGAGATAAAATCTTTCACCAATTGCTTTATTATTATTCTTTTAATGCCTGTTTTTGTTGGCTTAGTATAATTTGAGCAGCACTAGGAATGTAAAAGTATTTTCTACCTGTTTTATTAGTAGGTATTTTACCACCAATTTACCTAGTTTTATTGTTTCAATACTTTTAATTACATCTTATGCACAACTTGCTTTCTAATTCTCGTTTGCAGAGCTCAAAAGTATGAGAAATAGGTAAGATGAGCTGTCATACATTTTTTGCATGTAGTCTGGATAAAGCCAGTGTTCCCTTCAATTAACCAGACCTAATTCGTCAAGTGATTGGTTCTTTATGTAGAAGTGCAATATTTTTCATTCTTTGTTTCAAAATCTGATTCCAATTGGTTTGAAAGTGAAGTCCGAGTATCGTCAGTTTAATTAATACCTATAGCTGATAACCAGCAACCATGTGGAAAACTGCAAATAATGAAGAAATAGCATGGCAGCATTCTCGATTTAGCTCACCTCCTGACATACAAATTGCTGCAGTATGTACTGTCTTGAACTTGAATTTGGTCCTGCTGGGAAATTAGCTTATAATATGCTTCTCATGTAACTTATTCAGGTTCTTATTCAGCAAGGATATAGTTTCACAATAAGCTAAGAATAATAAATCAGGGTGCAGGAGGAAGAGTGAAGACTATTCTCCAGTCTGTCAGTCCTGATCTAATGGGAGGATTATTGGATTGAGTAGAAATGTAATTAATCTTTTTCTTTTCATATAATGCATAAAATGTTCTTGATATTATTACCATATTTAAGGAGCTATCAGTTTGGGGAAAGGCAGAGGTACTAGACAGTCCTAACCAGCTGGTACACGTTGAATGAAGAAAAGAGGATTGTGATGGATGAATTATTGCCAGATGATGTTTTTTGTGACTTATATTTTGCTTGGAAAAAAGAATCGAGAAATTTCTTGATGATGTACAGATTTGACTAAAGTTTTAGAAATTCCAGGTGAAAGTACAGGGAATAAGTTCTGATGAATTTTAGAGTCCTGTTAGTTTGTTTAAAGTTAATTTAAATACTAATGCATTGATACAGTCTGTGGAAGAAAAAAGATTGACAGTCTTGTTTCAAGAAAATAGAGAATGACTGTTCATGTGGTTTTGAGTAGCATTTCTTTGGCCAATTCCTCAAGAACAGGTTGGATTTATGTAAGAATTAAGGCAGAAGACTAATTTCTGTGTAGCCATGATACAGTTAACAAATAGAAAATGAAAATTATGTGGTTATTTTAATGTGATTGACTTGCTTCCAATTCATAAGGAATGGATTATAAATTACTCGTTTGTTGCATTTTCTCTGTACTTTTTTTTTTCCAGTGGTAACTAGCAGATAAGATTCTTTTGGAATGCAGGCAGGATTTGCATAACAGTGTGTCATTCCCAGGTACAGTCAGAGCAGATGATAAGTATTGTTTTTTTAGGAAAAGTGAAAAGTTGTGAAGTCTAAGGAATAAAAACATAAGTTCTAGAAGTCTTGAATTACTGCATTTATATGAAATATAAAATCAATATTAACACTGAAATATGGTGTAGGGAAGACAACCTGTCCAAGGTCAAAGGAACTAATGATTTTGGTTGTCTGTTCAGGGTTCAGTATGAAGGGTATAGAAGAGTTACTGTGGTCTGCTGGATAGTCTGTTGACTGGGACAGATGAGTGGGTGCTCTTACTTGCCCTTTTGGTCATCTTTTTGACTATCCTCCTTACCCTGTTTCATTTTTGTTCTCACTCTAAAATGCTTCTCTGTCAAGGGATTTGAAGACTTGTTAAAACTATTATGCAAAAGCTGAATCATGCTGTCGGGGCATGATTTTTTCAGCAATTGCAAGTACATGGCCTTAGAAGTCAGATACATGAAACAGCTGAAACAAAGTATACTGGATCACTGGTCATTTTTGCAAGTTTTTATCTTTTTACCTTTATTAAAAATAAATATCCATCTGCCTATTTTGGGGAAATTCTGGGGGTTACTTTTTCAGTTTTTATGAAATTTCAAATGCAAAAATTGCCATATTAATGAATGGTTACTCATTTAAAGGGGGATTTAATTTTGGATTTGAAAGAACTATTAATTTACAGAAATCAGTGCTTTCAGGTAGAGCCTGAGTTTCTTCATTACTGTAACTAAGGAGAAATGCACATTTAAGATTTTACTCTCTCCTGGGCTTCTAAAAGAACTTTTTGAGGAAGGCTTTGGGGTTTTTGGTTGGTTAGTTTGGTTTAGGGTTTTTTTTTTGTTTTGGGGGGTTTTGTGTGTGGGTTTTTGTGTGTGTGTGCTTTTTGTTTGTTTGTTTGCTTGGTTTTTTAGAAGGAGAGTATTTTTATTTTTAGAATTTGGTTTATTTTTGGGAATAGGGAAATAGGGAAGAGGCTCTCTAGAGGTGGGACTGTATTAGAAATCTGTTTTTCACAAACTCACAGAGATTAGTTGAGGTTGGAAAGGACCTCTGGAGACCATCTTAACCAATCTCTATACTCAAAGCAGGGTCAACTGTAGCAGGTTGTTCCAGACATACTCCAGTTGGGTTTTGAATATCTCCAAGGACATTCAATTCCACAGGATCTTGGAGCAAGCTGTTCCAGTCTCGACCGTCCTCACTGAAAAAAAGAGAAATGTTTATTCTTACATGTAAACTGAATTTCTTGTAAACCAAATTGTGCCCATCACCTCTGGTCAGTTTACTGGCAAACACTCCGTAGAGGCTGGCTCCCTTTTTTTTTTACCCTCTCCCACCAGGCATTTAATTTTATTTGAATTATTTGTTTATTTAACAGATATGTTATCCAAAGAAGATGATGGTATCAATAAGATGAAGAAATTAGGAGGAATTTTACTGCTGCAAATTGTATTGATTTCTCCAGAAGGGATTCAAATTATGACAGTTTACTTTTTCTCCAGTATTTGAGTTATTCTCTTGGTCTTACTTTGGCTGGTCAAAATGTGTATGTCAGTCATTACTCTGTAAGGAAAATAGTAGATCAAATGAATATTTTCTTCTCTTGAGAAATGTGATTTACCTACTTTGTTGAAATCCTGCCTTTTATCTTATCATTCCTGCCTTCAGCTGCCAGTCTCTCTGCCCACAATGCAGAGTCAAATATTTATAGATAATATACCTTTTGTCATCTTTCTTTATCACTGTGGTTCATCAAAAGTTTCCACCAAAGTAGTTTTCTTGGGGGAAAAACATGATTTAAGAAAATGGAAACATTTATTGGAAAGCTTTGAAGCTAACAGGAGCTACACTGCCTGTTTTGTTGCCTTGCACCTGAACAGCTGCAAAGAAACCAACGGAAGTGATCTGTAGGTCCAGATGTCATGATTGAGGGAGCTGTCTGCCTGCTCAGTTTACAGGAATAAACTTGTAATTTTTCCTGGAATTCCTTACTGAGCAGGAACTCTCAAGTGTAATTTCATATACTTTGATTTACATATGGTAAAATTTATATGAAATTTTCATTTTAAACCCACAAGGTCTTTAGAGGTTTCTGTAATTTCTTAGATAATTTTATTAATGTGAAGTAATATGTCTAAAATGACCAAGGTTAATTTATTGAGTAAATGCTCAACTTTACTATCTGTGATTGAAGGTGTTGCTTTTGACACGTGGTATAAAAAATTTAAAATATGAATGTGTTGGAGGCCTTGTTTCTTCTTGGTGCTTATTTGCCTGTTGTTTTGTTGTCTCTTCCTTGGCCAAGTCTGCCTCTTGACCTTCTCTTTCCTCCAGACTAAGGAGTACAATTTTTGATATCTTTCATCTGTGCCAGATTCTTCACACTGTTTCCACTCTAATTTCACAAAGACTCTCAACTTTATTTTTGTTATTGTTTTTATTTTACTTTGCAGACCTGTTGTGGTATGATATTTTAATATAAACAAATATTAATTTAAAAGTCAGCAGTGTGTGTGTACTAGCACTCTTTAAACTCTGTATCTTGTGTATTGTGTCTGACAGAAAGCTTCATCTTTATTTCATACCTTGATTTATATCTAGTTTTTATGTAATTTATAAAGATATTATAAGTTTATAGGAGAATTCATTTTCTATCACAATCTATAGGCTGCTTAGGACCATTTGCACTTCTACAATTCCTTCTTGATTATACTTTCCAAATAAACATCTGTCTTTATGTGTCTGTGATTTTGGGTGTTGTCCTGCCTATGCTTGTAATATTTTTTTTTAAATTTTATTTCTGTATTTCTGTATTTATTCTGCTGACTTCAATCCCTCAGCCTATTTTTTCGTCACATTTTCATCACTGATCATCACTAACTTTTAGAGTGTTTTTCTGCAGCATTAGGAGCTTCTTAATTTCATGAATAGCTTTTAGTAAAGCTTAGTTAAATATTTTTGTGGTTGATAAAGCAGTTGTCTCTTTCTCTGTGAATGTTGTTGTGTATGGGATCTGCTGTGTCATTTACAAAGCTTTCTCCTCACAGAAATGTTCTTTTATCTGAACTTTGAATCATTTAAGCAGAACTGTGAGGAGGAGTTTCTTATTGTCAGGAGTCTGAGTAATCATTTCAAAGTTCATGCAGCTCTTTAGGTCACTTTTGGTTTTTTTAATGTCTTTTCTTAGTGTCAGAAGTTTTTTTTGGTTTTTTTTTTTTTTTTCAAATACTGTTAAACAGTACCAGGAACTCCTTAATTAGCTCCCTCTTTTGGCTCTAGTCACTTATCTGCATTTAAAAATGAGTAGTCTATTATTTTAGTAATGCTGATTTGACTTTTGGGATCTGTGTGGTTTTGTAATGAATGAGCCATGGAGGATCCTTTCAAGAGGAATATTTGTTCAAGCCATTCCTTTGGATCAGTGCACAACCTCCTTCAGCTTTTGTAGGTCTTTGCCAAGCTCTTTAAAATGTTTTATCTCACAGGAAAGGAATGGGTTCAAATATATATATCTTTCTAATCCTACTACAAATTCCTACTGAAGGATGTTAACATCTTTTGTTCAAACATCACCAGTCCAAACTAATTGATAGCACAGAGTATCCCTGCATAGGAATGATTTAAATTCCAAATGGAGAAATGTTCACCTGCCTCAAATTAAAAAAAAAAAGTTCAAAATCTTGAAGAAATTTCAAGTGTACTCTTGACAGTCAGACGGTTTAGTCAGTCATTTGCTGACTAATGTTTCTGAGTCATGAGGAAACTTTTCTTACTGTTCTGGACTCCGTTACTTACCATCAACCACAGGCATATGGACAATATTATAACCCTCTCAAGCCTTTGTTTTGCTGGACTACATAGACTGTCATTCTACTGATACCTATATTTGACTTGCCTGCCTGTTCATCAGCAGTCAAGAGTTCATCTTTCTTGATGTGCATGATGAAAATAACATGCAGTTTACATTTCTTTTTAAATCCTATCATCAGTTCCTTGTACAATAAGTCTGACGTTTCTACGTGATTGATACAAAATAGGTAGTTTCTTTATCTTTTTTTGAGGCTCAGTATTTCATGCCAAGACAAATGTACTAAACCTGCAGTTTCCTTTTTTTAAAAAAATTATTTATTTTTTTGATTTAAACGTGGTAATACTGAATTAAGTGTAAGCCCCAGAGTATTACATGGCAGTGTGCAGAAGACAGCTGCCAACTGTACAAACACCATGTGAATGGCATTTGGTTCTGGTATGTCCTAGCAAAGACTAAGGATCATTCTCAGAACCAGAGGCAGGATTTTTTTCTGCCAATTGTAAACTGTCCTTGAGCAAGTTTGTGAAGCCAATAAGCTAGAGTTTGTTCTGTGACTTTGGATACCTTGGTTTGCAACTCTAGATGAAGTGACATTTAGTAGGATTTGCTTTCAGTCAATATTTAAATAAATAATTCATTACTTGTCAGAACAGATGGCATTGCTGTTTGAGGTATGTGGTTCATGATGGCTGGAAAATCTGTTTTGCATTTTGTCAAAAGAACTCAAAGCACTCCCCTATGGGATTGGATTTTAGCAAATGTGTTCAAGAGGAGTTGCCAGCTGCATCCTGGGCTCCATCAAAAGCAGTGTGGCCGGCAGGTCAAGGGATGTAATTCTGCCCCTCTACTTCACTCTTGTGAGACCCACTCTTGTGAGAGCTGTGTCCAGCTCTGGGGCCCTCAACATAAGAAGCACATGGTCCTGTTGGAGTGAATCCAGAGGGCCACTGAGGGGGTCAGAGGTCTGGAGCACCTCTGCAAGAGGACCGGCTCAGAGAGTTAGGGCTATCGGCCTGGAGAAGAGAAGGCTCTGGGGAGACCTTATAGTACCTTCCCCTCCCTGAAAGGGCTCCTAGAAAGTTGGAGAGGGAGCTTTGACAAGGGCATGGAGTAATAGGACAAGGGGAGTAGCTTCAAACTGTCTGAGGGCAGGTTTTGCTTAGATATTAGTAAGAAACTCTTCCCTGTGAGGGTTGGGAGGCCCTGCACAGGTTGCCCAGAGAAGCTGTGGCTGCCCCATCCCTGGAAGTGTTCAAGGCCATGTTGGATGGGACTTGGAGCAACCTGGGCTAGTGGAAGGTGTTCCTGCCCATGGCAGGGAGGTTGTAATGAGGTGATCTTTAAGGCCCTTGCAACCCAGACCATTCTATGATTCCATACACACATTGTCCCTTTTCTTTGGGTTCTGATGACTGTGAGTTTTCTCAGGACGTAAGTTACTTTGATGTTGAGAGAGAATGTGCTAATGGAAATCCCCATAGACTGTGTGGAAAATCACATTTTAATTCTGTGAATGGTTCCTTAAGAAAACAATATAATAACCTTTCTGTTTAGCTTTTTTCAAAATAGAGGGCAGCGGTATGAATTAGAAGAGGCATGTAATTAAAGGTTTTCTGGTTGAAGTAATCTGAGATTCATTTTGGTGTCATTTTCATGACTGGGTTTATTTTTCAGAGAAATAGACTCCTTATCATTGTTGGCTTAGTTTAAATATCATTGTTTGGGATTAGTGTCTGATATCGAGCTGGTTAATATAAGATTAAATGTGAAGATTTAAATCAGATAGCTCAGTTATGAAATATTGCACAGCACAGGAGTATGCAATTCAGATGTTATCTTTCTGTAATCCATTATGTGCTTTCTCCTCTCTCCCTTCCAATTTTTACAGGAAGACATCTACATGTATGGAGGCAAAATTGAAACAAATA
Organism: Pachyramphus minor; assembly: GCA_013397135.1. Lineage (NCBI taxonomy): Eukaryota > Metazoa > Chordata > Aves > Passeriformes > Tyrannidae > Pachyramphus > Pachyramphus minor. The sequence goes on along the minus strand of VYXB01007194.1, from coordinate 158,704 downwards.
ATGGCAATGTTACGGATGAACTGTGGATTTTCAACATACACAGTCAAACATGGAGCTCCAGAACTCCTGCAGTACTTGTACATGGCCAGCAATATGCTGTGGAAGGTCATTCAGCACACATAGTAGAGCTGGACAGCAGAGATGTGGTTATGATTATAATTTTTGGATATTCTTCCATATATGGTTACACAAGCATTGTGCAAGAATACTACATCAGTAAGTAAAATAATTTTTATCATATGCTGATAAGAAAGTACTATTTTTTGTCAATATCACTCTTATTTTCAGAAAGAAAAATGTGTATTTTGCAAAATAAATAAAGCCTCATCTTTTTTTCCTTCAAATTATGTAGATCAGATTTCTTCTTAAGCAATAGCATTTCATACATATTTGGAGTACCATGACTTTTTCTATGTATTATTGTGTAGATGGTCGTGGTATTCTAAAGGGGATAAAAATTGAAACCAGAAATTCCATGTAGTGGTTATTTTTATGATGTTTTTAAACACAGGCTTACTGGTTTTATGCCAGAGTGGAAGAGCAAAACAAACAATGATTATTTTGAAGTCTCTTTAATGTTGCTATATTTTCATTCTGATTATTTTTTTTAAATATCACAACTTAGCTCATCATTGTATCATTGTTTTCTCTGAAGTGTATACACATTGCTGTTAGAGGAAATAATTGAAAAGGAACACTAATTTTCTGTAAGTAACCTGCCATGTCTGTCTGGGTTTCCCCTTGCAAACCAAAAGCACTTCCTAGGGGTGATTTTAAATGCTAGAATTAAATAAACCAAGAGAAATCTTTTTATCATATACATGGTACATCTGAGGTATTATTTCAGTGGAATAAACTTGAAACTCTACACCTGAAAAGTTTTTGGGAATATATATATGCCCACTAACTCAAATTACAATCCTCTCATACTTTTTGAATCCTTTTTTTCTATTGAATTAATCTGAGTCCTTCAGTTATTTATGCAATCACAGAATGCATAATACAGAATTTCAAAGTAATACTTAAAAACAATTATTATGCTTTAAAGTATAATGATTTAATTTAACTTTTTTTTTCATGTATGTGTGTATATATATATAGACACTGCTTAAGCAGATTTATATGTTGGGGAAATACCTTCAGAACTCATAAGGTTCTTACTCTCCCAGGCATTATTTCTGATGGCAGTGTTGAAATCTTATAACAGTGTTGAAAAATTATAAAAGTGAATGGGAATAAGAGGAAGAGCACCATGATGTGCTTTATCCACACTGAAAAATTTCAATGCTCATACACTGTGATGTCTGTTGGCACTTTAAATTATTTGCTTCTTCACATGCTGCTTATTTAGTATGGAGTAGAAGTACCAATTTTATTTTCACCTATTATTGTGGTTAGTTTAATTATGAAGAAGGGAACATGATTTGTAGTCTAAAGTTTTCTGCCTGGATGATTTTATTGGTCTTTTGGTTGAAATGGACAACTTGTTCCTATTTTAATTTTTTTTTAATGTTACAACTCTTTGTGAAGGATTAATAAAACAGACAATAACTAAGCATATATAACACAAAGAATAAACCCCCCAACCTTTCCTACCATGGTGATGAGCTTTGAGTAAGAGAAAGCACTTCTCTCTGTTATTATGGTTCTCAGTTATTCTCAAATTTTCGTGTCTCCTTTTTGAGGTTTTCACTGTATACTAGTGAGCAACTTAGTTTGTTAATGTGATTCACTTGCATCAAATATAAAGGGAACTTGTAACAATATAGGGTATTAATGTGGAAACTCATCGATTTCAGTGAACCTACTCATCTGATGAAGGATTGATTATTGGGGCATGTAGGGCTTTGCAGCTCATGGTCTGTGTGCTGTAATTGAACCACTTCTGCTGTGGATAATTCTCATGTTTCATTTTACCTTGTTGCATCTTCCTCCTTTCCCTCCTGTCTAATTTATTGGTAAATTTTCCTGAATTCTGTATTGATTATAGCATTTATCTTCAGTTTTGCAGCTGTAGGGATATTTTTAACCGGAAAATTCCAAATGGTGGTTTGAACCAAGAATGATTATTTTCTGGGGAAACTTCAGCAGTTCTGAATCCAAACTTAAAAGACATAGGAAGTGATAGAAGTATTGCTGTGAACTCACCTGAATAGGGAAAAAAAAATATATAAATAAGGGTTTGTGACGTTATAGAAAGAAAAATAAGAACCCAATGTTCTCTCTCTCAGCTTGCTTTAAAACTATATGATACCTTAACATTTCAAACTGTAGTGCTCTATTCTTTCTAAGTGTTATCAGTTATGGCTTTTAGTCCTAATGAAGGCTATTTTTCAAGCATTTACCAAACGCCTACTGAAAGGAAGAGTGACACAGAAAGAGGCAGCTTAGCTTTTGGTTCATAGGAACTAAAACCTCTTGTGATCCAGTTCTTTTGATGAACCTGATACATGCAATTTATATGGAATTCTAGTGCTAAAGCCTGCTTTGGTTGCCATGACTCTGACTTTCATGGAGTCTGGGTTAAGAAGCATCTAAAGAAGTTGCAAAGAATTTGTAGATTCCCAGACTTCTCACATAGGTATGTTGTTCTTGTTAACCAAATGTGTCAATTGAAGATCTACATGGTCTGAAAATTTCTCTGACATTGTCTTATTAGGAAAGAAAGTAATTTCTATCAAAGTAAAGTAAATTCGGGAATAACTGGACATGGTTTGTAGGCAGATTTTCACCATGCAAAAGCACGTGAATTTATTTCTGCTCTGAATGTATGGTGGTTGCTGCAGGAACAAAAGGGCTTCCTATTGTCCTTTCTTGCTGTACCTGGACTTATGATTTTCGAGAAAGCAATAAATCCTGGTATGGGAATTATGTGAATGATTTTACGAACTTGAACCATAAAGCTTTTCCGGGTTACTCCCCAGGAGAATTTATTTCCCTTTAGGTCTGTAATACCTCATAAACCTTCTAAGAGTCTCAATGTGAGTCTCAAGGTGAATATACTAAGTGTTTTGTTTTAGCTGAGATTTAAAAAAGCTCCTTATATATTAAGAAACTTCTGAATAAGTCTTCTGTGATTTTGTTTCTTTACAAGATAGAGATTTTTTTTTTTGCATTAGCGGAATATCATTTTGTTTTATGGACTGAATTTTTTATGACTTTAGAAGATTATAGACTGCTTTGGATTAAAAATATTTATTTGAAATAATGTAAAAAAAATGGCCCTGTGATGTAACGTGTCCTCTTTTTTGTAAGTTAGCCTAAATTTCATGGTTGCTTGAAAAATTTAAAGTTTGTCACTGCAATGAAATGAAGATGGCACACTAAGGTGCTTCCTGGATATTTGGTGGTTTTTACGTGATCTCTTTGAAAGTTGCACTGTGATAAGGACAGATCAGGCCAGTGTATCTACCTGAGATTGGATTTTTAGTGGGTTTGTAACGGCATATTATTTTTTCAATTTTTTAGAAACAACTTTATCTCAAAATCTGGTTTAATTGTTTCTGTTTCAAATTATAAAATGACCATTGCTCAAATTTGGAGTTTCCTTGATTTGGCAATCCTAAACTGTTTCATACAAAGAAATGAACCTGGGGGAAAAAAAGCTTTTGTCTCTTACTTAATTTGGTTTGCATTCTTTGATAGAATGGTGTTACACCTTTGGATGTGATTAACTTCTTGTAAGCACAATGTCCCTGGAAAACTGGTTATAATTTCAGTGACTAGGCATATTCTAATTCATAGCCCACCTTTATCAATGGCCTGTTTTATATTCACTTGTTTAATGTAAGCAGCTCATCTCCCTGGAATTGTCTTTGAATTATATGTAGAGATACAAATCCTCCCTTCTGCAGGCCTAATTAAGGCAACCTCATCTATTCCACTGTCAGTCTAATAGTTCTCCGTAACTTTTCCACAAGGAGTTCATCTCTCTTGAACATGGATGATTAGAAAAACCTGTGAGATATTCTAGGTGAGATTTTGCCAGTGCCTAATTCTACATTATTAGGAATTCTTTACTTGGTATATAGTAAAATGACACTTGTACTGCATCCTTGAGAAAGTCATTACTGGCTCATAGACTTTCTCTGATGAAGCAGTGCTCCTACTTATTCTTGATGAGCTTCCAATTTACAGAAGTTCATGTTGCTAATCCCGGTGTGCAATACCTTTAAGATATTGTGGAATTTTGATCCTTCTTTTTCTGGTACCCAAGATTTTACAGTTCATTCTGCATGTTTTTCTGCTACTTCTGTGAATCAATAGTCTAAATTTATGCAGTTAGTGCTCCTTGAATTTGTGACAGTATAATACAATGCACCATTTCTGTTCCTTAAGAAGTCTGCTGGGTGCTAAATCAACATCTCTCAACATAGTTCATTGCTTTTTGTTGTTCAGTGACCAAATCCCAGATACAGAGAACACCCACTCTTCCTTCTCTTGATAATGTATTTAACTAAAGATGGTGTAAATGGTTTGGCACATTTACATTGTCCAGTGAAACAGTTTCCCACTATTTCAACGTTTTTAATTTATCCTTTAAAAAACCAGTACTAAACCAAACCCTTTGTTCTAAACCTTAGCATATTATTGAGGTGAGATTGAGGTCTGTAAATAGTCTGGATCTTGCCTCTCCTTCCTCTCATCTTTACTGTCAGCACTATGGTTGCTGTTCTCTGGCAATATCTAACCAGCTTTGTTAAAAAGTGTTTCCTACTGGGCCAGCAGTTTCACTTGCTGTGTCTTTCAGAATTTTGGAATAGTGTCTTACCCCCAGCTTCAGTTCATTCAATTAGTTAATTTATTTTTTCAATCAGAGCTGCACTTCTTTTTTCTGTTTACATGTTTTTGTAGGTGCCAGTTTTCTTTTTCTGTCAGTTGGTCAGTCTCCTGGAAAGTGTTGTGTTAAAGCTGGGCTTGAAGTTTGAGATTCTGTCGGACAAAGTGACCAGAGTATTGCAGCCTGTAACTCTGTCTAGTGGTTTAGTATCTGAGGTCTAATTATCTGAAGTTATCACAGTGATTTTCTTAAACAGTTCAATAGAAACTTTATGTGGTAGAATTCTCTGGAAAATCACTTAGGTATTGATGAAAAATGTCAAATTACAAATGAAAAGTAGAAGCCTCTGTTCTATTATGTAGTACTTCTGCATACCTGTATTATTTTTAAGATTTTCAAAATTAATTTGATTTTATTTTTATGCTCTTAGACTTAAAATTTAAATCTGGAAAGAAAAAAATAATGTAGACCTAAGTAGTCTGCTCTTCATTTCTGGCTTGTTCGTCCATGGAGGTCTTTCTTTGCTTGACTTTTTAAACTGTTGAAATTGCAGAGTTTCACGTGACTGATTTGATCAGTTAAGTACTTCTTATGGTATAATGATAGAAAGAGTGGGATGTCTTTGAGTATGAGAAGGGTTAGGTAAATGCTTTCAATAAAAATTGAATTTTTGTTTAGAAAATAAGGCAAAGATTGACATCAATAAGTTTCTTAAAAAAGCAGATCATTTGCATAGTAATGTCTAAATTCAGACAGAAGTGTATTTTTGTCTGAACGATGCAATATTCAAGATACCAAAGAAGTGTGGAAGATGAAAACTGTAGGTATACATTTCAGCATTCAAAATTCAGGCAACTCAGCTAAATTTTAGAATGAGAAATTGAGGGAGAAACTCTAATACTGCTTTTAACTTTTATTTCAGAGAGATGTTGGTGGACCTCTTTTCTCAAATTTAGGTAGTTATTCATAGCACACTGTTTTTATGTTGCAAGAAGGAACAGCTCTTCACATTTCTGTGCAAGTCGTATAAAGTTATGCAGTATGAATGTTACTGTCATGGTGTTCTAAATGCTACATAGAATCATAGACTCCTTTAGGTTGGAAAAGACCTCTAATATCACCAAGTCTGACCGTTACTACATAAACTATAATGATACATAAAATGTACAAAGCAGTCAGATATAAGTGCAAAATATTTTATCATGCATATTATCAACAGCATTGTGTAAATTTATGTGGAGAAATAGTTCTTTTCCCTGAAAAGCATGTATGCCAATCTTAGGACTGATCATTATTTAAGTGATTACATTGAGATGGTGTTGGCAATAGAAAGGTATATCTGCAGGTTGACTCCTCACCAACCCTCTTACATAAATTGGATCAAATAAATCTCTTAGTTATCAAAGTAATATGTATGTAAAATACAGTCTTATTGGTACAAATTTAATATTTGTGTTCAGAGTTGCGCTTCTTAATAGATTGATAATATCCAGAGATTGGAATAAAATGCTAGTTACATTACACTACACATAAATAATGTAAATATACTGCATCAGATATAAATAGTGTATTACACAAATATCAGCATTCATACACACAAAAATCAGCACAATTCTTCCGTATAATCAATACTTTGACTTGCTATAAGCACTTGGTACTGGGAAAAGAAAGTAGCTTATAGAGGCAGTGCCTGGAAACCATTTAATGAAAGGACAACAGCATCAGTAATAACTGAAAATCATGAGTCTCTTCACTGAACAGAAGAATCCAGAGGAAAAAGAGTTAATGTAAGCTACCTATGTAGTATCAGATAGAAATTGAAATGGAAAACTAACTTTCAGATGAAGCAAGGTGTGTTGTGTGCTAGCCTTGGATAAATAACTTTATAATGGCAGCAGTATAGGCTAAGAGTTAGGAGAATGCTCTGTTTTGGATGTCCTTGTCCATAATTTCTATTCTTCTGACATAATCTTCAAGAGTCTGTAAGTGAATTATTTCTTCCATTTCACATCCATGGAACTGGCTCCCAATCACTATAGGCTCTTTTGTATAGACTGCCTTCTGCATGAAATACCTCCTGGCTTGCTGTTTTTGTGACTTATGTCATCATCTTGGAAGATGGAGGGGGAGAAAAAAAGGATATTTTGGGGCTACAGGCAGCAAGAATTCACATAACATCTTTCTTTTTTTTTTGCTAGAGTAAAATATTTTCCAATTGTGTTTTATTCTTCAGTCATAATAGCTATTGTGTATGGGTTTATCTGGTGTCTCCTTGCAGTTATTAATGATGTAATGTAAAATGTGGATTTAAATGCCAGTTTAATGAGCTGCTATAAGATTATTCTGTGAGTTTTCAGCAACTGAATAGGTATATTTGCAGTTAAATTACTAAGAAACAGTGGTTGGGAACTGGATTTTAGCTCAATAATTTTACAGTTACTATCAAATTGCTTGCCTACCCCCGTGCTTACTTGGAGCTACCTTATGTTATGTGCTTCTCATGGCTCACAGCAGTTTGGTGTCTGTCAGGCTTCTCCCTATTCCCCATGACTGAGCACAGGTGTTCCTAATGCATCTGAAGTAGCTGCAGTGCTGAATTCTCATCAGCCATCTCTGGTGAGATTTAATCATAACTCCTAATTTCACATTTTCAAAAAAGTTTAGGATTTTTGTTTGTTTGTTTTGTGTGAATGAGAGAGTATGAGATACTGTCTGGCAGCTGTAACAACAGCTGTACTGTGTGTTAGCAGTAGTAAGCCTTAAACCTGTGGGTTTTGTCTCTCTGTTTCAGGGTCTAATTCTTGGCTTGTACCAGAAACAAAAGGAGCAATTGTGCAAGGTGGATACGGCCATACAAGTGTCTATGATGAACTGACTAAATCTATTTATGTCCATGGTGGATACAAAGCATTACCTGGCAATAAATATGGATTGGTGGATGACCTTTACAGATATGAAGTTAATACGCGGACATGGTAAGTTGGATTTATAATGTAGGAAACTTAAGTTATAGGTCACTGAAAAAAACCCAGAGTATAGAGTATGGTAGGGTAAGGTTCTAGTAAAGTTATGTAAGTGCCTCCATGTCTTTTGCATGTTGCAGAAGAGCACATACTCTGTAACAATGTGGAAGAATTTTAGTGAGGGACTTGACTTCAGTCAATGGATTAATGGAGCGATACATGAAAAGAATGGCAGGGAGCAAGCTTTGTGCATGTTCTGCAAAGTAAGAAAAGGTTCTGCTATCCAGACATAACCACTAAGCAGAACAGTACATGAGTACTGTTTTCTCATGGTATGAATAAACTGCTAATGTATGGCTGTTGCAGAAATAAATGGAAAACCTTAAGAACTGTGGAAGGTTATTTTTCATAAAACTATCAGAAATAAGAGAAAAAACTTCTGGCATTGTGTGGGAATCCTTAGTTATTAATGTTCTTGATGTTTCTATTTTTGTCAGTTCCTTGTCCCTCAAGTTTATTGTAACTTAGGAAGGCTACTTACATGTTTTGTATAGAAAGTGACCTTAAATGTTTTTTCTTACCGTAGAGGACATTTGAGATCAAGAACGGTTTCTCAGAACACTTTTTTCTTGCAATTTAATATTTGTATTGAGCACTAATGGCTTAACTTTAAGCACACAAGGCTTGCTCTCAGATGTTGGAAACATGTGGGTTTGATTTCACTGAGGCTCTTGATTTTGAATATCATTAACTCATGGCACTTGGAAACATTATTACAAGGTTTTTTTGTGCCTTTTAATGTATTTTTAAATCATTGGAATTTTAATGCTTTCTTATTATACTCTATTTTTGGAACAAAGTGATACTGTATCCTTTGATGGTCTGTTCAACAATATAATAATAATAATGATTGGAATATTTTTATGCATTATTCATGTAAGAACTAATAACAAATACTTCAGTCTACTCTGTGCTAAGGTGGCATTCTCTGCAGCTTATAGAGAACTCAAGTCTTTTATTAGTTTCATGAGCTTTACACTGGAAGTGAATTGTACTATGGGATGGAAAACTGGCTCAGAGGATGGGGTAATGACATGTAGTAATAAAATCTTTAAGCTTTTGTATCTGTGACATCTTATAATAAGTATTCAAAGCCCTCAGTGAAGTAACGGAGACTGAATGTGCCACTGGAGAGGTGCAGTCTGAGAAGAGCTCGAACCAAGGCTTTCTCATGCCCATGTACATGGAATTTCTCAAACTTGTATTTGATTGTCCTCATTGTTTTTCTCTTGCGCTCGTTCTGTTCTCTGGCTGATCTGGCAGAGGTTCATATGCTTCACTAAGTTTTGTTATACAGAGCTGTTTACTTGTTTTATTCAGTGGCACGTAGGTTTCCATTCCTTAATATCAATTAAACAAGCTTTATGTTTCTTGGAATGTGAGGTGGCAATATTTTAATTCCTAGGGTGAATTGTATTTCTAATACATGATGGGGAATTACAGTGTTTCCAATACCTTCACTGCTCTGCATTCCTTGCCTGCTGCTGCAGCTGGCAATTAGGGGACAATGTGGACTTAGATAATGGTCTGAAACAGTGGAAGCACCTGCTGGCTCTTGGGTGTTTCCATTACCATTATGGAATCATGCTGGTGTGTGCAACGCTTGGCATTGGCACAGTTAATGTGGACTGATGTTTGCAGATACACGTAGATGTGCATAAATAATGAACTCAGCCTGCTGAGACCTCGCAGAATTTGCATGAGGTTGATAGGTGTTGGAGAGTTCTCAAGATTGCCTTCATTAGTGATGCTAATGAATAGTGAAAATCGTGGCCAAATTAACAAACTTCCAGTTCTGCTGATTCTTGAGGAAAAGTTGCTGTTACCAAGAGGGATGAACCTTAGCACACAATATGCAAAAATTAGGAGACACTCCCCCCCTCCCGCCCTGCAATGTAGGGACCAGAACTGGGGCAATGTAGTTGGGTCACACACAGAAAAGTGAGTAGCCCTCACAAAATCCTATGGAGATTGGGGATATATGCACTGCAGGGAGGAGGGTCTTCAGTTTTCCCCAGAACAGTGTATGTCTCTTTAGGCCTTTAGTGATCAAAACAGCTATATGTAGACAGCTGCAAGGCAAGATAATCAAGGCAGAGCCTAGTGTATAGCAATTAGTGTAAATTAGCCAATAGGGGCTGTAGAAAACTGGTAAAGCACAAGACAGAAATGAATCCTTAATCTGAATAGATAAGGTAACATGTTCCTGGTATATTATCATTCTTTCAAGTCATAGCAGCAGTACTCCTCCATTATCAGTATAAAAAAAATCTTTAAAATAATGTCTTGTTCTATTTCGTTGTCATTCCAAATATTCTGTGTTGCTAATTGATGAGTAGAACCCAAATATTACATTTTTGGGTAGCTATCATAAGTATTCTCTGTCAAGCTAATTCCTGGTTAGAAGAACACTTATGGGGTGCTCTGTTTTCAACATATATTAATCAGAGATACACAACAAAAATGCAAATTGCTTAATAGAATGAAAGTAAAAGGGACTAAAACCAGAAGCACATGGGTGGGTATGCTAGTGGCTTGAAGGAATTGTCACATATTTAAGCAATGAGAAAGCTCATTTATTTTCATTTAGTCTTTGACATTTCCTTTGATGTTACTTTTTGGAGCTGGGGGGGAATTTATTTAAATAACAATATGAGAATTTAGATTTAATGCCTTCCTTTCAACTTGTTCAAACATACAATTTTTTATCACTTAGAAATATCTCAAGTTTATTGATTGATTTATGTATTATATCAAAACAATGAGATGCACTTTAAACACTCTCTCCTAAACATGATGATGTTGTAAAAATATTGAAAAAATATTAGGGGTATGATTCAAGAGGACAGCATTATTTAATCAGAAGGAAAGAGTGTTGAGTCAGTTTTGTTACAGGAAACAAATGACAAAACCATTTAATTGTAGATGTGAGCAGTGTGCAGTAGCATAAATGAAAGTGAGAGTCCAAAACTTGAAAACTTAGATTATTGAGACAAGTGGAACTTTATTAGGAGAATGTAAAAAATAGTTTGTACTGGTGATCTAATCAGCTCTTCACAAACATGTCTGCAGCTGGTTTACTCAACTGGCAAAACCCACAAATGGTTACTTTCTTCCTTGGTAAGATTTATTTGCTGTGATTGAATCAAGTTTGTGTTCTGTTCTTTCTACAAACCCCACATCTGCCACTTTTAAAATGTAGCATTGATAGCTGTTGGCTACTGTTGGAACCATGTTATTGCTGTGGCACAAAGCAGACCACACAGTTGCAGGCTAAAATGAATGAAGAGACATCAAAGGCTCAATGTGTGCGGACTACTCTTTTTTTTTCAGTACAAAAATTCTGTATGTTTGAGTTTATCACCCTGAATAAGTTTGTAAAGCAGTGCAAGTGTTTTTTATAATACGTAGAATGACTTCTACCATTTCTTTTCCAGGTGTGAGTGTTCAAGTAATTAAAAAAAATAAAGTTTATGCTTTTACTGTACCTAAGATAGTCTAAAGATTCTTTTAGCCTTCTAAAGAATTCTTTATTGCAGTCCTTGGGCAAAAAAAACATGGCTAAGGATATATATGAATTGGAATTAATAATCTGAATGGGTTTTCATTCACTTTTTACTAAATTTTACCATATCATTAATCATGTCTGAAGAATGTAAACATGATAAAATTTATTTCAGATACATTATTCAAAACCATGTGTTTTTTTAATTAGAAAAGCAAGGCATTTAAAATGAATGATAAATATATTTGTTGTACCACGAGAAAATTCATAATCCTAGAAACAGAATGAATACATTTCATGTTTACCGAATAATAGCTTTAGTTTAGTATTTTCCACGTGCTTTGTATTTTTTTAATGTATAAATTTTCTTGATGTGCATGTACAGTTTCTCACATGTTAATATGTATTCATCATCATCATCATGGCTTGGCTTTGTGAATGAAGATTTGGGAAGGGCTCTACCCGCGCTTGCTGCAGAGTCGCTGATGGCTGAAAAGGCCAATGCGCGACAGACAAGTCCGGTTGCAAAAGGCACAGCAGAGACACTCCCCAGGTGGTATCGAATGGACACAGTTCTTTCTGTGTTGTCTTTTCTCCTCAAGACTGATCCTGCCTGTGTTCTCAAGGAAGCAGCAGCGTTGTAGATCGTTTGTCTCCAGGCCTCCCAGGCCGGAGTAGACCAGTGGTGATGATCACTATGGCCAAGGCTGAGATGTTGTTTCAGGGAGTCCTTGTATCTCCTCTTTGGGGCTCCTCTCTTACGACAGCCAGTGGCAAGTTCACCATAGAGCACGATCTTAGGGAGGCGGTGGTCCTTCATCCTGGAGACGTGCCCTGCCCAACGCAGCTGTGTTCTCAGCAGCATGGCCTCGATACTTGTGACTGCAGCCTGTTCAAGAACAGATGTATTGGTCACATAGTCCAGTGGATGTTTAGGATTGTACGGAGGCAGCGTTGATGGAAGCATTCTAAGAGTTGCAAGTGGTGGTGGTAAATGAACCATGATTCAGATCCGTATAAAAGATGTATTAATTTGTTCTTATATTTCGTAGGACTATTTTGAAAGAGAGTGGTTTTGCAAGATACCTTCATTCAGCTGTCTTAATCAATGGAGCTATGCTCATTTTCGGTGGAAACACTCATAATGATACTTCCCTGAGCAATGGTGCAAAGTGTTTTTCTGCTGACTTTCTTGCATATGATATAGGTATGTATTGTATTATGTACTTCTCATCTGAGTTTTAAATACCACAACTTTTCTTTCAAGTCCAGCTAATATGATTCTTTAAAGTTTTGATCCCAAACACCTTAAAGTTACTCATAAATTATACAGGTTTTTGTTCCATAATTGTTTAAAATTTTTGGTTTGTGGGACAAAGCGTAGTAGCTAAAATGATCAGTTTTAAAATATGTGCCTAATACTGTTTTATATTATGAATAGCAAATATATTGCTAAATGAATTACAAGAGGTGGTGCCCTTTGATATTACAAAAGTGAGTTGAACACAGACCTCTAAAAGTTGACATATTTTTCATAGAGAATATCTATATAGCACTAATAAAATGTGTTGCTGGAATTAAACATAACTAAAACCAACCCTCAAACAGACAAACAAAAGCCTACCACCCCCACCCACCCCCAATCGAAACCAAAACATTTCCCTGCAAGTAACACTTGAGGTTCCTCAAAAGGTCTGGAATTGATGATGCTTGGAAAATACACTGCCACCACAATGAGTCTGAATTGAAAATCAGGGAGTGGAGAAGCCAAGGTGTAGTTGGAGGTCTGAAAGGTGGGGTAGTCAGATGGTGATGCTCAGGTAACACAAGCTAAAAAGCAATTCGGAAACACAGGAAGTCCACACGACAGAAGCAGTGTTGAGAAACAGCCTCTTGGGAGATGGATTGTGACAGATTAATACACACAGGTTGGGGCTGGTAGCTGAGATGTGTGGATTTTTGCTGGATAGCTTCTTCTGACAAGTTGCCCTCCCCCTTCCTGCCTCTTTCTAAGCATTTCTCATCAGAATATTGATTAAAAGTTTCCTGTCTTTGAGACTCTAATAATGGCTTGATCAAAATAACTGCATCAGTTTGCCTGTTTCACATGGAGGAATACCCTACACACAGTCTGACATGAGCAGCCTTGCTGAGTGGGAGGAAAATCCTAGGGGATATAGATCCCTCATTTAGATTAATGGAATAACTACATTAAATGAATTGTGGTAATAAAAGGATATGGAATACTTCTGCATCATGTTATGGATGAAATGTGTTTATCCACAGATAACAGTGTAATGAAAATGTCCCAGCTCTTTGTGCTTGGTTTCATGGAACAGAATGCAGTCTTAGTAGGATGGTGTTAAAAAAGGTTTACTTCTGAAGCACCAGAGCCTGCTACTATGCAGTGCAAGTGTCAAAATACAAAAATCTTTCCCAGTTACCCAAATTCAAAAGTAGAAGTGAACAGTAACAAAAGAACCCCACAAAACTTTGCCCATAACAGGTGGGGAGGAGGCTGGACTGTCTTTCAGGGGGAATGAGATGATTGGGCATGACAGTTGTTGTGAGATAGTGTTTGATAGAACAAGGTGCAAGTTCTACACTTGAGTAATGATAGAAATTTTCTCTTTCAAATTGAAGGAAATGACAGGCATGTGTGTCTCATTCAGCAGTGGTGTATGGATGTAGAAATGGCTTATACAGTCCTAACGAAGGTGTCATTCTTGAGGCCCTGAATTTTTTTGTAGTATTTTGGCAACACACATTTCAGGCAGACAAACTCAAAGAGGACTCCGCAGGGCAAGTGATATTAAGGCCGACTGAAACCTGAAGAGACTTTAGGAGATAATAAAAGGATGTGGTATATTTAATATCCAAGAGAATGGCTGAGAGCAGAAAAGATTGTTGTTTGTAAATATATGATAAGAATACGGTTTGGAGGAAACCTGTTTAAGATAAGACAAGATGAGTGTCAACTTTCAGTCTGTAGAATGTTTCCAAACATTTGAGCTGTGCACTTACGGAAAAACCTCCCTATAGGATTGTGAAGGCTATAAATCTAAGGGAATTTAATGAATCCATAATCTGTTTCTTGTCTTTTTTATAGCTGCTGCTGTTTTTACCACAAGTAGTTTTTCCCCTTCCCTGATTTTCATGATTTTATGCTTAGGCTTTAAGTACAAACATACAGTTCATATTTGGGCCAAAAAGCACAGTCTCGTGTCCTGGGAGCTAAAAAATGGAAAATGGATGTCTGGGAAATGGACTCATGCATGATCCTGGTGAGAATAGCCTGTGGATATTGCCTGCATCTATTTTTGGCAAGAGTTTATCAGCTGCCTACAGTGGTATAAGAGGCTGAGACATGATCCTTTTTGTAGGGCTACTTAATGGCTCTTTATGGCATTTTGTATAATATCAATGCAATATGTTTGCTTTAATACAAAAATAATGAGTAAATTAAGTACATGGAACATATATGGGTTATTTGCTGCAGGTTTCACCAAGTGTGCAAATAAAACCTTTGCAGGACAGTTGAATTTTTTTAGTGTATTATGTATTCCATAGCTTCTGATAGGCATCTGATGATGTGAGCTATTGATTTTGTTCTCACTTCAGTTCAAATTTGGTTTTAATTTTTAATGAAACAAAGCTCCCTCCTCATTTTGGAGGATAATATTACATATTTGTCTACATTTATTTGTAGAATGTGCACTGATGAATCAAGAGTGTGAGTCCCAGCATCTAAGTGTAACTTTCTGACTTTCACATATCACTAGTTTTATATCCTCCTTTATGAAAGTGTTTTATGCTGGTGTTTTGGTCTTTTTTTTTTTTTTTCAAGAGGAACAATATTTTGGTTTGTCCAGTCCATTATGCTGTCTAATATGGTATTTGTACTTTCTTGCAAATCACACTCTCTATGTGTTATCAAACTGATGAAGTACAAAAGAAATAGCTGTAGTAATTACTCTTTGAATGTAGTAATTGTTCTTGAAAAAATGAAATCTATGAAGATTGATTGATTGCAACTTAATCTTCTGTATTATTCATTTCACCAAATTAAAACCACAATTTCAGACATACTTTTTCAGAAAACATTAAATATTTTACTAAGAATTAATTAATTATGGAATGGGTAGATTTCAGAATTCTACTTATTTTATATTGTGATTTTTTGAACAATACTTGGAAGGAAAAATATATGATACTATCAGCATCACATTTCCTAGATACCTTGCAAGTGATGGAGTGTGATGCCCTGTCTAGTAAAAAAATGGGTGCTGTCTGGAAACCAGCTGAATCCTGGAGATAGTCTGTACTATTTATGTTCAAGTTGGGCTATAGAGTACTTTTGGTTATCTCTTGTATTATATGTGATATAGTCTTATGGATAGATTGCTTCAGCTTTTTATTATCCATGAAAACATTGTTTTTCATATTAATGTGAAATAACTGTTTGGGTGGCTTCATCTCAGTTAAGTTTAGCTTTCTAAATTGTTTGTTGGTAATGCAATTTGGTAATCCACACTCCTACTCTAGTCAAGGGAGGGAGATAAGTATCTCCCAGAGAGCTATTAATTTTACCAAGCTTAGGAAAGAGTTGCCTTTTTTCCCCCCCTTCTTTTCTGAATCAGTCATTGCTCTCTAAGTTCTGATCTTAGTCTATACCTGTAAGTTTCTGACGTTTGTGTCATGAGCCAAGAGCTCAATTCAGTCATTAGAAGTCCTTACAGCATATTTGTTAAAGCTGAAGACTCAGAGGTGTGGAGATGTTATAAAAACTATTATGATGCCATAATTTTCATCATATAATATTGTTGCTTTGGTTGTTTGTTTTTTTTTTAACTTTAGAACTGTGATACAGGAGCCACCACGTGCTTAAAACTTGCATTTCTATTTCAATCAGAGGTTAGAAATGTAATTTAGATTATATTTTATGAGTATTCAGATGCAAAATTTGCAAATAAAAATAGATTATTAGACATAGAATCAGTTTAAAACAGATTCTAACTATTGAAACTAGTATTAAAATATTCATCTATACTTAAATAGATGCTTTTTTCAAAGATTAAGGATATTTATTTTAGTTCCTGGTCAAATAGTACTGTTAGTAAGCATATATCTGTATGCCTAACTTCCTGAAGTTCAGTTCATGAAGTATTTAGTCTCTGTCCTTTTGTTCCATATATGCCAATGCTAAGGTGTCTGGATACCCTAGAAATGTGTAGAGAAATACTGACAGGGAATCTCTATAAAAGCCAAAATCTGAAGTCCTTGGAACATGGCAGCTGTTTCTACGTTCTCTCCTAATGGTTGTTGTATTTCAGCATTGTTTGGATCTATGGCAGAAGTGCAACAGCACATATATTTACACCAATAACATACTCCACAATGTTTCTTTTGTAGTGTACAAATTCAGTTGCTTATGAAAGACAATCTGACATGTGAAATACTAAGTTTCTTCCAGGGTATTCAAACAAAGCTTNCTCTGTCCTTTTGTTCCATATATGCCAATGCTAAGGTGTCTGGATACCCTAGAAATGTGTAGAGAAATACTGACAGGGAATCTCTATAAAAGCCAAAATCTGAAGTCCTTGGAACATGGCAGCTGTTTCTACGTTCTCTCCTAATGGTTGTTGTATTTCAGCATTGTTTGGATCTATGGCAGAAGTGCAACAGCACATATATTTACACCAATAACATACTCCACAATGTTTCTTTTGTAGTGTACAAATTCAGTTGCTTATGAAAGACAATCTGACATGTGAAATACTAAGTTTCTTCCAGGGTATTCAAACAAAGCTTAAAAGCCTTTTCTTTTTTTGGGGGAAAAAAAAAATCAGAATTATCTCATGAGATTGACTTTAGTTCCACTTGTAATCAAACCTATTGCTTGTATTTTGTAATAAAATGAATTGCTTATTCATAAATTGTTTGCTTGTAAAATAAGTTGCTTCACCTCTAGTCTTCGTCATCGACAAAATGAGCAAGTTTAAATGTCTGTAAATTTATTTTTTCCAATGTAAACCCATTTATTTTTGCAATTCTCCCTCCTTCTGGAGTTACAAATGGATTATCAATGTGCCATCACAAAGAAAATGTAAAGCAGCCGCTGTGAAAGATTAAGTTTTATGTGTTCCTGAGCACTTAAGTCATAAATGTAGTTGTGGTGCAGTCGGTAGTAGCAATTACCTCCATATTGCTGTGCTATTAGAAGAGCAAAGCCATAATAATGTAATGCACTAATTGCTCCATTTAATAGTAAAGCTTAAGGTTGTTGGTTTCTTTATATTGCTTAGGGAGTCACTGTTCTATGTGTAGACACTGTTGTAGACGTTAGTTCTATAGTTTAAATTCAGTTCATGCTGTTCTGAACATCCTTGCCATTGTGTTTTCCTAAGAGTAAGGAGATTTTTATCATCTGATTAAAGAAAAATATTTATGCAGGGTGGAAAGAATCAGGAAATAAGCTTTTGTTCATAACTAACTTTCATGATGTTTTAGTTGTTTGTGTTTAGTCTTTAGTTGTCCAGAGTCACAAAAAAGAACTAGACAGAAGTATAATGGTGTCCATACTTTGTGAACCAATATTACTGCTTTTACCAGAGAAAAACTGAGTAGTTATTGGAAATACATGAAGAGAAAATAGAAGCATAAGCTGCCACTGGATTCTATGTAGAAGATGAGGCTGCACTGCCAGTGTTGCAGACTGTGATTGAGCAGAATAAATACGTAGGGATTTCAAATAATTTAAGTTGTTTGGAATTGAGAAATTATTTGATAATGTAAACATAAAATAGGTAGTTTCATATACCTTCTCTTAAAACTTATCTATGATTGTATCTAAGTGTTTGTCACTAAATCTGTTGTCACTAAATCTAAGGCTGCCAGTGCAGAAATACCAATTTGATTCTGGAGATAAAGTATGGAACACTGGTTGCCACTCTTTTAGAGACTGTCCTAACAACTTCCTATTTCTGGCAATATTAATTTTTTCTATTTTTTTTTTTATCTGTTCAATGGAACAGCATTAACTTGGAGTAGTGAAAAGTTACCTCCCTAGAACAGTGAGGGTACTTTTGCTCAGAGATGAAAACTTTAGGTTTGAATCCCACTGAACCTGCATCTTGAATCATTACTCTAACTACTACTTTACTATATAAAGAAAGTATTTTTTTTCCTAATTGTGTTTTGGAAGTATTAACCCTTTCCGTTATTTAAAATGTACTGTGAGAGTATCACTTTGAGATGACCATGGTGCTTCTGTTCAGGCTTGATTGCAGAATTGGGCATTGTGGGGTGGGGGATGAAGAGAGTTGTAAATAAGCTTCTTCTCAATGCCTACAGTTTTTCAACTGAGTTTCTGGATTTTTTATTGCAAAGGGCATTTTTCAATTCTTTGATGCTCTCTTATTCTTTAGAAAATATTGTAGATTTGGAAGTGAGTTGTCAAGATTTTCAGGGTTATTCTCATATTCTCTTTAGTTGTTGAAAATAATTAAGATGTCCTTAATGCACTTAATAAATCAGAATGGGAGAACAATCACCTTTAAAACAGCTTGTAGATGTGCAGTTCTCTAAGATTTCCTCGATCAAAATTTAAATTTGAGATAGTTGGATGCTCATCTTTTATAATTTTCAGAACTACCTTTTTAATTTATGATACCGGGATAGCTTCTAGTAATGGATGTACACTGCTGCAGCACTGAGAGGTTTTCCATGAAATGTCTTGGTCCTCTGATATCAGTGATGCAATATTGACAGTAGGTTGTACATGAGGTGTGTTGAGGCCTGACCTATTGGAGTGTGGACCCTGGAGTGCATCACCCTGTGCAAAGTTCAGTTGGGGTTTTTCTCTGCCAGCATCAGCTGGATTGCTTTAAATCTAGTGCATTTCTGTGGTGTGTTTCATCACATAACAAATTTGTGTGACTCGCAACTCACTCTGAGAGTCACTTCTGTGTCATCTAGTGACCATTTAATCCACACTAGGGGGGAGTATGAACCTTTTTGTTTTCATGACATAACATAGTACTGCTTGTTCTTGAAGTTCTAGAAGCCCTAGTAACAGAGAGAAAACCCCCAGTATTTCTCCTTATACTTTTCACTGACTAAAAATTCTACTAATCAGTTTGGAATGAATAGTGTTGTTCCTGCATCTGCTTAGTAACTGGTTCTATTAAAAGCACTATGTGCTTCCACGTGCTTTATATTGTACTTGATTACATACAGAGACAATGGGAAATGCAACAACTACCATGTCTTCCTTCCCCTTACTGTCTGTATAATACCTGAAGAGTGCGTAACATTTTATGGAAGAAAGTATTTTATTCTTTGCTCCATGGAGTTAACCATCATTATTAGGCTTAATACAACACACAGAATGCTGTAATATTGATAAATAATGTTGTAATTCACACTGCAGTCACCCTTTGGCACTTCCTTCTTGGAACAATACAGTGAAGTCCGGAAATTTGGGTACTTAGAGATATTCAAAACAAGTTTGAAGATGATGGGCAGGAATAAATTCTATTTGATTCTTTACCAAAACCTACCAAGAATCCATTGGCTAACTACCAGTATTTTGTATTAATCTGCTTTGTGTTACTGACTCTGCAGTTCTCTATATGCATATATCCACTTATCCACTTGTCTGTATTAGGAAGAGTGTGCTGAGCTATGAGATTTTTTTTTTTTTTTGTCTTCATGTCCAAGTTGGTAGTTTTGCCATTGGTTTAAAATAAAGTATTCCTCTCTGCATATAAATAAAGCCATGCTTTTATTTGGATTAAATTTGAGAAGTCTCTCTCTTTTTAACTTGTTTTTAACTTTGGATTTAATCCCTATCTTTGTGTGTATAGCAGATTTTATTTTTTTTTTTAAGTGTAAAAGCTCTAACCCTCTGTCTGATATGAAAGGTTTCCTGAGAGTTTACCCTACCTGTGTCCAAAATCTGTTATGACATTCGGGAAATGTTTTGCTTGCTCTGTAGAAAAGTACTTTCTTTGCTCCATTTTAAAGGTATTTCTTTGAAGTTTCAATCTGCAGGTGGTCCTTATTTCTATTGTTGTGGGATTTGAATTTTTGAAGTCTGTAAAGTTCAAGCAGGAAATAATAAAGAAAGGGCTAATTGTTCTAAAGAACTAATATCCCAGTCAGGAAAGAAAAATGAAACCACACTAGAACCATATTTGTAAATGTTTCTACAGTAGTACTAAAAGAAATGTGCTTGAATAGTTAATTTGATGTGGAGATACAGCATTCATATCCAATATATGGTGAAAGGAAAGTAAATAGTAGCATTATTAAATCAAGATACTCCAAGTAAGACAATAATGAGTTGGGTTGCACAGCTGGAGGTGTGGTAGTTTTTCTGAAAACACTTCTGAAAAGAACTAAGTTCACTGTCATAGATGTTCCTTGAAAGTGTATGAATTGAAATCCTGTGGCTGATTTGAGAGTGTGTAAATATTAGGACACTATAACTGATGACTTGATAACAATGATGGCAGTGCTTGTTGCTTTGGGTGTTGAAACTGGCTGTGAAGATAGAGAACTCTGCATAATAAAGCAACACTTCCATCAGTGTCCTGTGGTCTTAATAAATGTCAGGATAGATCAGTGTTGCTGACAGGGTCTTGGAGCACCTAGTCAACAATAGGAGTACATGTTGATTTATTTTTGAGCAATTAAAATACAGTTTGCATATATTCTGCTGAAAACTTTTCAGATTATTTGATATATGTTTTCATACATTTTATTTTTGTCTTTCAGCTTGTGATGAATGGAAGATTTTACCAAAACCTAATTTGCATCGAGATGTCAACAGATTTGGTCACACTGCTGTTGTCAGTAATGGGTAAATGAAGTGTCTTTTAAATCTTCCTCACCGCTTTTCTGAATTAAAAAAACCCCAAACAGTTGTAGCAGAAATTACGCTTTTGTGAAGTATGATTCAATGACATAGAACTGATGTAATTTATTAAAGGAAAAAGTATTGCTTGTCAGAGTCTTTACTTGTCTTAGGTAATCAGTCCAGCTAATCATCATCATAATCTGCCATGCTGTGGAATCTGTTCAATGGCATTTTAAGTTAACCTTGGAGTGTACTGGGGCATTTTCTCAGTATTGTAAGCTACAGTGAATTTGATATTTGGTACCCACTATAATCCTCACCTACCTCTGGTGGGAGAAATATTTTTCTTTTTGCAGCCTGCTATGATTTCTTGTTCTTCTAAAATCATAAAATAACCACATAACTAGAATTTGCTTGGAACAAAGGCAATATTTTGATGATACTGATACAATCATCAGCTTTAACCACTTGCAGGAGGAAAAGCCTGCCAGCATCTAGACAATATTAAGTATATTGCTTATCCTCTAGAAAATGTAGCATTCTATCATGTTGTTTCCTGTTGAGTAGAGAAGCATAGTACAGCGTCATCACCTAGAAACAGCAGGTAAAGTGGATCTGGAGGTTTCTGGATTTGGTGACTGAGCTCTGCTTCTTTTACCCCAATCACCAAAGACAAAGTTTTTTACTGGAAAAGTTGTGGAGAACCAAGTTGAGATTTAAAGTAATCTGTACTGATTGCTTGTGTCAGTTTTACTTTTGCTGGTTGCCAACTGAGATCTGATAGTTGCATTGCTGTAGATCATTGTACCTCTTCTACATTATTCATCACATTACTAAACACAGTATTAAGTGTATGTGGGCCACTTACAGATCCTCTACCTAGGGATATTGTATAGGTCAGAAATAACAGAGGTAATAAGTAATACTACAAATAAGAGTGTGACTGCATTTAACAAAAATAACACTAGATTGTAAGTCTGTACACAGAACACTTGACATTAATCAATGAACAGATTTATTCATTAAGAGAAAATTGGTTGGAATTAATGAATTCAGCAACTGATAGTTTTTCATTCTGATGTGTGCATTTTATGACATCTCAGCTATGTCTGATATTTCAAGAACTGTCACTTTGAATGAATTATACTGAAGGTGAAAATTCTTTTAAGTCCTTTAGAACGTAATGGTATTTTTGGTAGGTTTTAATGTACAAAAAAGTGCAATGCAAGATACTTTTTAGATTTCTGCTAATAACTCTACGGTTAATTCTGCTTTAAGAGTATATGATACAAGAAATACACAGGTTTCCTATTTATGTCCTTTACCTGAGACTGTTCATAATTTTAAATGAGAAGGTTAAGGACTCAAGGTTTTGCTGTTGATGTCAGCAGCTACTGCATCAGAAATATTACCCCCAAAAAAGAAAAAAAATCCATCTTGCCAATTGTTGCAGGCTATCTTTGGAATCTTTGTGAGGAAAAATGTTCTTGAACTTCTTACTCTGTTCTCATTACTGAGCTGCAAAAATGAAAAGTTTCCTCCAGAGCTCTTTGTTGTTCTTTCCAGAAATTTGGTATATGCCACTACCTAATACATACAGCAAAATGAGCTTCCAGCAATTTTTTTTGTTAGTTTAAACTTCCACAGAGGAAAAAAATTGAAAAACTAGTAATTAAAGGAACCACTGACAGAGTCTTTATTAGAGAAAGATGAAGAAAGTTTTTTATAATGTTATGTGGGTTTTTTATTGTATATCATGACAGATGAATCAATATGTGTCTACAGTAACAGTTATATTTACTTGATTTTTCCTAATAGGTCTATGTATATATTTGGAGGTTTTTCGAGTGTTCTATTGAATGACATTCTTGTGTACAAACCTCCAAACTGTGAAGCATTCAGAGATGAAGAGCTGTGTAAAAATGCTCGTCCAGGAATAAGGTGCCTGTGGAACAAGAAACACTGTGAATCTTGGGAATCTGGACATGCTAATAACATCCTTAGAGCAAAATGTCCTAAGAAAACAGGTAAGTGAATTCTAGTCTTTTAGTGTCAGATTTGCAATGCAATGTAGGAGATGGGGGGTGGGAGGTGGTGACGGACAACCCGCAAATGACTCCCAAAAAATGTAACCACGTGGAACCAGTGGCTGGAATGTTAAGACTGTTCCTCTCTGAAAATACCCAGTGCAAGAGATTTAGATGATTTTTTAAAAAAATCATTCAGTTTTGGAATCTTTTGTATTTTAAATATAGGGAAGTAGGTGCAAAAGAGCACAAGTTTAAGGTGCTAAGGGAAAGCAAAACAGCAGTCAGAGCAAAAATGGTCACTGCAGGTGGTCACTGTAGTGCCAGCATTACAGACATATGGATCTCATACCTGTATGTGTCAATAAGTGAAAAGGAAAGCAAGGCTGCTTCAAATAGATTGTCTGTCAAACAGTAGCATTTGTACAGAAGAAAATAGCACAGTCTCAGATGGAAAAAAACTTGAGACAAACAAGCCCTTTGCTGCAGTATGTCAGAATGGGTTCAAGTTTGTCATATGAATTTCTATCCTGTATTGTTTGAAAGAGCAATTTAGTGTTGTGAATAACTGTGCAACTTATTCCTAAAGCATTTTGGCTTGTCACAAATAAATTGCTTGTGAAAGCATTGTTCTTACATGTCACATGAACAGAATATTTATCCCTGCTACATGAACCTACTATTTTTTCTGTGCATCTTTCCTTTCAGCACAGTGTAAAATTGCTTCCCAAACTTTGGCTGTGTGCTGTATGTACAAACTGCCACACTATTAAACTGACAGTCTATCTTTAATGCTTATTGAAAAACTATTAACACTGCTATTAATCAACACTTCAAGACAGTTTATTTTTCTGTTAGATTTTGCTAAGTTAGTTTCTGGACTAGCTATAAAGTTGCAAACTCATAAAATAAAAGGTGCTTGATAGAACAAAAATGTTATCCAGGTGAAGTTCTGTGGAAAACTACTTTTGTACATTTTCATAACATTTAAAGATCTAAAGCCTGGAGAGTTTAATCCATATATATATAAAAAAAGGTCTTGAGGCAATAAATTCAATACAGATGAAAGTGGGTCTTATAAAAAGTTGATTATATCAACAGGTGCTTAAAAAAAACCCCAAACAAAACAAGGCACAGACAGAAAGGCTGAAGGAAAATAAACAAGTTAGTGCAGTTTCTAAAGTACAGCTACTGCAGTGGCAATAAACTACAACTCAACTTGCAAGACGTGAAGTCTGTAGAATTCCGGTTCCAAAGAAGTTGTGTGAACAGCACTGCTTCAATGCTGTCAAATTCTTCCAGTTTCAGGTGTTAATTTTTTGCCAAAGACAATTTTCTTACATTATTTTACATCACTTGGCTCAATTTTTACCTGGTTGAAAGTATCATCTGAGAAACTGCTGATGGTCATTATTAAAGGATAAGCAGAAATTTTAGTGAGTTTTCAAAAGATCGATTCTTGGATGGAAATGCTTCCCTGGCAAGAGAGTCTCTTAATCTTGCATGACCCTGAGACTAAAGGAGCCAAACCAAACAGGAGTTAAACACAGTAATTAGGGTAGAAAATTGTATAGGTTCTCCTATTTTGGGTCATGGTGATTTTTCAGATTTTTACCTCTTTTAAACAGGAGTAACAATTTGTGTCTCAAACTATTTTAAATAACCTGAATTTTAGTCCAAGTTCAGGTATTAAGGATTTAACATGAAGACTTTCTCAAGCGTGTTTTGTAGAGAAGGACAGAACTCTAACTTATCATAAAAAGTCCATAAAATCTGTCTTAGATATTTTTTTATTTACTAATTTTATCTTCTTGCATAGCCATCTAATATTTTTATCAGAAACCTGCATCTAAACAGAATCTTTCTTCTGTGTTAAAGAATTGAAGAAAAAATAGTTGAAAAAAGTTTGTTTTCAACAAAGAAGTTGAAAACTTCTGATTTATGCATTGTGCTACGAGAGCTTGTATGCTGTAACTCAGTGAATATTCTTTCAGTTGATATGAAACTTATGAGCCTTCAGATATAGTTGTTACTAAAGGAATTTTTAAAGGAGTAAATCTTATTAACTGAATAGAATTAATTTCCTGCCGTAACTTAAACCTTTAAGAATGGCTGGAATTCAAATGGCGGATGTAGTAGGAAAAGCTTTAAGCAAGTGTTTGAAAGGTGATATTATTCTCCTTTTGTGGCACCTTTCCTTTTGACTGTCACTTGTGTTCCAGCTGCTGCAGACGACAGATGTTACCGGTACGCGGACTGTGCGAGCTGCACTGCCAACACAAACGGGTGCCAGTGGTGTGATGACAAGAAGTGCATTTCCTCAAATAGTAACTGTAGCATGGTGAGTCTTTGCAAATCTTTGAGCATGTTATCAGTACTGTTCCTTTTCTAGGTCTTGTAGACTAATACTTGCTTGTTTTGAGCACGCACATCAATGTTTGCCAGGCTTTTACAGTAAAAATATTGCAGAAGGCAAAAAAAAATCTTGTTTGGGGTAAACAAAATTATTCTTTAGGGTTGTGTTTAGCCCGTTGTATATTTCTCAGGAAAATAGCATTATCTCCTAATTAATGACATTTGAAGGGCCACAAAGTCCATTATTAACTTGTATTTTCTGCATATGTCGGGTACAATACAGAGGCAGAAGCTGTGGAATCCTGTGAAGGGTGGCTGTTTGGTTTTTTCTCAGTCTTATTAGTCTTGGTATTCTGATCATTGATCATCCTAGAAATTTTTTTCTTTAAGTCACAGACTTACTTGTCATCTCATTAAAGGAATATGAGCCTCTGTAACCAGGAGATTAACTGGCTTGTGATGATTTGGTGATGTTTTTAAGTACAAGCAATCAGATCGCATAGATTCAAGCAACTTTATAATTTTCTCTTTTTAATATTGCTTAGTGCCATGTTTTATACTTTATGTTGTTGTTCACCAGCTGCTCCATCTCTTGCATGTTCATTTGATTTTTCACAAGCTTGTAATACTATTTTTGTTTTATAAATTTCGCCTCCTTATACTTTTCAAGTAACTGCACACACATGGCTGTACTTGAGTTCAAAACCCTTTTTTCAAACCCTTCCATTAGTAAAAGTAGCTTGCTCTCTGGCTTGAACCTGTTGCAAATCAATCTTGTTCTCCAGACAGACAAATTAGGGTGTGACTTGAATTGACTCAGACTCAAATCTTGCCCATTCAGAGTGAGCACAGCCAGCTCTAATCACTGGCATTTGTAGCTAGTCACTACTAATAAAAGCAATGCAGACACAAATTCATCAGTGGCCACGTTATAAGTCTGCCAGAGAGATTTCACATTCCAGGCACTAATGGTTAGTTTCTTTTGTGATCTTCAAGGGCTCTTCTTTTCCTGACACGTTGTACTATATTAGGTACTAATTTTCTAACCGTGGTTTTCAACTCCTGAGCAAGGAACAGTTGCTAAGGAGCAGACCATCTTCATCCCATAATAAATATGAAGCACTCGGTATTTTAGCACAAGTTTCTTAGTTCAGTGTCCTTCTCTGACAACCTTTCATGACTAAGATTGTCAGCTTAATTAGCAACTGATGCACCAGTCTTCTCTATATCATTTCCTGTCTTTTATTCAGGGTTTGAAGTGAATAGTAAAGGCTGTTAGTGCACTTACTGAAGAATGGGATAGTGAAAATTCATCAAAATGATTTCTTAAAAGAGGTGCCATCATAAATTGAAGGTGGCTGTTGCAAAATTAGTCTATTGGCCAGGAGATTATGGAGGAAGGATTTTGTGCCTTTGATACAAATCCCCCAAAATAGCATGAACAGAATGGCTCCACATGAAGAAAAAGAATGGATCAGGCTGATTATCCTTTTTCATAGACTGCTACTTCTGCACTAGGCCCACAAAATGAAAATGTTGTGACAGCACTGTAATAATATGGGATAACAAGCTGTAGACTCAGAAATATCACAAGGAGAAAGCCCCATTTTTGCAGCTGAACAAGGGCCTTGATTTATGACTTAGATCATAGAACTCCAGATGAGACAGACAATAACATTTTAGAATCTGCTGCTTTTGCCTTGTGGAAACTGGCCAGCATACTAAAGATATGCTGTCAACCAGTTTGGTTTGGCCTCGTGGTCACAGATATTTGCAAAGCAGCAATTGCTCTGCAATTGGTAGGCCTGTAAAATATGAAAATTTCCCTGAAATAATTCCTTTTGGGCAGATGGACTTCATAAGCAGTGCTAATGCCTTGGTGATGCACATATACCTGCCTATATTCACCATCTGATGTGAGTCAGCATGTTAACAGGACACTATCAAGGTATATATCGTACTCATATCTGAGGTAAGTGCAAGCAGAGGCTTGCAATGCCAGGTTGTTCTGGAAGACTGACTCACTTCAGTGCTAGAAACTGGTTTGTTTTTGTCTCAGTAAAACTCACTGTATCCTGTGATTTAGTTGGCCCCGTCATGTCTGATGCAAATGTTGAGAGGTGAATGATCTCTTGCCCTACTGGGAAATAGTTTAGTTAAAGAAGCAGAGTGGTTTAGGATGGTACTGAACTTTGACTAGTGAGTAGATTGGAGAGAACCCTAGCAGTAGTGCCTTATTGGCTGTTTTTGATCATTAAATAGAGGTTTGTGTCTGTTGTAACAAGGATTTTGAAGGTTGCCCTGAGAACTTTCACCAGACTGCATACAGTAGCTTTACATAATACACTGAAGTTATTCTGTAATAAAATACAGGTTTTTTTTTTAAAAAAAAAAAAGTTATTCAATTTTTATCTTTGAGATTGATGGAGTTAAAAAAGGGAAGATTACCTATTTCTTTTTTTCAAAAATGTGCAAATACAGGTACCTGTTTGCCATAGGGGCAAAAGCAACAATAATTCTGTCATTAATACTGTCTCTTGCGAATTACAGACTTCCTGAAATATCACATACTGATATCTTTATAGCTTCCTCCTTCAAGCTCTTTCATGGAGCCTCTTGCATCTGACCCAGGACCATTTTCAGCTTTAAGACCTAGAATATTGTATAAGGCTTGGTCACAAAGAAGGAAATGACAATTAGTGTACTTACTCTCTTCCTCCCACTCATTGCCTGTCTACACAAAAATGGAAATTTAAAGAGGAATATTCTGATTGACTTGTAAAACATAATGTTTCTGTATACATGTCCCTTTAAGCACTACACATCACTGTCTTTTTCTAAAATTGGGAGAAAGAGCTTTCTGTCATGCTCATATCTGCCTTTTTTTCCTCAGATTCTTTGTCTTGCATCTTCCTTCCTTTCTCCCCCCTTCCCCAAAGTTCTGTGTCCTGCTTGTGATATATTTCTGATTTTTGTGGAGTACATTATATGGACTTTTAGAAGCAGTTCACTGTCCTTAAGTCTGTTACATTGATTTTGCATTTTGACACTTTCATTTATACTCTATAATATCCTGAGTGTCTTCCTGGTCCTCACTAGTTCTGAAGCATTTTGCCTATTTCTTGATAGATGAAAATCTCCAGATCTGGAGGTTTTAATGATGTTAATATGTTTATGAAACTGTATTCACTTTGTGTGTCTACACATAAAAACCTTTATCTTGCGTCTTGTGATAATGATACTCCCTTACTGATCATGTTGTGCAGCAACTTGACTATATTTATAATTTATAATGGAAATATTCTTGAAAGTTTTACCAAAAAAATAAAAGAAAAAAAGAAAAGTCTTTGAGAGAGATCAATTCCATTTTAGATTGCTACACCTTTACAAGGTGTCATTTTTCTTGAGGTAGTAGTGTGGATAAGTAAACAAAGAATTGGTCTGCTCCTCGGGGAGGAGCTGCCCCATGATTGCAAAATCTTTTTTTCCGTGGTAAATGACTGAAGAGGGCTCAGCAATTGCAACAAAATGCAAAGTTTTCTTTATTAAGGAAGACCAGAGAGAGCTTGAATTTTAGAGTAAAAAAATTTGCTTTATTCTTTTTTTTTTTTTCCTCTTCAGAAATGGAACCAAATAGTAGTTGGTAAAGTGGCAGAGAGCCCCAATATATTGAGTAGTCTTTTTTAAGGATAGCAATATACTAAGTCCACATTCTGGCCACAAAACTGTTTTGGTTTTTTTCAGGCATATGTAGGCCCATTAGAAAATTGTGATTGCATTGAGATCCTGAAAGCACAGGAATGCTTTTTTTGCTTGCCAGCCTTCCTTAAACTGTGCTTAAGCAAGAGATGGTGAGCTGGGTTTGGACATGTACCATGCCACTTATAGTTCTGTTTGGCTCAGAAAAAATATTTATCATGTACACATGGAAGTTGTTACTATATTTGATGTGAAAGAACTTTAAAGGTTTTCCCTTTTGTCTTTTATTTTACTTTTTTTTTTCTTTCCCTAACCCACTTCTTTGTCTCCTTCCTCACTGTTTTCTTTGGGAAACAACTGGAAATGCTTGCACTGGTTACCAAAAGAAATTGGATTTGATTCTTTATACCCTCAAAATAACTCATCGCATTTCTACACCAAACTCTGAAGGCAAACAGCAGTCCTGAGGGGTGCAGTTCAGGAATTAATGAAGAATGTCTTCCTTCTCCCCTTCCATTGTCTTACTCCTTTACAGTAAAAACTGAAGTAATCTGTGGAGATCAGGGGTAGCCGTAACAATGTGCTCCACTGGTTGTCCACACTGTTGGCCTATAATCCTTCAGTTTATAGGAATGTTAACTGCTCACACTAAAAGATAAGTTACTTTTAGTAACTTATCCTCTTAATTGCTTGAGGAGAGTATTTTGCAGGATTGAACTGCAGCAGTGAAATAATACTATACTTGAAAATTGTGAGACAAAACGTTTTCATTTCAAAACCATATAAGTGCTTGCAAATAAATTGAAAAATCACAGTTATAAAATTTTAGCTCTTATTCTGACTCTTCACATTAAGCTTGTTATAAAATCTACTCTTTTATTGTAATAAACATATGGGAGGGCAGAGTAAAAGGAGAACACTTAATCAAGTGGGATCAAGAACACCAGGCAAGAGAACATAATATTTTTGGCCAGAGTATGGTCTCTGATGTCTCTTTTCAAGTGGAGTGCTTGTGATTTTTCTTGTTGGGAGACACTGTGATGGGAAGAGGCACAGCTGAAGTGTTTCTGCATCCACCCTGTATTACATTTTTTAAAGCCTTGTTGCTTTTAGAAGCTCCAAAAGGGACATGTTCCTACAACCACACCCTTTCCTCCAGTAGCAGTCTCTGAGTTTCTTTGTGTTGGTCTCCACACATGCAATATGAGCTGATGTCAGTCACCTAAATACAACACAAATTGGTATGTGATTTAAAAGTGTTGTATATCTGAATGTGGCAACAATAACTAAACATTGTTGAACCCATGAAGGGTATGATAAAGAACATCCTCCTTAGGGATATGGGTTCCTAGAGGATGCTTCAAAGAGAACTATAGTCCTACATTGTTAAATATTTTTGTACAGTGCCTTAATCAAAAGAATAATTTCCTTTTTGTAATGCTTGCATCGCTTCCAGAAAGTGATGGCTCTCTTTCATGATGGAAGTCCTTGGGTGATATGCTAATACAAATAATAATAATTATAGCGATCTGCCTACATTTGAGGGATTCAAAGACTAGTCAAGAGGAAATGTATAAAGTAGTAGAAGGAAATATAAATAGAATCAAATTTATCTTGGGGGAAAAAAAGAAAATTTATTACTAAGGAGTACCCAGTAGCAAGTTTTGGGAGTAGTTTCAGAGAAATAGTACAAATCTACAAGTTAATAATTTATGATTGGAATAGACAAACTAGACAAGGTTATACCATTAACATGAAAAGTCCAGGAGGAGGAAAGCAGTACATATAGCAATTTTGGAAGTTGTGAGATAAACTCCTGTAGTATTTTCATTCTACAGTAAATATTCAGAAAATCACTGCAGTCCGTAAGTCTGTCTATATACTACCATATCAGGGTCAGTACTTAAAACATCTAAGTAAATCAGACATGAGAGGGAAGATTTATACGTAACATGATTTACTCATTTTGGTGTGTAAACATTATAAATATCCTACAGCAATATAGCACTTGTGTAACAGATGGGCTGTCATCTTTTTGAATTTCATTGGGTTTGGTAGCTTAAGTTATAACCTTAATATTGTGTTAATATGAATTACCTGTTGGATTCACATCTACATTGAACTAATGAGATTTTTCAGGCAAGCAATGTTTAAATTGGATTTAAGGGAAATAAGTACTGGGAATAAGGGAATACAACAAAGAACATTATTATAGAATCGTCACTAGTACTTTGAATTTTATTTTAAACATTAAATAACCAGCATACAACAAGCTTCGTGATTAGAAAGTAATAGAACAAATATCTTGGTTTAGTTGGAAAATTGTAATCTGTGTGTAATACCACTGAAGAGTATATAATTTAAAAAAAAATATCTGAATGTTAAGGGTATGTCAACATGAAGTGTTAAAAGTAAGTATTAGTTGAGATATTGTAGGTGAGTAGATGATGGCTACTTATGCTCTAAAAATCACTTTAAAGCATCTCTCAGCCAGTTTTGTGAGTGTGCTTCATGATAGAGTGGAATTGAATGTAGGTTTATACCAAAGGTTTCTTGTGCTTTACTGTCTGTATGCATTTATGGACCTAGATAGACGTTCTGTTACTTAATACCATCATCTTTGGCTCTGTTTCATACTGTGGTGTAGATGCCTTCTTCTAGAACTGCTTCTCTGGTTCTTTTTGCCTCACAGTAGCTATTTTTATAGGACAGAAAAATTGTGGGTACCTTTTATAGTAAGCTTACTGGTGAGGATCTGATCCAATAAAGGCAAAAAATTAAAATACAATAAAGTCCCTAAACAGCAGTGTTCTTCAGCAGGAATGAAGCTGGTTCTATGTGAGTTGAAGAATTCATTATAACAGTTGCATTATTTCA
>VYXB01007194.1:105861-126490 GCA_013397135.1 Pachyramphus minor | reverse complement strand
AGGACTTTAAAAAAAAAAAAAAAAAAAAGGAGACTTCTCCTTTCCCCCCTTCCCTATCAGTGTCCATATTCTGTGTAACTTATTGTCACACTGTCCCTTTATATGTTTAATCATACTTCAGGAGACTATTAGAGTAGAAAACAACCAAAACTTTCAGTAAATCATGCACTTGCTATCCAAGTGCAATCCATTTTTGCTGTTATATATTAATTTAATTTTTTGTTATTAGAGAGAGAGAAGAATTGTGAGGATTTGGCAAAAAGGACCTCCAGAGGTCCCTTCCAATCTCAACCACTCTGTGGTTCTCTGAGTATAAAGCTGTC
The DNA here is from genome assembly GCA_013397135.1 of Pachyramphus minor. Taxonomy (NCBI): domain Eukaryota; kingdom Metazoa; phylum Chordata; class Aves; order Passeriformes; family Tyrannidae; genus Pachyramphus; species Pachyramphus minor. The sequence continues at coordinate 126,167 of VYXB01007194.1, read as the reverse complement.
TTGCATTAGGACTTACTTCTAATTATTACTGTGAAATTAAGTTGGTAGAAACAGACTTATTGATGAGCTGATGCACTGGCTGAGGATTTAGGGTAGTTCATTAAGTACAATATCAATATTATGTCTTAATTAAAAGTACTATGCAGAGGGAAGAAAGATTTGTATCCAAAATGCCTGACTTGGAAAGGGAAACTTCAGTTTTTAGGAAAAAAAGAAAAAAAACCCACCAAACCCCCCCAGGGGTTACTGCTTTTCTTGTATACTGAGGTAACAAGGTATAGTGTTATCCCTGGTTTTACGTCATTTAGAGCAAATTCTTGCAGCTTTGGTGAATGATATGTAATTATTTTGTACCTTGTTCTGTTTGACTATTATGCTTGCTTTAACCTGCATAGGATGAAATAATTTAGTGAGAGTATAGCCCTTAATTACCTAAGAAATAGAGATTTAGTTTAGTTGTTTAAGTTCTTCCTGGTCTCTGTACAGGGAATTGACCTCTTCTCAGTACTGTTTGACACTCACAGTTGTGTAGAACAGGTGGGGTGATTTGTGCTCTAGAGTTGTGTTTTTTACTTCCAGCAACCGCTAAAGGAATCTGGACAAAGCTTAAATTCAGCCTGGCCATGATTTTCTGGGAGAGATCCACCTGCTCTGTATTTTAGTTTTGACTTCTGTCTTTTTAATAGTTTGACATATGCTTGAGATGCTGTTTTGTCTGTTTTATTTTTGTAGTCGGTTAAAAACTACACCAAATGTCACGTGAGAAATGAACAGATCTGCAATAAACTGACCAGCTGCAAGAGCTGCTCCCTGCACCTCAACTGCCAGTGGGACCAGAGGCAGCAGGAGTGCCAAGCACTACCTGGTAAGGGCTGTGGGGTGGCCATGCTGCTTTTCAGAGTTGATTTCAAAACTGAATAAACCTCATCTGCTCTTGCCGAAGAATATCGGTTCAATGAGTAGACCTGGATTTGTTTTATTCGTTCTGACTTGCCTTGTCTGTCTGTGCCTGTACAGGTGAACGCAGATGTAATTACACCACTGTTCAGGGTATCAAGGCTACCTTTAATCTGGTTAGTAGGGACTATAACATTAGCCAAAGCATAATGCGTGTACCCCTGCACAAGCCAGTCACAAACTCCAGCCTGTGGGGACCGCAGAGTGCAGCTGAATTGCTATACTGAGTGTTTTACTGTTACATATGCAATGACACTGTTACTTTTGCTAGTTTTTGGTTTTACTTTATAAATTGTAATTCAATTATACTTCAATTTTCCTGTGCAGATAGGGCCCAAGATCTAGTTTCTTGATTGTCTAATGTTGGTACCACTATGAAAGCAGTGAATATTAAAATGCTAATATGAAATATTCTCAGAAGGTGACTGTTAACATTCTGAAATAATATTTATTCTGTAATTTATATTCATAACTATGTATATGCAGTTAGATGTCAGAACCTTTTCCGTTTGATCTTTATGTCCAGATGAAATTAATGAACACAATTTTTTCCACAGAGATTATTAATTAAATAATTTGAATCAGTTTATTCTGTGCAGTTTAAAACTGAATTTTGCATTCTTTGTAAAGACTGACCATAACAGTTGCTCCAAATTACTTACTTATCTTTTAGTAGTTACCTGAGTGTGAACAAAGATGTAAAATGTTGAAGAGAAAATGTTCTCAAGATGTTATCAGAATTTCCTATCATTCTAATTGGATTTGTATCTAGGCAAATATAAATGCAGAGATAGGATGATAAAGGTAGGGTAAAGTAGTGATCTCTTAATTCTACATGAAACTAAAGTAAAGGGATGGGTTAAAACACTATTAATTATGCACATAATCTAATCCTAATATTGTGCTCAATTCTGAGCAGGGAAGAAATATTGACAAAAGATTATTGTTATGCTGAAACTTAGCATATATCTTTTAAAAACATAAAAAACAATTATAAGTTTCTTTCCATAAAAATACACTAATATGTATGATGCTACTTGGTATTTCAGAATTTTATGTGACATGAAAAGGAAAATTGAATGTGGGATGTATTTTGATTTATGATCTCGGGAAGTTAAAATTCAGACTCCCTTGGGTTTTTTAAAAGTTTTTTCAGATCAGCTTTAATCATATGCTTTTTGCACTAGCTCATCTGTGTGGAGAAAGATGGAGTCATATTGGAGATGCCTGCCTACACATAAATTCTAGTCGTGAAAGCTATGACAATGCTAAGCTGTATTGCTACAATTTAAGTGGAAATCTTGCCTCATTAACAACCTCAAAAGAAGTGGAATTTGTTCTGGATGAAATACAGAAGTATACGCTTCAGGTAACTTGAGTAACTGTAATTGATGCTTATGTGAAATAAATTTGCTTGGAGAAATCTGTTTTAGGCTTTTGTCGAAAGACAAAAGTTTATGCCTTCAAAGAAATGTAATGTGATGTTCAAGACTGGTATCAGTTATGTGTAGGTATTAAGCAAATCTCATATTGAAAGATATAATGACACAGCAGTTCCCAAGTGTTTCTCCTTACCTGATCTAAATGTTAAAATTTGCGGCTTGCCTGTGACAGAATATTTGCTCTAGAGAACGACTGGATCACTTTGGTGTCCTGGTTTCGGCTGTGATGGAGTTAATTTTATTTTTGGTGGCTGGTACAGTGCTGTGTGTTGGATTTAGTACAAGAATAATGCTGATCAGGAGAGGTGCTTGAGGACTGGGAAAAAGCAAATATCACCCTGGTCTTCAAAAAGGGCAAGAAAGAGGACCCAGGGAACTACCAGTCAGTCACCTTAGTCCCTGAAAGGTGATGGGAGCACTTCATTTCTGGAGGCCATCAATATCCACATGGATTTCAAGCAGGTGATCAGGAGTAGCCAGCATGGATTCACTAAAGGTAAATCATGGTTGACAAACCTGGTTGCCTTGTAGGATGAAACAGTTACCTCGATGGATGAGGGGAGAACAGTGGATATTGTCTACCTGGTCTCCAGCAAGGCTTCTGACACTGTCCCTCACATCATCCCCCTGGGCAAACTCAGGAAGTATTTCACTTGGGTTTTATTCCTCTCTCATTTTCATTACTATTATTAATAATATTTTGTTTCAATTGTTAAACAGTTCTTAACCTACGAGACTTACCTTTTCTTTCCGATTCTCCTCCACGATGGAGTTGGGGGGAGGTCAGCAAGTGGTTGAGTGGTATTTAATTGCCTGCTGTGGTTTTACCATGAATTCTCAGAAATCCCAGCCCTTAATACACTTTGACAGGAGAATCAAAATACTCTTCACTAACAGAGAAAACCTGACTTTTCACACGAGTATCCATAAAACTGATGGGTTTGGGTGGTGAATAGCTAGGCTGCAAGCAGTCAAGGACAGTGAGGTACTAAAGATATAAACTTCTCCAGAAAAGCCCAGCTTCTTAAATAATTGGCATTTGGGATCAAAGGGTCTCAGAGAAGCTGTGCTAGTATGTGAAGCATGTAAAAATTCTCTGCACAGCAGCAGCAGAATTAGCAGGAGCTAATTAGCTTTCTCTGATAAAGGTGAGGGAGAGAGAGGGCTGAAAACTCTTCCATGCCTCTGGCAAATACAGCAAGTTACCATCAGAATATTCCTTAGAAGAGTGATCCATGTTAGTTTTGTTAACTGTGGGACAAGAGAAGAGAAGATTAATTACTTGTTCCTGGTCATCAGGTTCGGTGTTTTAGCAGTTTAATATTAAAGTTCTTGTTGCTTTTTTTAAACATAATTGGTGCAAGTATGTGAAATAAATGTATGCTCAAAAATGTCAAACCCTCACTGCAGCACTCTCAGATGGGATGTTTTATCAGAGTAAGATTCCATTACAAGCAAATCAGTTCTTCTTAGCAAAGGGCATTTTTAGAACTGCGTATTTTGTTTTGTAAAAGATGCAGCATTTCTTTTTCATACATGTCTGTATAAAATCCTCAAATTTTCTAGTAGCTTAGGATTTTACAGTTACAGGAAAAGGAAAGATAATAGTGAAAAATAATTAAAGCTTATATCAAACTAGTGTGTGATTTACAAAGTCATTATGCTGCAGATGAATTGAGAAGCATATGAAGGAAATAACAATTAAGGATTGTCTGACTGAATCTGAAAGCGAAGGTTTAGGGACATATATTTTCTAAATATTCTTTTTAGCATTCCATTTTAAAAAGGAGATACAAATATTGGTTAAGTACTTTAGGTTTTTACAGAGCAAAACCTTTTTCTACTAGAATGCTATGCATTTTTTATTATTTGTTAATAAAGGAGAGAGAAGTAATTCTATGTCAAAAGTTCTTCCCTGAGATTGTACTTAGTGCAGCCTTGAAACACATTCTGTCTGTCCACTCTTTGATAGAAGCTAATGTTGAAAATGTAATTGAAACAAAAAAACAAAACCATGTTGGCAACATGATTGCTATTATTATTTAGTTTGCTGCCTTTTTGTTTTCTTTTCTCTCCCCAAATTCCTATTAAAATACTGCACAGGGGGCCTTCAAATCTAATAATGTGTGATAGAATATTGATACGACTGATATTGCCTGGCTGGATTGAGGTGTAGATGAGAAATAGCTTTTTTTTTAGTGTTTGGAAGTAAGATTTTTCTTACATTTCAGAGCTTAAAACTTCTACAAGGTGACATCCTGCTGAGCATATTTCTATTTAAATGGAGTGTGTCCTGAGCCAATGTGGTGATATCAATCTGAGATACCTCAAATACAGTTTATGCAATTGTAGAGAAATGTATACACTTGAAAAGTATATCTTGGGTTAAACAATCATTTAGCTCTCAGAATCTCTAATGAAATGCTACCATGACTTATCCTGGTGTTTCCAGTGGCAGTCAGGAAAAAAAACCCAATTTCTTTCATTCATATCTGTCCGTCCAGTTGCATTTATTCAGTGTGTGACAGCCTAAATGTGTTATCAGGTGTGACAGAGGCTCTCTGAAACTTCATGATCTTCTTTTGTCTGCCTTTTCCTCTCAAACTGCAATCATAATGATTTAAGGAGTGAGATTTCATTTTAGATGTCTTATTTCTGTAACAGGTGTAGTTAGAGCAGCTGTAAGGTGAACATCATGTCTTTAAACTCTTTTATCTGTAGTGGAGTTTGACCTGTGTGGTTAATATCAAAGGCTTTGAAACCTTTAGCCTGAAAAAAAAAAAAGGTTTCAGGGTCAGAGCAACATTGGGAAAAAGAATATGATTCTGATTTTTTTAGCTGTGTTATTTGGTATTCTTGTATTGAGAAAATAAAAACAACTGTTGTGTATTTAACAAACTGTTAAAATAGTAAATACTACAGCCTGGAAGGACTTCAGAGTTCTTTATTGGTCATAGAAACATTGTGTGACTTTGTCAGTTACTTCCTAATACACAAAGCCCTTGTTCTGGCACAAATTTAGGACAACTTCTTTATCATGTTTAGAATAATACATTGACGCTTTGGGAAGGTTCAGTGGGAGGAGGCTGCCATTGTCTGCCATACCCTGCCCAGACCTCACTGTGTATAAATAATTTCTCCTAATCCCTGTACTAGATTGGAAATCCATAGGTTGCCTCCTTTTAAAGAGTAAGGAGAAGGTTCTTTTGGTACTAAAGAAAACAGAAATACAAAGACCTTTGTGGTAGGAAGCCCAAACACTGTTGATTTTGCAGATGTATTCTGAAACTACCGCTGGTAGTTTTAAAGTCTAGTTTGTATTTTTCATTAAAAATAAATGAAATTCTTTAAGAAAATGCCAAAGTAAACATAGTGGATAGACTGCAGATTACCACACCAAAGCAAAATGACACTTGATATTCTTTTCTTATATGCTTTTTTTGACCTAGTAAGCAAAATATTATGAAAGGGAAGATTTGAAGTTTTCTGCCAAGTAGATTAAACAGCAATATGAGGTTAATTAACTGTTCCTGCTAATATTCAAATGTTGTATATCCATTTAAAAGTGCAATTAGCTCTCTTGGGAGTTTGCTTGCAACTGTGGGATTTAACTAAAAATAATAATTTTCTTGTTAGCATGCAATAAATTCTGAGAAGATTTAGTTTTGGGGTAGTAAGCATAAACAAAGAAGAGAACAGTTTTACACAATGCCTTTCATTATATAAACTGTTTGCAACTTTTCCTTTGACTCATTGCTCACAAGGCTAAGCATCTTTTTATAAATTACACTTGAGTTCAGGTTGCAGTTAATTAGTGAGCTTTGCCTAGCAATGTAATTCCTTGTTAGTTCAAAGTATTCTCAGAGGGTTTTATCATATGTGTGGTTGTGGTGAAGCTGACATCTACTTTTTTTCTGAATTACTCTCTTTATTACAATTTCTAGCAGTCCCACTTTTCTGTTGTGGTTTTGGAAGTCTAATAAATTATTTCAGCACTTTGTCTCCATATTAGAGTCATTACATTGAGTGTCCATTAGCTCACCTCTAGTTTAACTGTCTTCCTATGTCCAAGGAAGTGAAGCTTAACTCCCTTTGGATGCCTGAGAAGAGAACCAAAATTAAAAAAAAAAAAAATTGTCACCTGTAAAGAAGAAAACCCAAGAAGAAACCAAAGTCCCACTGGAATACCAATTATAATCTTTATAGATAGAAATTGGGAAGTTTTTTCAGTTTGCCAGATTGTACTTTTTTTTTTTAACCAATGGCACTGCAGAACTTGTTAAAAAGAGTGGGAGTATTAGGTGTTCTCATGACCTAATGCATGACCACCTACTACTAATTGCATCTAGATTTCATCATATGATCTTATAGATACTGAAACCCTTAAAAATCAGGAAATTTGTTACCACTGCTTAAAATGTGTCATTCGCTGGCTAAATATTTACAAAATATGAAATGTGCCAGTATATAGCGTAGTCAGAACTGATGCATAGTTCAAGAATGGAAACAAGCAATGTGACTGTACATGGGATGCATGGTTTCTCTTTGTGTAGTTGCTATTTGCAATTTTTTTTTCTTAATGATGCACAAAAGAGCAAATTAACTGCAAGTCCTTATCTGTGAATTTTGTGGAAATATCAGTACCAAGAGGCCACTGTATTTCAACAAAGTTTAATTTTGTGTTTCATCCTAGAATAACTATGTAACTAGAAAGCAAGGAGTTTTAACAATTCATGACAAGTTTGTTGTGTTAATAATGTGTTGTGAGGCACAGAATAGAAAATGAGACAGAATTGTGTTTTACACTTCCAGGACACTTTAAGATCCAAAATAAAAGGAATTCAAGTAAAGGTGGAGATAAATTTTTGAAAGAGATATGTAATTCCTGAGTAATTTGCATAATTAAGAAACAGAGGAGGGTTTTGAGCCTCAGTGGTAATTGGCTATTCAGTAAAGGTAGACTTGCTCACTTCACTCATCTGCAAATTAATTCAGCCCTTATTAGATTAGTGCTGAAGCAACAGTAGTACCTGAAAAAATGTGTCATGACTACAAATTATTCTATTCAGTGTAGATCTCAAGGCAACTTAATCTGATTTAAATTCTCTGAGTAAACAGTAGATTTAACATGAAATATCAGCTCTCTAGTTAAGATTACACATTTTTCCTTTCTAACATAGTTCCATAATTAATTACTATTTAAAAGAAAATTACGATGATGTAATTCAGAATAAGAGAAGAGCATGTTTTTGAAGTTATTAGTCATCAGTGTTTAACAAATTCCTGTGATGGCTAAAACCTGGCCTTATGTTCAGTTCAATAGGACTGTAGAGGAGAGTACGAATGATTTTCTATTGGTATGCATTGTATGATTCCAATTTTGCTCCTCTGTCAGATGAAAATAAAACCTTGCCCAGCAATTTTTCTCAGAATTAAATAATTCTGAAATCTTTCTTAACATAAAGGTTGATTTCTCACTTAAAAAAGCTTTTTTGCCAACTTGTTGTCAATGTTATAAAAGATGGTTCTATGAAAACAGATAAACTGTGACTAGCTGTATTTCAGACACAAATATATAGCTTCCAAGATGGGCTGTGGCTTCTAAAAAAAGCCTAGAAAGATATGGATGGGACGACAAATGTATTCTAGAGATGATTCTGAATTTTAAGTAGTCTAGTGGGCTAAAGCTATGGAATATTTCTCAAGATATATTTGTTTATATTCTCCATTGCAACATTAGTAAGGCCCATTATAACTTTTCCCAAGATGGATTTGATCACCTGCTGTGTATTACATTGCTTTGTTTCACTGGGGAATTTTACTTTGATAACTCTTCTTTTCCTTTCTCCTCTTTTTTTTTCTCTTTGTTTTTTTAATGATAATTTTTTCTTTTAGTAGGTTTGATTGTGGTTGTTGTTGCTTTAGTGTGAATTGTACATTATGTATAAAGGGAGTTTTTATAAATGTACCTAGCTAGGTAGAAAGAAAGAACAAGTTTTCAATCTCTCTGAGGAGTAGCTTTCTTTCTACTTATTTGTTGAGTAAAGATCGCCTGAACTTCCAGTAAAGCTGGTATACTTGAGAAGAAAAAAATAGGCACTTTTGGGGCTGATTTTCTGTCTGCAAGTGTTTTTCTGAAGCATTGATTTGTAGTGTACTTTTCACCCACCTGGTTTTATAGCAAATATTTCTCAAGCCTGCAAACTAGAATCCTGCATCAGCAAGTTCTGGGTACAGGGAACTGGCAATCTCATTTCCTTCCTGTCTGATCCTCTTCAGAAACATCTTTGGCAAGATACCAAAATAAAGGAATCGGTTTCCCACATTCATTTTGCATTAAATGAGACAACCATACAGTTCAAGTAAAGGATGTTCAACTCATTATTTCTTAAACCTGAAGAAGAAGCTGGATTGGCATTCTCATTTGACACCTTTGAAGTCCCTCAGTTGCTTCAAGTACTTTGAGACTCCCAGCTATTATGACTGAACCTTTCATCAGTTTGAGAGATAATTTATAGTAGATTTATGCTTTTTTTTTTTTTTTTTTAAGAAATTAGGTGGAGAGTCATAGAGCCCTAGTGGCTTCAGGTGTCATATGTGGAACTTCTGAATTCTGTCTTCACAGTTGGATTTTTCCTGTTTGCTTTTGTGCAGTGGAGCAGTGCTCATTTTTGCCACTAAACTTATATATATAAACATATAATCTCTGCTGTTGCCAGCAGTCTTCACCTGTGGCCCACCACATCATGGAACTGATGCCACATAACTGAATATGCACATTTAGCACATCATTGGAGCATTTGGGAGGCTTTACTTGGATAATCTGTCTTTGGCATGCCCAGAGCAACATAAGTGAGCCTACAAGGTCACAGCTTTGATGACATGTATTTGATAGTGCATTCATCAGTGTTCAGGTCTGTATTTTGATGTCCTGTACTAGCAAAGAGCCAAAGATGGCACATATGGAAATTGAGATGCCTGACATGATGACTGTAAGCTGTTCAGAGAGTACAGATATTAAGAATGATTATGAGTATGGTATGTGTTGCTTTGATAGAAATCTTTCATTACAGGGATGCTGCTTTTATCTCCTGTAGCTACTTTGGCTTTCCTGATTCTCTTTGGGAATTCATCATCATTAAAGGGGTTCCAAGACAATCTCTTACTCAAACAGTAGAATTTATCTCCAATGTCACTGCTGCACTGTCAGTTTTCATTATTGGCCTAACATGCTTTTCACCATAGCTGGAATAGGATCTCTGTTTTTTTTATATACTGATGCTGAGGCCAAATTATTTGGCAGTGCAATTGCAACAGTCAGTAATATGTTGAAGGTTCTCTTGGCTGGAATCCCTTGATCCCAAAGTAGGCATGTAGGGTTGGTTTAGGTCTGTTTTTGTCAGCAATTTATCCTGTCTAAGACCCTGAATTTTTTTATACGTGCTTGGTGTGCACACTCAGCCTTCTACAGAGAGATGTCTAGAGATATGCATAGCTATCTAAGGTTTTCTGAGGCAAAGGGACCATGTACATAGACAGCAATCTAGGCAACTAAACAATAAGACAACAGATGTATTAGCTACCATTTTCCACATGCCCAAGTTGCACTTTGACTGTTTGCATCATGTTCTTTCTGGTACCCAGAATATGGGAGCTCTTACAGACACCTGGAAAGTTGGTAACCTGGGGTAGCAGTGAAGTTATGAAGTAAATACAGAAGTAAGACCCAAGAATGGAGAGTGGCATATTTGCTGGATGTTCTTGTTGCTGTTTGAGAGAAGAGTGCATCGCTTCTTATGGAATGGAACATTTCTTAGTAATTTTCTGGTTTATTTAAGTTTTTTCTTGCTTCTCTTAGTGTTACTGTGGCAATTTTTGTTTGATCGTGATCTCCTCTGATAGTACAGAAGAAGAAAGCATAGAGAGTACATTTTAAGAAGGTCAGGAATGCTGATTATCTACCCACTGATTTTTTAAAAAGATATTTACAAACTAGTATTTTTTAAGAAAAATTAATAACTTGTCACATTTCAATTTGGTCTAACAAGGCAGAGGAGAAAGAAAATCAGAGCGTTCTTCTGACTGGATAGAGAATTAAGTGTGTTGAAAGACTTTTTTTTTATTCTAGACATGGGTTAAACCTGAGTGGCCAAAGAAAGATGTAAGATGAAAGCTGAAAGATCACTCTGATAGCAAATGGCAGTAACTCTTGGTTCACTTGTGAAATAGCACATAGATCTTGAACCGTGGCAGGTCCGCTTTTGGTATATTATAGTGTTTTACTTACCTTGGCCTGTAAATTGAATCAGTGGAGAACCTAATTCACAAGCAGATCAATATATCTGCTTTGGAACTGACAATGTCTATTCTCTACCTGGTGCAGACAGCTGTGTTTTGGCATTCTGGTATTCACCTGCCATCACATACCTGTCACAGCCCCATTGTCTCTCTGTATCTCACTTCCATGTGTTTAAACTGGGTTAATAAAAACTACCAGCACACAGATTACTGGAGGAAATGTGTTTGGTTTTGATGTCTTCAGATTTTTACAGTGATGGAGGCAAGTAATTTATGTAAATTTGTCCTGGAACAAGCAAAGGCCTTTATTCCTTAAAATCTGTTTTACCTCTTGGTATTGTATAAAGAAGAAATGATAAAAATTAGTAGAATTTGTGATATACTTTTACTAATGCATCCTAAATATTTTTTTTAGAATTAATGTTTTTCTTGTTTTCCAGACTATTTTCTATAACTTGTAATTTAATAATAAAAGTGTATTCAATGTGTATTAACAACATTGGAGTTGCAAATGTGCCACTTTGATTGCCTAATCGGTGTTAGCAATACAGACTAAAAGATGGAATATTATCCTATTTTTTCCCTGAACTTTGATTTTTCTGAATTGCTGTTAACTTATGTGTATTTTATTATCCACGTTGGCCTGGCAATTAGTAATCAGTGTAGTAGCCACTGGAAAATAACCAAACAGTTTCATTATGACCATTTGACCTGTATCAAATAATAGTAATCAGAATTTGAACAGAACACAAATTTTTAGTAGAAGAAAAGCATATAGTAGGTGGAGTTTTTGTTGTATTGGGGGAGGAGGGAGATGTTCAGCAACATAGTAGAATTAAGATAACTGTATGGATGTGATAAAGTGAGATAAGAACGTGATTTCTGAAAACGTGAAGTCATTGCTGTTAAGCTATTCTTTGAAATGTTTCAAAACAACAAAACAAAAGGCATTTAAAATAATTATCTCTTATTTGTTTCATTCTCATTCATAGAAAATTTCACCTTGGGTAGGTTTACGCAAGATCAACATCTCCTACTGGGGCTGGGATGACATGTCTCCTTTTACAAATACAACCCTGCAGTGGCTTCCTGGAGAGCCAAATGACTCTGGCTTCTGTGCCTATCTGGAGAGAGCAGAGGTGGCAGGTCTGAAAGCAAATCCCTGCACTGCAATGGCAGATGGCCTTGTGTGTGAAAAACCTGTTGGTAAGCGATCTCTTAACAGTAACCCTGTTACTGATATTCTCATCAATAGCAAGCTGTTTGGGGTTTCATTTGTCTAAGAGGAATTTTTGGACAATTTGGATTAAATAATTACTTTTTTTTACTTTTTGAAAAATATGGAGCTGTAATCTAGAAACAAATAAAGTTCCTAAAGCAGCAGATATTTATTTGAGAATTGATTTGCATGGCTTATTTTGTGTTACACCAGAAACCTTATAATTTGCCTCTAAATCATTAATAGTCAGTGATAACTGTAATTGTAAGACGAAAGTGTCTGTGGGGGCGTTCAGCAGTTCTGATTTTTCTTTTCTGTATCTCACTGAAAATTAGTGAATATCTTAATGGTCTAAAAGACTGACAAAATCAGAATTCTTATTTTATCTTTTAGGTTTGTTTGTGCCTATAATTTACTGTGACAAATAGTCACTTGACTGTTCAAGTTAGCATTTTCATTCTCCGATTGGCCTCTGTTTCTCTTCATAGCTGTGAGGTTGAGCACAAGAAGTTCTTTAAATTTTGCCTTCAGAGTTATTTTGTGCATTGCTTGATGCCAGGTAACCACTAAAGCTGCTCTCTCATTCGCCCCTGTAACTGGACAGAGAAGAGGGGAAAAAAAACCCCCGAAGGATTTATTAGTTGAGAGCTGGGAGAGGCCACTTACTAATCACCATCGTGGGCAAAACAGACTCAAAGTGGGGATATGGCTTAAATTTATTACTGGCAGGATCAGAGCAAAAGATTGACAAGTAAAATAATCTACAAAACACCTTCCCCCCATGCCTTCTTCCTTCCATGTTTTCCCTCCTCCCCCCACAATCAGTGCAGGGGGAGGGAATGGGGGTTATGGTCAGTTGTTATTTCTGTCACTGCTCAGGGAGAGGAGTCCTTCCCCTGTTCCTGTGGGGTCCCTCCTACGGGAGACAGTCCTTGATGGACCTCTCCAATGTGAGTCCATCCTTCAGGCAGCAGTCCTTTCCAAACTGCTGTCCTGTAGGTCACTCCTCCATGGGGTGCAGTCCTTCACGAACGAGCTGTACTGTTGTGGGTCCCCCATAGGGACCACAAGTTCTACCTGGGGAAAACCTGCTCCAGTGTGGGCTTCCCTCTCCATGGGCTGCAGGTCCCTGGCAGGACCCTGCACCATTTTGGGCCTCCCATGGGGTCACAGCCTCCTTCAGATATCCATCTGGTCCAGCATGGGTTTATCCATGGGCTGCAGGAGGGTCTCTGCACCCCGATGTTCCTCCATGGGCACAGCTGCCGCTCCATGGTCTGCACCATGGGCTGCAGGGGCCTCAGCTCTGGTCCCTGGAGCACCTCTTGCCCCTCGTCTGCACTGACCTTGGTGTCTACCTTGTTCCCACATTCTCACTCTGCTCTTCCCTGTCTGGAATTCTCACTGTGCCACAACCTTCGGCTCTGAAATATGTTGTCACAGAGGCATTACTGTCACTCCTGATTTGCTTGGCCTTGCCCAGTGGCAGGAAGTCCATCCTGGAGCCAGCTATCATCGACTCCATGGGACAGGGGAAGCCTCTAGCAGCTTCTAACAGAAGCCACCCCTGGAGCCCCCCTCACTACCAAAACCCAGCTACAGAAACCCACTACAATTGCCTGTACAAAACAGGGAAACAACTGCATTGTTGGTGTACTGGGAACACTGCCTTTTAGTCTAATGGTTTAACTCGTTAACTTGCATAACCAAACCACAACCTTACCAATCCTTCATTTTCTTATAAACAATTCCCAATAGTAATNGAGCACCTCTTGCCCCTCCTTCTGCACTGACCTTGTTCCCACATTCTCACTGTGCCACAACCTTCAGCTCTTAAATATATTATCACAGAGGCATTACTGTCACTCCTGATTTGCTTGGCCTTGCCCAGCAGCAGGAAGTCCATCCTGGAGCCAGCTGTCATCGACTCCATGGGACAGGGGAAGCCTCTAGCAGCTTCTAACAGAAGCCACCCCTGGAGCCCCCCTCACTACCAAAACCCAGCTACAGAAACCCACTACAATTGCCTGTACAAAACAGGGAAACAACTGCATTGTTGGTGTACTGGGAACACTGCCTTTTAGTCTAATGGTTTAACTCGTTAACTTGCATAACCAAACCACGACCTTACCAATCCTTCATTTTCTTATAAACCATTCCCAATAGTAATGGAATTGCAAAATATGTATTATATGCTGATTACTACTACCACCACCTATATTTTCTATACATTTCATCTTTCACACTATTCTTAATTTTGAGTTAGTAGTTAATTATTTACCAGATGTTTCTCAGAATAGTAAAAGATAGTCATGAAGACATCTCCAAATGTAAAGGATACAGTAGGTGTAACACAAATGATGTTCTTAAGATGCAATGTTTTACAATCAGATCAACATATGCATCTGTTACTGCTGTCTTGTGGTAAGTTTGGGGGGTTTTTTTTGTATTTTGAGCTGCTTCAAAGACTGTAGAAGTCAGAGTACTTCAACTGTATGAGAATACTTCTGTAGTTCAGCTGATATTTGTTAGGTTTTTTTTTAATTGCAACCCCCCAAAACAACAGCTGAAAAAGCCACACCAAACTAAATCTTCTTTGCATGAATAAGATTCCTTTTGTTACTTTCCCTTNTACTTCAACTGTATGAGAATACTTTTGTAGTTCAACTGATATTTGTTAATCTTTTTTTAATTGCAAATCTCATCTTGGATATGGGCATGGTAGGTCAAATCTGGGAACACCCTTGGTAAAGTGATTTGGTGTACTATGGTAGTTGATGAAGAGTGTCTTGAGAACTTGGTTGATATTAAATATGAATCGATAATATACAAAAACATGGCAATACATAGGAGAGCTTAATCCTGATGTTTCACAAGGTGCTTCCACATGTAAAATACAGCACTATGTACACTTATATGTTCCTACCTAAAAATTGCTATACCCTTGTTGTACACTTTACAGTTTTATTTTTAATCAAAGCAAAAATCAGGAGTTAGAGCATACAAGGTTTTTTTGTGTGTGTTATGACTTTAGTTAAAATACACCATTAACTTGGTCAGAAGGGAGTCTCTAGTAGAGAAAAAAAAAAGCTAACCCCCAAAACAACAGCCGAAAAAGCCACCCCAAACTATATCTTCTTTACATGAATAAGCTTCCTTTTGTTACTTTCCCTGTGGGTTCCAGTGACTTTCAATGTACACTGGAAGGCAAAATTTTAGGGGATAGGTAAGCCATAAGTAGAACATTTTGTTGCTTGTACACTGTTAAACTAACAAGAACAATAGACCCAGAACTCAATTGGTTATAGAAGTCTGAAACATATTTTATGTCATGTAATATATGTATGTACAAAACAAAGCTGGTATTTCCAGGCAATGAATATTAAATATTTTGTTTCAATAGAGAGATGAAATTTCTGTGAATTTTTTTAAATGGTCTTTTAGAGTTATAGTATGAGTATTACTTGATATTTTTTGTAAAATACGATTATATACAGTAGCATAAATTTGGATGAAATTATCTGTAGCTAATTAAGGACGCAGTCGCTTCAATAGAGATTTTTCTAATGGAACGTATGATTAAAGAAAAGGAGACTGAACTTGTATTCATAGTTATAAATGTTTGTGGTCCTTTTCCAGTAAGTCCCAACCAGAATGCCAGACCCTGCAAAAAGCCGTGCTCCCTGCGAACAACGTGTTCGAACTGCACGAGCAATGGTATGGAATGCATGTGGTGCAGCAGCACCAAGAGATGTGTTGACTCAAACGCCTACATCATCTCCTTCCCATATGGACAGTGCCTAGAATGGCAGACTGCCACCTGCTCCCGTGAGTATCTAAAGAAACCTTCATCGTGTTACTTTTTCTTCACTCCAAAGAGCATCTGTATGAATAGGATTCAGCACATTCGCTAAAGGTAAAACAAATTTCAAATGAATGACCTTATATAGACACCAATGTGAGAAGTCAATACGGAGTATGTGTTTTCTAGATCCAGGTAAAATACTGCCAATTCTTTTATGGTAAAATATATTTAGTCTTTTGAAACAGTAAAATGCATTGTTTTCATGTAAAGAAAAATGACCACGACTGTTGGCATGACCTTTGTTAGTGTGCCAAATAATGGCCATGAGAAGTCTTACTTACTGTTAAAAGTAGATAAGCCATATGTAGAACTTATATTTACACAACATCAATTTATTAAGAAAAGGAAGTGTGCTGAATCTGAAGGTTCTGATTTTCAGGTTCTGATTTATTTTGTCACAAGGAATAGTATTTCCTTAACATGCAAAGATAAAAGAAAAGTTATAATAATTATAGTAATAATCTTGAGAATATTGTAACACAAATGCAAACCAAATGATCTTAGTCTTCCTTAGATTCTTCTGCCTTGGAAATGCTGATTATTAACCCTTGCAGATTCTCTGTCCTCTCTATGGAAGCAGAAGGAATTCTGTTAGGCCATCAGACAGGAAAAGGAGGTACAGAAAACTTTTGCCTCGTGTGATCAGACTGGGCCAGGCTGCATTAATGTTCAAGGTTGCTCATTTCATCCTTTGGGGATAAAAGGGCAGTGATTTCTTTGTCAAGGGTTAGGGATCAAGCTGCCTGATGTCTTAGATTCTGGTCTTAGCTGAGGTTTGTTTAGAAGAATATCTAGTCACCATCCAGAAGACTGGTTCCTAGTAATTAATCTGTCCTGCAAGATTTGATTAAACTATTTTCTGTCTGTAAAGGACTTCAATCTAGTGTGTCCCAAACTTGATATGTAGGACAGTGTGGCATTGAATTCTTCCTATTGCTCTGCTCTGAGAGAGTTTTTCTGGTTTCTTCTTACTATTTTTCCCTCTCCGTTAAGGGTCTTTTGATAACAGCCTCTGGAACATTTTATTTCTGGCTGTCTTGTGACAGGATTGATGATCTTGACTACAAGAAGCACCTTGCTTTCAGCATCATAATTAGATCATGATTCTGATTGATTCTGGATGCAAATTAAAAAAAAAAAAACACCAAAACAAAACACAAAAGGCAGTTACTTGCTTTCACCTAAGCATTAGGGAAAATATTAAATAAAGTAAGTTCTTGATGTGCCTGTAATAAGAACCATTGATATATTTAATTTTAGTAGAGAAATGTCTATATGTACCAGGCTGCTACAGGGTGGTTAGAAATATAAGGCATTGGAAAGCTTTTCTTTCAGGGTAAACTGGCAAAGAACCCATATTTCTCTTAACTGAGATTCCTTCTTCGTTCTTAATAATCATAGAATGTAATGAAACAGTACCATGTTGATCTGTTCTGGTAAACTTTTGGCTTAGTTTGTAAGTTTTAGATATTAATCCAGGTTCTAGTGCCCAGGTTTTGTGGGGACTAGTAGTAGGGTTTACATGTTCCTTGGGATTATCAATCAGTCTATGTTTGGGCTAGGAATATACAAATAATAGGAACACTTGTCCATGTATTTGGAATAAAAATACTGTAATTATATAAAGGTTTCTCTCTTGTGACCATTCACTGAACTTTTTTTTTTCCCCCTCTCCTGTAAGGAATCAATTTGTAACCTCTAAAATATTGATAGTGAGTTATGTCAGAACATAAAGAGACAGAAAATATGAAGATAAAATTGACAGAACACCACATGAATGATGCTTAGGTTTTTAAACTAGCAGATATTATGTCTGCCTGAACTTTCAATTCAGTTTTTGTGTTTGTGTAGTATTTGCACATCGTACTGATTCAATTTGTCTGAGGACCACAAAAAAATTCTTCTTAATTTGATTGTACTTTTTGTCAGGTCTGTAAAAGTTTATATTAAATAAGGCAAACAGGATTTGCTATATACCTGTTCATCATTATGTAAAGGCAGTTTTGTATTTTCTGTTCAATAAATTAGAGAAAATGAACATTCTGTGTCTGTAAGCAGATTTCCCTGAGTTTTCTAGCATCAGATATTTTGCATTTAAGCAAGAAAATGTATGTCCAAATGAAGCTTGGTTCAGACATTGTTTTCGTGTGAATGACTTGAAAATTTTATTAGGTAGATATATTATTATTACTGATGAAGTAATGAAGTATTAAGTTCATTCTCTTATCAAGGGATAGAGTTTCTTCTTAACTTGGAGTGGACTGTAACTGTACCTTTTAAAAAAATCCTTCTTGTTTTTAAAATTCTATTTTCCTTTTAAATTACTAATTTCTGAACTTTTGGATGTTTTACTCTGAATGAAAAAAAAATTGGACAAACATGTATGATTTAAAATAAAAAATAAAACAACTGAGAACTTCACATTTATTTTCACAGCTTGGATTTCAAATGCAGAATGCTGTTTTATTGGTGACATTTTGTCATTTTAATACCTGCTTGCCAAAAACTTTCATTTCCACTGTTCTCTACATCTTCCATCCATTGTGACTTTTGAATAACTGAACAATCTAGGACCACCTTTAGAATTTCAAAGAAAATAAAATTTCTTCTTTAATATCCCCTTCTTCTATCAGCAATAACTTCTCAGTTAGCTCTCTTCAGCAAATGCCACCACAGAGAATATATGAGGATTTTTGCTTTTGGTTCTGTTTTATCTTCCATGGAGATAATGCAACTGATACTTTAGAGCTTTATAAATAGCAACATGAGTATAAATAGCAGCATGAGATTTGTTTGGATCATTTACAGTGCATCTCTGAAAGGGCAAGTCAGCCAATACAGAGTGATGGTCTTTATTTTTCTGCTGATCTTCTAATGTATTCAAACCCCCAAATTTGTCTGTCATTCAGCTTCAGTTCTGATGGTTTAAAACTGATTTGTCACATGCTTGATAATTTCCAACAACAGTTGAGCTTCCTCTGCCCCACCTTTTTCCCCATATTTGGGAAACTTGAAACATTTCCTCCTGTTTGGATTGTTCCAAGTCTAGTGATGCAAGAGCTCATGCTCCAACTTACTGCTCTGTTAAAGTCCTTTTGAGATTCACTCAGATTCTTAACTGTCTGTTTTATTGATATTTCCATGTATCTTTAGACTATGGAGTATTTTTTTCCTCTTATAGTTTCCATTACTTTTTAACAATTTTAATAGTTGCTGAAGTCAGAGAAGCTAGCTTTATTCTGCTCTCAATTTATTAAATTAGTAATAAATCATTCTGCTTAGTATACACTTTATAGCATGGATTCAAGTATTCCCTTTGTGGTGTAGAGTGGTCCAGGTAGCTGAGAATATTAGTTGGATGTACTGTCCCAGCTGCAGCCAAATTAAGAGGTAACATTCATGTGTTAGAAGTCATTTGAGTGTCCTTCAAAAAAACTCCATGAACTTTTACCCTACTTTTTTCTTTTTTAAGTAGAAACTTAGATAATTTTGACTTCGTGGCAGGATCTTTCTTACATTCATGCTTGCTTTGAAGATTTAATTTTTGAGTGCCTAGAAAGTTAATGTGAAAAGAGACAGGGACCCATAGTGACCAATGTTCAAATGATTCTGATGTTAATTTGATTCAGTGTTACAGCATTAATTAAAAAAATTAAGATGTAGCAGAAAAAGCTCA
Source organism: Pachyramphus minor (assembly GCA_013397135.1). Taxonomy (NCBI): domain Eukaryota; kingdom Metazoa; phylum Chordata; class Aves; order Passeriformes; family Tyrannidae; genus Pachyramphus; species Pachyramphus minor. Next base: position 106,710 of record VYXB01007194.1, on the reverse strand, counting down.
AAGAAGCCTGATGATTTTAATGGTGTTCCTGAAGATAATACAATGTTAATTTCTCATTAATAAGAAATGACAGTAGCTTCAGCATAGGAATTTTATTGGTTCTAAACAGATTTAAAATATGAGGAAGAACATTTAATTATTCTAAAGCAATGAAATATAAAAGATCTAGAAGGAGATTTGATTTTAAGGATGCAATTCAAAAAAGGAAACCTGATTAGCTGATGAGAATCTTAAGGTATAGTTCAATTAAAGGGGATTGAGTTATGACTTGTAGCTTAAGATGTGTAGTATGCTAGCTTGTTTCAAAAGTTCTATATAAGGAGACTGTCATATTTGTAGGTGAACACTTGGGTGAGATCCAGAGGTACTTTATATCCAAATAAATTTTTGGTTTGAGTTTGAATTATCCTGGTTTCATTTTTTGTTTGTTTGTTTTGGAATAATATTACCACTTTTATTTGGATTACTGACCTTGTATTGAATTCTAGAGTTTTCCTGTTGGAAGGCATGTTTATGTCAGTAAAATTAGTAATATATGCATTATATATTAATAATAAGGAGAGGATATATATTTTTTGTGGAATTTAATGAAGATGTGTAGTATTATTGTTCTGCTTGATTATCTTTGTTTATTTGTAATCTTTATTGTTGTGTTGTGGTGTAAAAAACACCTGCTGTGTATTTTGTGAGGAAGTACAACTTCTAAAGAAAACTGAGATATTCTTGCTAATGTTACTGAATTTTTTTAATTTTCACAAGGAAATAGAAATGCTAAATTTTCTTCATTTTCTAATTGTTGTAAAATGCTAGCATCTTATTTAAAAAATACAAACAAAACCCCACTCCCCC
>VYXB01007194.1:0-105831 GCA_013397135.1 Pachyramphus minor | reverse complement strand
TTGCCCCCCCCCCCCAAGACCCCAAACAAACAAAACCCATTGCATTAATATTGTATTCCATGTAATAAAGCTCAAAACTGCTCTGGACTGAGGACCTGTGGACAGTGTTTGGAACAACCTGGGTGTGGATGGTGCAACGATCCCAGTAACACCGGTAAAGGACAATGTTTGGAAGGATCATCACGAGGTCCAATGAAGCCTGTTGGTGTGCACTCTAATGAAATGGTGCTTGATGCTGGTCTTTGTCCAAAAGAGAAAAATTATGAGTGGTCTTTTATCCAGTGTCCAGGTGAGGTTTGCTTCCATTCTTTCTTATATATATAATAAGAGACATTTCTCTGTGTAAGTGCACCAAAATAACATAATTGCTTGAAGTAACACAAATAACATTTGCATGAGAGGTTTCTTTTTCCAAAATATTTTTTAAAGGTGTAGTTTGTTAGTCTCTGTCTACTGAACAGAAATGTGCTTCCTATCATGTAGGTTCACATGTGAAATGTAACACAAGTAGTTTAATAAAATCTGCCATTTATTTGTAACTAGGTTTTAACCCACCTTATCTTTCCACTTTTTAAAATCCAATGATATGAATTTGCTTCAGCTCTTGCTTTTTTATGGCTTCCATATCCATCAAAGAAGAGTGCAACTGGGAAGAGATTATCCATAGGTGGCTGCCGATAGGCAGCTTCCCTGCTCCTCATACCTGAGTGCTACTGGCTGTGAGAATGTGGGGCTGCCAAATACCTGAGCTCTGCCTCCAGTCACCCTTTTAGACATTTGGAGTAAAAGAACATATGCTTGTGCAATCTTAAAGAAAATCTCTAAATTGAAGCCATACCACTCTGATTGCAGACTTTCAATTTTTATGTTAATTGGAAAAGTAAGGAAGACACATGGTGCTTTAGGACAGTGGAAGCTGAGCTGGTGCAGCCTCCTGTGTGGAAATACTCCAGCCTTGAAAGCAGCAGTGTAGTACTGCAGGCAAATGAAAAACAACTCCACACGGTGGAGTTTGACAGCCCTCCAGTAGTACAATAAATAATACGGTTTAAAAGACAGCTTGAAAACTTTTTTTTAGAATAAATAGTGTACTTGTGCTAAAGGGGTTTTTTTCCCAGCAAATGTTCTACTGCTGATAATTTTGGAAACTGGAGCTTCTCAAGGATCAAAACTTTTATGGGTACATGAAACTATATTTGCTTTCCTGGCTGCTTTTTTTTATCAGTGTGTTCTCTGTGTGTGTGCATATATATGTGCATGTTTATAAATAGAGAGTAGATTTTTTTTTTTTCAAGTTTTAGAATAATGAAATGTAAAACCAAGTCAATACTGTAGAATGTTTTGAGTTAAAACAAAAAATCCTTCAAATCATCTAATGCCATTTGCTGAACAAAGAAGACCCAAGTACTTTTTTGGAAACAAAATTTCCATTCTATTGTGTGAAAGCTCCCTTACTTAATCTGTGTGCTAAAATATGTGTACATTGATATGAAATGCACTGTTAGCCTTTCAGTGCAATGCATAGTTTCTACCACTAGTGAAATTATAAGGGTTAAATATGTTGCTTGTTTAAACTCTGATCTAATGTAAAGATACTTCATCTAGTTTTAAACAAACTAGTTAGAATCCATTCACACGTCTTTTCAGAGGAGAAATTTAGACTTTAAAGAAAAACTTGGGCTTGCATTTTACCTGAACTGCTCTTCTCATGGGAGGAGATGTTGACACTATTTATCTTTTCATGTATGATATTTGCAATTTTATTTATAATAACAGTTCTGTTAAAATAAGAATGTGACAAAAAATAAAATTGTATTCTTATCAAAGAAATACTATGACAGCATCTTTGAGGACTATTGATTTCAAAATGACCAGTCACAAAAGTAAGTATTTTCTGTACTCCCTGCTAAATACTAATTTTGAAAAACACCACAAAGGTGTCTGAGAATTAAGTCAAAATAGTGAGAAAACTTAATAGTACAGAAGTGTTTGATAGTTGTTTGCCAAATTCTCTGAGCACAGTTACAAAAGAAGGAAGAGATTATCAACTGGGAAGGTTTAATGGTTTATGAGCCAAGCCTAGCAATGACTGTAAATATACTAAGTTACTAAATTATAAAACTGATCTAAAAACTTTTAAATCATACAGTTAGAATCTTTTTTTATTTTCCCCATAGCCAAGACACGAATCACTGTGACATTTAGATTAAAGATCCAAATTTAAAAAAAAAATACAATTTTGCTGAGATAACTGTCCTCTGCTGAGTCTTGCACCCAGGTTTGCCATGGTCTGACATTTGACAAGCTGCTGTAATTGACAGATTACTAATCTGCTGAGCATGATGAGCTCTGAAGTCCCACTCTATAGAGAGGTCGTCCTTCAAAACCTGGCGGCAGAATCAATGATTCTGGCAGGATTCACACTGTGATTTTGCTGCAATATAGTGATCAGTGCTTTCTGAGTTTCTCCAACACATGAATCTCTGAAGTGGAGCTATGGTGCAAGATCAGTGGTTTATAGGGCTGTTATTTGACAAAAAGCAATTTTATGCTTTCAAGGTCAGGTGTAAAATAAAAAAAAAAATTCTGTCAATAGAGTCCAGTTTTTTTCCTTTCACTGAAATTGACTGTAGTGAGGAGGGACTGGAGCTGTTTGATGTGGTCCTGATGTCCTTAAAATTGTTTTGTATGCTAAAGCTAAAGAGGGTCAGAACTGCTAAACTGTTACTTTATTTTGGAAGTTCTTTCTCCTCAGTAGATAAAAATTTGGCTGTGAGTTGTTCAAGTTCTCCATCACAGTAGCCTTTCAAATGTTTAACAATGGGTTAACTGGAGTTTTCATGTAGTCTCACTTTGTGACTTACTACCTCTTAAAAGATTTCTTAAGTTACTGGACAGCATTTTAAAGCTATATGGACTGGATGGCAGAAAAAAATGGCAAAAACCCCCACTTTCTCACACACTTACAATTCCCATGTAACAGAAAAGTCAACTTTTGTGGTCTTTTGTGTGGATTGATGTTGCAATGTTATTTTAAAGATGTTCTGTGCCAGTGTGAGGCCTAAACTACTCAGAATTACTTTGTATTGCAACTTTTGTAACCACATAGGTATGAGTTTGTAACAAAGAGCTATTTAGTAATGAAGCTTTTAAAATGTTATATTCTAGCTTGCCAGTGTAACGGCCACAGCACCTGCATCAACAGCAATGTCTGTGACCAGTGTAAAAACCTCACAACAGGAAAACAGTGTGAGACGTGCATGCCAGGATATTATGGGGATCCCACAAATGGAGGACAGTGTACCGGTAAGTCCTTCTGCTGGGAGGAAAGAGAAAAATACCAAAATGAACATTCCTGTTCAATGTTTACTTTATCCATTGCTGAACTGGAGGATTCTCCTTGAAGTGAAAGAGAGAATGAAGTCCAGTAATCCAGATGGGTTTTGTGTATTGCTGTAGGGCTGCTTTTTTACTTGCATGGGTGGTTTTAAAGTTGACAGTAACTCGTCCCCTTAGAAATAAATGGTGGAAGTAGGAATATATTCAATATGAAAACTCATTAAGGTAGTTAACTTTGAATCTAGAAGGGTGCTAGAAAGTTTAGTCCCATTCTCTATTACTGATGCTTCTTTAACAGGACCTTTGCTTCTTGAGGCATATTTAGTCATTTAAAGGGTTTGTTTGTTCCTCAGCACTCAGTAGGCAATGCATAAAGCTTCCCATCTGGTAAACTCAGGCACAATATGTAAAAATTGTGTTCAAGGGGATGGAAAGATTAATGTCTACCCCTATTGACAATTGAACATTTTGCTGGTGCTTTATGATGCTTTAAATAATTCTTAATAGTTCTCGTTTTTTCCTGAAGTTGACAAAATGTTCTTTTGCTGTCTGTATCACCTTTATGGCAAAATGATGTATTCATATAGCTTTTTTTCTTCAGGGATACGTTAACTATCAACCAAATAAGCATTCCATCACCTTTAGTGAAATATGCATGGTGCAATAATGACTAAAATCAATTTATAAGACCAGTAAAATTATAAATTTTACAACTTGTTTTTTCAAACCTAGTCTGTAAGAGCGCATATTTTTATTGGTAGACATGATTTTAACAGGAGCTATTTTGACTAAAGAATGCTTTAAAAAATAAAAATTATAATTATTTTGAGGCTTTATCTGCATTGGTATATTGTATTCTGTAGTACAGAGCCCATAATAAATATGTTTACATCTTCAGGGTATTTTGAAAAATCGAGTCATTGTGAACTGTTAGATTTTCTTCAGTATTGTGATTACTGTCATAGAGGTGCCCAAATTGTGGGCCAGGGATTTCTGCAGGAAAAAATCTCAGTGATCCATAGACAAGTCACATCAATGTTACTGGGATACACGAGGAGCTTGTCAGTATAGTTGGGATCAGGCACTGTGCAAACATAAAGAAAGAAAGTGATGGTTCTGGATTTTTTGGTTTTTTTTTTTCTTCAATCTGGTAATACTTTTGGTAAGACAGAAAAAAATTCATCATGGCTGCAAATTAAAATAGAAGCTTATGGAAAAAAATGTGATTGGAAGAAAGGGCAATCCAACCAGAAGCTGAGTTTACATGTGACTGAAATAAAGAGAAAATAAGACAGGAAATTATATGAAATAGGTAATCAAAGGACAAAAAAATCATGAAGCCAGTGATCCTTATTGTTCCACCTTGTGTCATTTTGCTGCTGCCAGCTGAGTTTCTGGCTGGACCCTTACCAACTTTTCATTTCTACTAAGCCAAGCCCTCTGTATGAGGTCTGCCTGAGCATGTGGTGTGTTTTTCCCTCAGAGCTCCTCAGTAATTTCTGTGAGGATCTGCATTGAAAACTTTTTAAAGGAATGACAAGATAATGAGTATAACTCTTAAAGTACATCTCTAATACTGTAATATTCTTCGTATATCAAGTTGCTATAGTTACAAGGGCGTAATGTGGTTCTGAATTGGAGAGGAGTTGAAGCTGGGAAAAGAGGTTGTGCTTGATATCTACAGTGGAGAGGTAAAGAGCTGTACACTGGGAGAAAACCTAAGAATCACTTCTCCAACATTCTCATGACATGGAATATTCTTTTCAGTGTCCTGACAAAAGTAATTCTGTGTTCAGTACACATACTATGTTTTCTGCTATCACGGTAGATTTACTTATATGTAAAATAAGTCAAACTCCAACTGAGTTTGACTGTCAGTGATACAGATTAAATCTTTTGCAAGAAAACCTTTTTTTTTCTTTTATAGGCTGGATTAGCCTATGTTGTTCCCTAGATCTCTGATGATCTTGAAGGGAAGGAGGAGATGCATAGCAAGCCTTGCACACCTTGGAAAACTTTTTCTCCCCCCCTTAACTATGTTAATAGTTTCCTAAATCCTTTCTGGTTATACTTCTAGGAGGTCATTCAAAAAAGCTCTGAAAGAAGCTGACTGTCCACCCCGAGTGACCAATTCTGTTCTGACCTTTCTCCAGGGATGGAAAAATGCTGTACTAATATAATTTTTTTTTTCTACTTTGGTAATAATGATGGCTTTATAACTGTCATCAAAAAACTGATACATTCATAGTGGTATTGCATCATGTTATGCTATCGAATTATTATGGAATGAGTAACAGTTGTTATAGGAGAAAGATATAATTCATGTTTTAAAAGGTTTTGAATAGTTGTGATTAAAGAATGGATAAAAAAATTGACTTTTCTGTATTTTCACTCACTATAATTGCTGACATTTCAATAGCTTTGAAACAGATTTAAGAACTTGCTTTGCATCCTGATATGATGCAGGCTTAATAAATGTGACAAACCTCAAAGAAGGAAAAAGAAAAGATGGACGCATAATAACAGGCTTCAAATGCATGAAGGGAAGCTGAAAAAAGAGAATGATGATAAAATGCCTCCCCCCAACCCTCTGCTCCCGCTCCCCGCATTTTGGTTGAGGAGGAAGTAATGGAGTTAGACTGCAACAAGAAAGATTAAGATGGAATACAAGGAAGATTTTCTGCTGGGGAAACTGTAAAACAGATTGCCTGAAGATGTCTTGGAATCTGCATTATCACACTTTATTTTTCAAATTTTCAAACATCTCTAGCTTTGGAAATAGGCAGTGGTGTAGCAGATTCCACGCATCTTTCTCCAGTCCTAATTTTCAACAGAGTTTTGGGAGTCTGAGATCTAGAAGGCAGGGATTTACTGGGTGAAGATAAAGTATTCAGATTTTATAAGAAAGTGATCCATACGTAGCCACATGGCTATGGATATTTACCATACTAGGAGTCCTTAATGTTACCAAAATGGTACTAAGTTTCATACTACTTATTTTTAAATCTGTAGCATTTTTGTTATTGTGGAGTTAAAAGCTTTCCATCTAATGCAGATTTACTCTGTAACTGGCACTCCAGTTTATTTTTGTGTCAGAAGAGTGGTATGTTGGTTTCTGATGGGAAATAACTTGACAGTAATAACATTTTTTATAAATAATTATTGTTCTTTTTCTTATAATAAACACACCTAATACCAATTACTCATCTAAATTGTTACTTGAAGTCTCTTTTCAATACAGAGAATGAAAGTTAGAGTTTGTATGCTGGGTGTCAAAATGAACTTTATATTCAGTAGGCCTAAGATATGCCTTGCAGTAAAGATGTATGTGCTCCTTCAGTTCTTTGACATTTCATTGCACAAATATATAGTTTGAATTATTTTATATTTGATTCATTGCTGCATTCTGTACAAAAATCAGTAATAAATTGCAGAAGTGTTTTAGGAAGTTAAAGGAAGTTCTGTGACTGTACTTTATTACAGTTATCTGTTTTTATACTAATTAAAAATTGTTTCAGGTAGTCTGTGGTTTCAAATAGGTAGCCATAATAGAAAATGAATATTGTACAAAATAACTTGCATTCCTTCTTGGAAATAAATGATAGTGCACAAATTAGGAAGTCGGTACCCTGTGCACGTGCTTAAGATTTATTATCTAAAATCCTTGTATGGCAAAGAAAAGTGTGAAGCAATAGTACCATGTAAAGTTAAAGCATCCCTTTCAAGAGTTATCTCAGTGTGCAAGAAAATAAGAGGGAAGGCAGAGGTGAGTTCTGAACATGAGGGAGTGCTCTAGCAAGAGACAGTTTAGGGGTTCCAGACCAAACAAATCCATGAGCAGCCCTCGGAATTCTAAATGCAGCTGTCAGTCTGTGACAGAAATATTTAAGGACTTAAACCCTCTAGTGAGCAGAATAAGGCCCACTCACACTCTGCTGTGGTGTAGCTTAGACAAGAGATGCACAGCTCAGCCTTGTGTGTTTCTGAGCAGGAGAAGCTGTTGAGACATGGGACACCTGGGAAGCCTTTTAGCTTGAGGTGTTGAAGACTGTGAAGACAAATATTGCACATCACTTTGATCTTTTTCTAAATTTTGCTTGAGTCCCATTTGAAGTACAATTTGGGAGGCATGAGTATCAATATTCAGTGATAGAAAATTCACCATTAAATATTAATTTATTTTGGAAACAAACCAGCTTTGACTGTAGATGGGAGCAGGTCCTGGCTTGCTGTCTTGGTGGCTTCTCTTAGCATTTGAAAATGTGAACTTAATTTTGCACTGGAAATATTAAAATTTTTTTACCAGAACTTCAAATTATTATTAAAGTGAACATGTTACTAGTGAGTATAAACTATGTGTGCATCAGCCAGTAACACCCACAACAGCCAGGTGGGAGTTCTGGATGACTTTTTTGTTCCTCCATTATGTAAAGAATAGGACAGAATAAATTTGAGCTTTTTTTCCTTTTAAAGTATCTGTGTCTGTAAGAGCATGTCTTTTGTAGAGTCATTGTGTAACTTGGTACTTTTCACCTATATTTTTATACATGTGCGTACGTCCATCTACACTGCTGCTCTCTGAATGCCTTCCACATAAACTTTGACATCTATGCATTAGCCGTCCAACTTACATGTGCCTCAAAAGATTAAGAAGAAATCATGTGGCTATATTTGGGATTTTTGTGTTGCTTAAAGGAATAAAAAATAACATTTACTAGTGACTTGTTGATACCTAAGTTATATTTGAAGTAGCAGGAGGGTAGTCCATGTTGTTCAAACCTTACTGCTCAGAAAATATGATTATTCTGCTGAGTAACTGACAACTGAGATGTGGGGGTTTGAGAGAAGAGGCCAAGGATGGCACAAGTCATTACTTCTTGTGTCTACAAAAGAGAGACATGAGAAAGATGTTAAACTCATCCTGGCAGCAAATTGAAAATGGTCTCCTTGGATTTTAGATTCTATCTAGCTTTGAAAGATGCCTAATTGATATCTTTACAGTTTGTTTTCTCTGGCACTATTTCTGACTACCTATTCAGCAGTAGCAACCTATTATAGTTTGTTTTTTTTTTTTCTGTCATGACTCTCCATGAAGGAACTGATACTGATTCCCTTCATTTCCTGTCTCTCCAAAAGAATTACTGTTCAAAGAGGACAGGAGGAAATGGCCTCAAATTGCACCAGGGGACATTTAGATTGGATATTGGGAAAATTATTTTTCATTGAAAGTCTTGTCAAGCACTGAACAGGCTGCCCAGGGAAGTGGTGGGGTCACCATCTCTGTAGGTATCCAAAAACCACATGGATATGACACTTGAGGATATGGTTTAATGATGAACATGGTGGTGTTGGATTGATGATTGAACTTGATGATCTTAAAGGTCTTTTCCAACCTTGATGACTTTATTATTCTATGAAAAACTTTAAAAATACAGCTAGTTTAACTAGTGTACTCATTTCTTTATTTACATTAACATTTTCTGCTTCTATGATCAGAAAGTGGTGATGCATGTCCAGATGCATGCCCATGTTTTACTAAACTAGCAATAGTTGGTTTTAATAGCACAAAAGCAGCTGTTCCCAGCTATTAATCTTCACTGAGCAATGACCTGATGCTTTGTTCATATCACATATTATTTAGAAACAAAAGACGGATGTTCACAGTCCAAATTAATATAACATAATGCATTTCTATATAAAATGATTCTATGAAAAAACCCAGAAAAAATAGAATATCTAAATTTTGGCTCTCAAGCAATTAATCTTTTCTCCCATTGAGGCTGGCAGCCATATAAAATTGCTCACTGAAGTCAGGTAAATTAAAAACAAGCTGGGTTACCACATTTAGTGTATGGAGAATAAAAAAATACTAAGAGAAGTTAAACCCCCACAATTTTCTGCATTTTTTAAAAGAATTCCTCTCTTATAAATTTTAAAAAATGGGGAATGATGTGTTCAGCTGCATGAGTCGACTGCTACTAGAAGTCTTTAGCACAAGCAGGATGTTATGAGATACAAAGTTCTGGTGGGGATCACCTCCACTACACAGAAGGCAATTTCCACCCCTGTTTGCAATGATATTTTCCTTTTCAAGATGTTTGTTCCAGTACATTTCATCCTGATTCCACCTGTGTCAGAATGCTTTTCTCCTATGTTGACCATGGAGTGCAGCACCCTCACTGCTGTGAAACTAATGAGAAAGACACAAGATAAACTCTATCACTATGTAGAGTCTTGTTGATTAGTTTTTAATAAAAAATATTGGTGGTATTCAGTGTTAAATTGATATCAGACTAAAGGGAAGTGGACAAATTCTGCTAAGGTTATAGGCGGCTGCAAATTTGGTCTTTTATCTTCTAAAATACATTTCTGTTTCAAAAAGGTTTCTGATCCAAAATCCTATATTCTTGGGCCATGAGTGCTATGTGTTAATGAGGACAAAAAGCTTTTAATGTCATCTGCCAGAAAAACTAACAGAAATGTGGAAACACCATGTCCTCAACTACAAGTATAAACAGCATTTTCTTCTGCATCTTCTTAAAGTAGAATTAGGAATGAGCATGGATTGATGGGAGTTTTGACTCTCTTAGAGAATGAAATGGCAGCTTGGGATACAGAGTTTTTATATAGTTTTTCTGTTTAGCTGTTTTAAGGTCTGGCATGTAGAGAATTGCATTTATGGAATTCACCAATGCAGGATCCTGCATTTGTCATTCCATTATTAGATGTCTAAAATATAGAGGAAATTTTATATTAGGTTAAATATTAAGTTCTGAGAGCCCTCTTTTCACAGTGACTAAGTGTATGTAGTTAAAAAGTCAAGAGCATCTCTTAGTCCAAGCACTTGATGATTATTCACAGAACAAAAAGGTTGTTTTAGTGGATTGGAGGCCTATGACACAGACCACAGGAGTCTATGTGAATACAGACATTTTATATAAAAATAGCTAAACATTGAAGATAAATTAAAAAAAAAAAAGAGTATGGTATTCTTCGTACTGTCTTCAGCTACTGTAATATGGAACTGAATTAAGAACAAAAACCCCCACTTCTACTGTTTGCTTGTATCTTGGTTTCTAAGAAACAGTGGGTCACAATAAAAAAAAAAAAGTCTGGGATAAGAAGCTGTAATTTAAGATTATTCAGACAAAGAAAAGGTCTCGTGCTAAATTTGAAAAGAAAATGTGATTCTGTTTATGCTGCACAAAGTAAACAAAGGTTTTGATGAATGAGGGCACTGTCAGGAAATCCCATTTTGCAGTAATAGTGGTTTTTGTTTTCTTTTTTTTTTTCTTTAAGTATTGAATACAGATGGCACAATTTCTTGTGGTTTTTTTTATAAAATACTGTATTATAGAATCAAAACACTGACTGTTAACTAAAATGCTGGAAATTAGTTTTAGTAGTAAGTAAAGGTCTTCTGAGTACATATGAAACATAAAGAGAGATAGCACAGTAAGCTATTCAAGAAAAGCTTCATACTGCATTTTCCAGAGATTGTTAGAATGAACACTGTTTATATTTAAAAGCATATTTAAAAATTACTGTTCCAGTTATTTTTTGACTGCCAAGCAAAATGTGCCGCTCAATATGCTGTTAATTGTTGTGCATGCATATAACTTTCTTTTTGCTTTTTTGTAGATTAGACCTGTATCACAAAGTATGATTTCTAGCACACTTAACTGTAGATTTAAACAAAAGCCTTGAACTAAAATTAGGAACATTTTTATAGATATATTTGTATTCCATAACCTATACTCAGAGTAATCTTAGGTGAAGGACTTGGAGCTACACTACAAGGAAAGTGTCAAGCGTCAGTAGACATTTAGATGTCTATAATTTTATGAGAGAAAAAAAAAGAAGACACTGTTTAATGTAACATGATTAAGCTCCAGAGAGAGATTATTTGGGCGACAGTGGGATTTCATAAGGTTTTGACAGGGTATCTGTTCAGCATATTTAACATCTTTGATGTTTTTTCCTTGGCTGCATATAGAAGACTTTTATAGTAAGTTAAGTTGTATCCCATCTTGAAATTCCTGACCATTAAAACTCTTTTTATTATCCTTACCAGTGATTAAAATAAGTTAGTCAAATTGTCTCTTTTATAAAAGAGATTTTTTTCTTGCCTAGCAAATTTTCCTTTCCATCCTGCACAACCACTGCATAATCAAATCTGTAGTAACCAATTTTACTAACTGCAGTTTTGTTCCCTAAGCCTCATGGTTCCACTGTGTTTCTTTGCATAAATGCAACTTCACTATCCAGCAAAATTAATCCTAATTTGCTCAAGTGGAATGAGAGCAAGATAACTTTTTAAAAAGAAAAATAAAAAGGCAAAGCTCTTTCTGAGCTGAGAATTCTGCATGTTTAATAAACTTAATCTAAACTCTTGTTTAGATCTACTATGCAAGAAAAATATCTAAACTAGTAAAAAGAATAGGAACAACTTGTGGTGTCTTAATCTGTTTAAGTAGCAGGCATTTTGTGCTTGTTCAGCATCTTATCCTGAGAACTTAGAATCCAGGCATCATTTAATTGATCACCACTTATTACTTTTACAGATATTGAAGAGATACAGCAGTTTGATTTATACTATATTCCTTTATCTCTGTGCTTATTTTATCTATTTGCAAGGATTAATGACAATTCTGTTGCTTTCACTGATGTTGGTGATCCTGCGTGCTGTTGTGTAACATAGTTTTTGACAATGATGAAGGAGTTACTCTGCATTCTTATTTTTGTGAGGTTTTTTTCAGGTTAACATGCTATAAATTTATTTTCTGGGGTAAGGAATATTTATAAAATTTATTTCTTAGGTCCTGTCTGAGCTTTATATCAGTATGTTTACCTAACTGATGAAATGTGAAAAACCATTGGTTTCCAAAAGATGTTCCTAGAGAAGATAGGTAAGGCATGATTTAAGAACTTTCAGCTGTCCAGAAATATACTGATTTTGTCAGGCTCTTAGAAACAAACCTATTTCATCTTCTATTGAAAGACATGCCAAGAGTTCGTGTAGCTCCCATGTCTAGCTCAGAAGACAATAACCTGCAATTGAGGGCAGGCAGGTGTAAATTGGAGATGACATTTTCTTAAATCACTGTTACTTGATCCTCAGATAAGCATTTGGCTACAGCCAGTCTTCTTGTCCCAAATGCAATGGAAAAAGTAGGCATTTTGTTTGTTTGTAATTTCTATATCTCCCCTTTTAGATGTGTTTTGCGTTGAAATGGTCATCCCTTTTCCTAAAGGGGTCTTGGAAAACCCCCTTCTGGCTATTGCAGAAATAGATTTTGAGGCATCATGGAATTCATTTCCCAGTTGACTGAATGAAGATGCTCAAAAAAACTTGTAATGGTGTTTCTTTTTGATTGCAGTTGATTCTGTCTTCATTTTCTGAGTGCTAAATGCAATACATTACAATGCCAGACCACATTAGTTATTTAAAGGGGAAAAAAACTTGGCTTGCAATTGAATACATTAAAAATCAGTCCCGTTTTATACCTCCTAATGGCTAAGAGAGGGAAATGATTTGATGACTTCTTTACATTTTGTGGCATTTTTGTCTGATAAATTGTGGAAGTAATTTCTTTTCTTTGGGCTTTTGCTCTAAATGACCAAATAGACACAAATAGTTGCAATCACCAGTTGTTGACTTCAGGTGTTTTTCACCTTAGATTGCAATGGGCTTTTTTACATTTAAAGCTGCTATGAATAACTTCTGAACAGTTTTAAATTGTTTTGCTTTTCATACTGCCTTAATAATAATTTCTTGTTATAATTTAGCAAGTAATATATTCTCTTCAGAGACAGGGGGAAAAAATAGCAGCTTTTTTATGAAGGGAGATTTTTGGCCAAATTTCCAAGATAGTCAGTAGAACAAGTGATGTCTTTCTCAAGAAAAATTTAAAAAGGCACAGTTTATTTAAAAAAAAAATAAATTCTTTTAGTGTCTAAAAAAGCCTTTTTAACCACTTCTCAGTTTGGATATGCAAAGATGAAGGCATCCAATATCATAGTTTTGTATTTTTTGCTTTAAAAAGAACGAAACATCAAAACCCACTCTTTCAGTTTTTTACTAAACCTAATAAAAGATTTAGTCTGTCAGATCTGAAATTACTTATTTTTTAATTAATTCTAATTTTATCTTATGTTTTCATGTGAGAAATCTCTGAGAAAACTAAGAGTAATTTAGGGAATAATTTGCATCTTGTACGCTTGTGAATAAAAGATCTCTTTAAACACCCAAGTGTTTAAAGAACTATCCTATACATCTGATAAAGAGTTCAGGTTTTGAGTTTGACTCTCAAACCCCACAGCTTAACCCACTGTGAAATTTGTAGGCTATTCATTTTTTAGCAACATATTATATTTAGAAATGAAAAGAATAAATGGAAAGAATAAAAAGGAAACTGATAAGTATGACATGTTATCTTCTCTCCAAATAAAGTGCTCCTATTAATGTTTTCACTGGAGCTTTTTTAATTTTCTACTTTCAAAGTTAGTATAAAAGTTTCAGTTTTTCACACAGATTACAGGGAGCAAATGAAATTGGTGCTACTGTATTTCATGAGTTTACATGGAAATGCTTTGGTTCAGCATGTTTTGTGGGGTTTTTGGCAGAAAATGCTCTCCTTTATGCACGTTGTTCCAGAATGATTCCAAAAGCAGGCTATAAAAATTCTGTACTATGGTTCAGTATTGGCATGAAAGATTCAGGCACAGCAAGACTCTTGTTAATTGTTTAAGATTCTGCTCAGTTCCTAATGAGAAAAAATATCCAGTCTTTCAGTGTTAATCTTCTGTGTTGCATTTTTGTTATCTACAGAATTATGGTTTTCTAAGCTGTCTTTATGCTGTTAGTTTCTGATGATTAAAGACAGCTTTAGTATGATTGTTTGAGAGGTATTTATTACAAATAAACAGACAAAAACATCAGTCCACTTTTCGGGATGAATGCTTTAAACACAAGGAATAATGAAATAAAAGCACTGCAGAGCTATTTTACCTGGGTAAAAATGGCTAAAGAATAAATACAAGCCTTTAAATTGTAAAGGTTGCCATAGGATTGTGTTGGTGTAACCAAACTAGATTTTGTTTTCTGCGTCAGAAAATCAGCCTGTTTACTGTTTCCCGGTTTTCGATAGTCGGTGTTTTTGTTTTGTTTTGTTTGGGGGGTTTTTTTGGGTGTGTGGGGGAGTGGTTATTAGGATAAATATCCTACTTCTGACATGTGTGTGTCAATCCAGAAAGCTAAGGAAATGACACTTGGGATTTCCAGGTGGTTTGACTGTGTGACACGGTGTTGCTTTTCAGGAAAAAGTAGCTGTCTGGTTAGCAGTCACCTGATCTCAGACTTAGTTCATGGTTGAGTGAAATTCTCTGTGTTTTGCTATGACTATAAATTCCAGGAAAAAAAAGATAAAATCACATTTAGGCTGGGGTGAATTGCTTTTTTTTGAATGGTAAGTGTCTGAGAAGAACATTTCTGTAACTTCCAGGTTAAGCCTCTTAAATGCCAAGGAAGAGCTGAGGGCAGGCTGTGGTCTGGGACGACTCCTCAAAAAATTGTGACGTGAGGAGTGTCGAATTTTACAAAAATCTCTGCCAGGGTGACTTGGCAGACCTGCCTTTTCCAGAACAAATTTATATCCAGGATTGGTCTGGTGAAATGCTTGTCTGATTCTTATGAATAGGGGGAATAGCTGATCTTGCTTTAAATGGTACATACATGATATATACTTATATATGAGATTTACGTGATGGGTTGTTGATTCCTGCATATTTTGCCTATGCAAATTCCGTATCTTGGTAGTATAAATCCTGAAAGTATGTTTTTCTGCTTACCTTTTTTCTATCTCTCACAGTCCTCAGTATTGTGTTATTACACATGCTTTTTTCTTTTCTGTGCTATTATGGTAGTATGAAAAATAAATTGGTTTGGAGACCAAAGAAAGATAAATCACAATATAAACCAGGAGAGATGAAAATAAAATCGGTGATATATATGTGCAAATTAGTCTAATAAGACTGATTTATTATGAAGATTGTGTTACCATAAAATAAGTCCCATTTTTGCATGTCCTTTCAAATAGCATATTTTCCTTTTTTTTTTTCTTTTAATTTTATTTTTATTGCTCATGGTTTCATGGAAGTTCTTTAGCTTAATTTTAATGCTACTCAATTAGTGATATTGCAAAAGTGTTCTTGGGCACATCTGTCTGCTTTTACATTGCCTGTCTCAAAGGTTGAATGTATGTATTTCCTATAAAAGTAATTGCTGGATGCTCAAAGTGTATCAGGGACTTCTAGCTAAATACACATTTCTAGAAAATTAAGTGACTAGACAGTTTTGCAATATTACTAATGCAGAAAGTAATCTCTGTAGGGTAGTTCTCATATGAGTAGACTAATGGGTAATATAGGTGAACATTTACAGTGAAATTGAGCATTAAAGTGTTGAATCTAATATAAGTTTATACTAGTTAATTTTTACTTAGCCTAATTGCACAAGAAAGACTATATTTTTTTTTTTTTTTTTTGGATGCAACTTATGCCTTGCATGTTACCAAAATTAACAAAGTAGCACACCTCAATATTTAATACCATTGTCACGGTATTAAGTTTCCTTTTAAAAACATCAGCAAGGTGTCTTAAAGTAATTATCCATGTGCAGCTACTGGTTTAGCAATCTTTCATGTAAGCAAATGTATTAAAGTACCGTTTTTAGTGAGCTCCATTTGAGAGAAAAATTGTTCTTGCAGCTTTGTGTTGGAAATGGGGGCTAAGCAATAAGTACTTTTAAATTCAATTGTTTAAAATGCACGCTTCATGGAAATAATGGTGGGTATTCTTTTGTCAGCATCAGCAAGAACATTCATGTGCTGAGCTAGCAACTCAGAATCAATCATACTGTGGATTTATTATTAGATAAATTCTGTAGTGTTGTGATTTTGTAGTATGGATTTACTCTACTGGATTGTATTGTTCTCATATAATATTTCTGTTCCACTTAGAATCTGCATGTTGTACAGAAGAGTATTGTGAGCTGCTATTTCCCTAAAATTAGAGTAGATATTGCCAGGGTGGGTTTTGTCGTCTTGTTTTCAAAGTTCTAATGACATAATTTCAGTTAATACGTGAAAAATATAACAAGAATAGGTTTCAATTCTGTATTTTAATGATGTTTTTTGTTCTAAGCCATAGAGTATTTATTTATTTAAAATATTTAATTATTGATTAAAAGTGTGCATGGCAATTAAGTGTTTAAAATAACTGTTCAAACAAAGGCATGTGTACATAATATAAACCCATTTTGGAGATGGGTTGGAGATGAATGTACACAGTAGTATGGGAAGACTCTTAAAGTTGGGCTGAACTCACTGTTTCTATTCTGCAGCACAGAATATATGGAATCCTGGAATCATTTAGGCTGGAAAAGACCTCTAAGATGATCAAGTCCACCATTAACCCAGCACTGCCAAGCCCAACACTAAACCATGTCCCCAAATGGCACATCTACCCATCTTTTAAATCCCTCCAGGGATAGTGACTCCACCTCGTCCCTGGGCAGCCTGTTGCAATATTTGAGAACTCTTTCAGGGAAGAAATTGAAGTGTGGGACATCAAAAAATTACAGGAAATATGAATTGCATCTCTTGCGCTGAGTTCTGCCAGCTGACAGTGATTGGTCCAAAATATGCTTTTAGAACTAATTCCAAGACTTGGCATATTTCTACTGACATTAGGCTGTGAGAGATAACTACCTTAGCTACAATTTTAACTATTGGCTTACAGTACTATCAGAAGAGAAACCATTCACTAAGAATAGTTAAGCAGATAAAACCAAGTAGAAAATATTAAAGAAAATACATAAAGAGGAGTATGGAAATGTCAAGGTAAGGGAAGAATGTAAATTTTTTGTTATTGTGAAATCAAATTCAGCTTAAAGTTAATATTTGTTAATTAATAAATATACTCTATATTCAGAACTAGGCCAATGGGAATAAAACCTGCAGTGAGACAAAAAGATAATGGCATTTAATATTTTTTCCACTGAATGTACTACAGTATTGTCCTATTGTCCTGCTTCTGCTACTACATTTTTTTATCACATGTATTCGCCTTTGCTTCAGTAACAGCAATGGCGGTTTATATGTTTGGGGTTTTCTTTTTATTCTCCACATAGAGAGCTACAGATGGGTAGGAATCCACTTTTCATTATAGACTTGCAAGCCTGAGATTAATTAAAATATGCTTTCATTGCTGTGAAGCAACAATTGTCCAGATGAGATTTTAAAAATGTAAATGCAAAAGTGTTGTTCTTTCTCATGTATTATGCAGGGAGCAGTTAAATCACTAGGAAATTTCTCAGTGAGAGTAATTTATCTTCATCCTTTTTAATACAAGAAAATTAGCTGCTGGACTTGTCAGAGCTAGCTGTTTCAATGACAAAGAATCCAGAAAACAAATATCTGAGACTTCTGAACTGCTCCTTTCTTCTCCTCTTCCACCTGTACTGACCTTAACACTAGAGAAGGTTCATATGTGTCATAAAAATGCAGGTGACGTAGAGCAGCCATGTTGGTGTCTTTGGTGATGTGGACCTCTCCTTTCCGTGAGAGAGACCAAATGACCCATGTATCTTTTATTTGTGTGGGCTGTGAATACAAACAGGTCAGAATTTAGACAGAAGTCTATGGGAAAATTAATTGTTAATGACTCTCCAGAATCCTGCAAATTTCAAAGACAAAGTGTAAAACATGATGCAGTTTAAATGGAAGGAGTTTCTTTCCTGGTTCACCTGTGGATTGCTGTGTGAGTGAGCACATAGAACACTAAAGGGCCCTGTGTAGGTGCTGATTTGATTTAAATGTCCCTGGGGACAAGTACTTCTGAAAAGTTTGATTTATCCATCTTTTCATGGGACTGGGTATACAAGTCATGTCTGAACTGACAAAGGAAATGGTTTTTTTCATATAGCTACATCTGTTACTTTTATTCTATAATCCATTTTTACCTCTTCCCCCCGCCCCAAGAAGATGATAAAGATGCATGGTGACCAAAGGCTTTTGTAGCTTTGGACTTAAATAATTTTACTACAAAAGCTACTGGAGTGAAGAAAGTTCCAATTTCACATTTGTGTTCTACTTTCTATTAAGTGAGCAATAATTGTGGGAGTAATCAATTCAGGTTAGTTGGCAAAAGCTATATTGACACATTTTGGAATATGATTTGGAATTCACTGTTTTAGTTCCTTTATAACTTTTGTGTTGTCTCATAATGATTCATTGCCATTAAGAGCAATTAACCATAATCAGAATAAGCTGTTAAAAATATATTCTTTATTTTTCACTGAAAGTGTAGCAAAGATTTACACAATTAAAATTAATGTTTGTGAAGAGGCTTTTCCAGCTTAAAGTGCCTAAATAATCATTCCATAAATGTAGAGTGGAAAACATGAATGGATTTAGGAAAACGTAACTGATTATATAATAGCAACACTTCAATGAACACTTATTGTTGACTGTCAAGACAACAGCAAAATTACAAAATGTAGGACTCTTTGGTAACTGTAGGTATTTTTCAAGAGTGTTGTGTTATGAAAGAGAGGAAAACATCACACATCACTATGTGCTGCATAGAAATTTCTAGTATGTGTTTCTTGCAGGCACTTTGAATGCCTAACACCTCCTTAGTAAGAATTGCTCCTTCAGCTTCAGCTGGCTATTTAATAAGCTTTGAGGGCTGAACAAACCATTGAAGTCCTGACATTGATGTATTCTGTCAATACAATCTTACATTTAATTGTGGTTACCTTTTTCTCTAGTTGTCTTAGGCTGTGGCAGACAGGTGAAAGTGTGTATGGGATGGGACACTCACAGAAGGATTCATTATGTGTTATTCCTTATCAGTAGAATAAGAACATTAAAACTCAATCTCTCTGATAGCAATTCAATATTAGATTATAAAGTCGCAAATAAACTTTTATCTTATAAAGGTCACTACTTAGTATCGTATCTGTTCCCAAGCAGAACCCCATATATTAAATCTTTTATCTTAGTAATAATAAAAACTTCAATGAAAGCATAATATGATCATCAAGGTAGGTTCAGAGTTACTTTGTACTAAAGAAAGACTTTGAGTGTAGTGTGAATAGTTGCATTCCAGTATGATGAGGGGATGCACTGACACATTTCCCGGAGAGACATTATTAAATTTTGGACACTTGGTTGGGAAAAATAATGGCTACCCAAAGAAGATAATAATTCAAATAAATATGGGAAGAAAAAAGCAAAAAGAAAGCTCAAGGATTGGGAGTGTGAAGGTTTGTTTTGAGGTGAGAATCTCTGAGGCAGCAAGGATGACAGTGAGCAGACCACTGTGGAGAGAATTGCTTCAGCCACTGAGCTTAACATGGAGTATAGTAATGATGATGTTTCTGTGATTCTCCTTCTGTTCAAATTTCAGGAGCTTGTAAAGTTTCCTGTTTCGTGCTTCTATGACATTGTTCTTGTAGACAAGTAGTATTAACTGTTCAAATGGTTTCAAAGTTCTCTTTTTGTTTGCTTTTGTCAAAAGGAAGAATTCCGGTTATATTTTGTGTTTTATCAAACATATGCTTTGATTAGGCATTTGAAACTAAGTGAATTTTGTCATTGGTTAGGATTTCACCCTGACCAGAAAATACTTGTTATTGATAACTTGCTGTCTTGTGCATTGAAATGGTGGATTTTAATGACTATTCTCAGACTGCTGTTATTTATGGTATGGAGGAGAGTCCTTAATGACATACAAATAATTTTCAACTCTGCAGAAAATAAACTAAATTATATACTAGCGAAATTTTCTGAAAAAAACTTATAACTGAAGTATTAATAGATATATATTTTAAGGCAGCTTGCAGGAAATGTGTTTAGGATGAAGTATTAAGATCTATGAAAATTCCTTTATTTCTAAAGTATGATATGGGTGAAGAAATCTCACTTCTCTGTTTTGATTTTACAGCTTGCACATGCAGCGGACATGCAAATATATGTCACATGCAAACAGGAAAATGCTTCTGCACAACTAAGGGAATCAAAGGAGATCAGTGTCAACTGTGAGTAGAGTTAAATTTAGCCCAAAGATATTGCAATTCATGACTAGTGTACAATCACTTTTTTCCCTGGTTTTGATTGTATGTGTTTTTTTTTTTAATTTTGTGTTTGACCTGACAACATTTTAGTGGTGAATCTAGTGTTCCCTACTTTTCTTAGGAAATTTCAGTATTACTTAGACTTTTGTTAAGAATTACATCACAAATACTAGTAGTGGTTTGCAGACACTACATACTTAACTATCAAGTTTCTCATTACTTGTTTTTTTTATCTGTAGTTGTCTTTCTTAGATTTTAAAAAAACTATGGTAAGTGAAAAATGTATGTGAAATTAGTAATTATAGTCAGTACCTTTGTCACCTATCTTGATAAGAATCTACAGTTATAAGATTTTTAGAGTTTTGGAACCTTACTATAAGTGTACAAGTGTTTCAGATTTTTCTCCACATCTTTAAAGCTAGACCAGAGGAATGTGTAGACCTGTCATGGAAAGTACAATTAGTGTATCTTGTTCTGTACTTGATTAGCTTATAGTGTTTGGAGGAAGAGTTAGAATAGATATATAGAGCATAAAAAATAGAATACTAAGAACAATAAAGTAGTGAAGTGGAACAACTTGTCAAGTAGGAGAAATAACACATTGAAGATAATTATGAACAGCTTTAAAGATGTTTCTTTCAGTCCATTCTATCCTGTTATTCAATAGGAACCTTATTCGTTTCACAATTATAGTTATTTTAATAGTATCTGGCAAAAAAATTATCTTAGCAATGTTGGTTGGAACTGGGGAAAAAGCGTATAAATACAGCTTATTCCTTTCCAGCAGGGAGAGGTGCCAAAAGGTTGTGTTCTGCCTGCCACAAGGCATCTACTTTGACCAGATATGTGAATTTGTCTGTGATACACTTAATGAACTGGCTTGAATCCTACCCTTAACCCTTTCCTTGATAAGTAGGCAAGAAAGAAGGATTTCTGGCTGTGTGTATGTTTGTGAGAAAGCTGTGCTGGCAGGTGTACTGTTTCTGTGCCACCTCTGGGACTTTCTGTCCAGACAATTGAAGAGTCTCAGGACGAGACGGGAAATCAAGATTAGGACTAAATGATGCGTTTTTATAATGACAAAAGCTGGAATGATAATGTCTTTAAACTCTGAATTAAGTCTTCACTGAGAAGTTTTTTTCCCCTCTTTTTGTGTCTAAACAATCATTTCTAGATGGTAATTACTGATTTGATTATAAGCCCACGTCATGCTGGTATCGATGCCCTTCTACCTAATTACAAAGAATGGGAAGAAAAAACCCTGCAGCTACTCAACTTTGTAACACCTGAACCACAAAACCCAGTTTCTTTGCTCATGACTCCAATTCTCTACCAACTACCTTCCACTGAAGGCCCTTTTTATAGACCTTTTCCCCAGTCTGTATTTCATGTGCCTATGTTGTTATTATTTTCCTTTGCCTTGTGTCCATTTCATAATTGTTTTTTTCACTCTCATATGGAATCTTAACTCATATGCTTTAGTTGTGCTGCTCAGCTGTATCAGTCTGCTGTCCTGAATCTGTCTGTTGTACAAAGATTCATTTACTGAACTAGAAAAGTAAAGGTTTTCCCAGTCGTGCATTTTTGTGGTCAGCAATTACAGCAAATCCGTAAGTCGGAGGAAATGGAAATTTGAATTTTGACTTTTCGAGGGTAAACTTAAAATTGCAATTTCAGACTGAAAATCCTTTGTTATTTTTAGACTGAAAATCCCCATTTTTGTCACATCTAATGCAATCCTTTTTTAGATTCATACACAGAGCAGTCTTATTTGAGGTGAGCTGTGATGTTAAAGGATTTGATGTTCCGAATGTCGATATGAGGTGTTTTTTACTTACTCATGATGAGTCCAGTCTTTGAGTTTTCAGTTCTGTTAAACTTTGGTGTGCCTGTTACTCCATTACCTGGGACATTTCAAGGAGAATTCCAGGAAAATCTGTGGCGTAGATCTCGGTGGGTTTAGCCATTGCCTCTTGTCTTATGTAACTGCCTGAAAATTTTACCTTGCTTCTGTAAGGACAGGTTACAGCCCTCTGCTAGTTCTCAGAGGACTGGATCATTAGGTTTCTAAGGAGAACAATAAAATAAAACTCCCACTTCAACATTAAATATATGTTGTAAATGTACTAATTTTCTGCTCTACATGCAGTAGTTATTGCCAGATCTATCAAGGATTTGAGATACTTTTTTTTTTTCTTTAATTCCTGTTTCTGGCATCAATCATTTTTGCTTAAATTGCAGCTTTCATTTAAACAATATGTCTAATATCAAAGCTTCAGAACATGACCCAAATGCAGTCTAATGGCTTAAACTCTCAGAAGGCACTTGAAACATTTGAGATCTAAAATTTGAAGAACAGTAAAATGTAGGGTTTGGCACTATTGTATGTCACTCTCAGCCTTTTTGTTGATTTTTTTTTTTTTTTTTTTCTGCCATAGGCTCTGTGTCTCTGCTTTCACTGCTTTGGTATATTCAGTATATTATATGTAAAGTTCATGAGGCTCTCTGGGATCTCGGAGTTGCAGGCTCTCTGTAAATTCAAACTACATTTTTTGTAATGATTGTTACTTCCAAACATTACCTTTTATTCAGGAAATTGCCCAACTTTGTAAAGATAGAGAAGAACTAGAGTCTGAATGTCCTGTATCATTCCTAGAAGGCAGTGTTCTCAGGGAAGAAAGGAGAATGAGGCAGTGGCTAAGGGAGCAGCTGCAGGCACCTTGCAGAGAGCTTTTGGTACTTTATTGTGGGTCAGTTGTGAACATCTGAGATCTGGAGGACACTGCAATATTGGTATTGCAATGTAAAACTGGTTATGTTAGCAAGATATCTCCTGCAAGGAGCTGCATTAAAAATGATACCTGTGATTTTCTTAGGTGTTCTGTTCCCATGAAATATGCCTTTTATCTTTTTGATTTCAGTACTAATTATCGGGAAAACAGGAAGCAGTTTGGGCATGAGAGTTTCTCTTTCATGAGAATTAAGTGATTTTCATCTTGGCTTCTAACTTAGGATCTTCCACAACTGACTGTATGCACATATAAATATGTCTTTTGGTTTGGCAAGCTCAACAGACTAGAATTCTCTGGGATTCAGTTGTTTTCTGAGGGTTTTTTTACAGTCATCTTCAGGCTACCTCCAAAAATGCGAAGTGCAGAGCAAAACAGATCTTTCTTACAACTTTTCAGACACTCTTGGCTGTAAACTAGGAATGTAAGCAGTGTCCCTGTCTCTTCTGCCCTACTGGTTTGTTATTACGCATGCTGGATATAGACTTAATTAAGTTATATCTGCTTGGTTTCCTATTTGAAAAACATATTGTGCTGGATTTTCTTTCAAAATGAGTGAATCAAAATACCTTGTTTTTAAAAATTGTTTCTCCAGTGCCATGACCATGCCATTCAGTGATTGGCATTTGAATAATCTGTTTTTCTTAGTGCATGTTATATCAGTGAAGCAGTGGAACAGGGCAGACTGCCCAAGACTTTCACAGATGACATGCCAGTGAGATCCATTTTGAATTCCACTGCTCAGGATGCATTTGTTATAAAATGCTGGTCATTTATGGTGCTGAGTGTTGCTATAGTTCCAGTTGTCTAGGGATGTACAGGTAAGGTAATGCTTCTGTGTGCTATTTTTATTATAGTAAAGTAGCATAGCTGAAAAGTATAGATAAGTTTGCAAATTCTTTAGGTCTGAAATAGACGCATAAAGATTTAAAGCTAAATATAAGCTGCAGACAATGGTTCTGCCTTCAGTTTGATATTGAGTCTCAGGACTGAGATGTATTTAGGAGTGGGAGTGATGCTAATGTTTATCTGTATGGGAAAAAGAGAAACAGGCATAGACTGTGTCCCATTGGAGAGTTACTGGGAAGAAGAGAGGAAGGGAGGTCATGACTACCATAAAATTGCTTTTATTGGGCCTGATTTTCTGTTATCCAGCAAGGTTATAACCTGAGTTGTAACTGCTAAGGAGGGGACAAAGGGCCTTGTGGGTTAGGATGACTTTACATCTTGCCTAGGGCTACCTTTAAAGCAGGATTGCACATATCTGCGTAGCACAATGTTTAGCCTCAGACAGTTTCAGAATAGGTTGCAAAGACTTAAAATTTAAGGGATGCCCCCCACCTCCAGTTTAAGCTGTTGAAAATGATGGGGCTGTGCTGCATTGCATCCTTCAGGATGTGCAGTGAAGGCACCTGGGAATGCTCCTCTGTGTCCAGGACTAGAACTGCAGTTAAGAGTTAGCGAGGCTGAGTAATATCGGTCACATATGCCAGAAATCAGTATGAACAACTCCCCCAGTTGCTGAGGTGCTTGCACTTGCACCATCCCTTGGCATTGCTTATTTGAGAAGATGTAAAAGGAGAGTGGAGAATTTCTTGTAAGACAGTGCTGTTCAAATTTCAGAAAAAACTTGTAGGAGGTTGCTGACAGTGAAGACCAGGTTCTTTGCGACATGTGGTTCTACAAATTTGTGATTTGTCTCTCCTAATCTGCATGAACATAATACCCCCATAGTCCATTCTTTCTGTCTGTATAAAATCTCCGAAATCATAAATACATTTAGTTTGATTATCATTGCCACTAACTTGGCTAACTCTGTTAACCATGGATATAATTATTCTGTTCTTTTCATGCTGCTGGGGTTGGATTAGAAACTGTTGTTATTCATGGGAGCCATAATTAACCTCACAAATCATAAATTGCTGTGTATAGAATAGCATTTGTGAATTACTCTAGCAGAGTACTTTTTACTATTCCTTATTAATGAACTGCTGTGATAAAGCCAGGCCCTATGTGCCTGATCTAATCATTTTACAGCTTCAACATTCTCTCTGCTTGCTGTCGGATTCCAGGTATTTTTCAGATAATAACAGTTTGTCCAACTGTTGTCTTGTATGTCTCACACCTGCCCAATGAATATTCTGATCCAACCATTTCTGGACAGAGAAAGTGTTTACACACTTAGTCCAATAAGTGGCTTTGACCTGTAACTCCCAATTATACAAAGCACATCTTGGTGACAGTAAAAGTGTCTTAGAAGGTCTCCAACTGTGTCATCCCATGGCACATAACTGCAACCTGTGTACTGTATGGGTAGCTGTGGGAGTTGTTCTGGATTTGGGAATTCTGCTTGAGCAACTGGGTATCAAACAATTTAGTGGTAGATAAGCATTACAGCTCCTGTGTCTCTTTGTGGATTTGGTCTCTGATCCACTCAGTTTTGATGCTTTTCTTGTTCCATTGCATCTTCCTCTTAAGGAGACAGTGAAGTCAGAGACTTCTCCCTGGGCAGTTGTCCCTCTTTGAAGTCTGTTAAATCTTTCTTTAGAGACTTTACACCGTAAAACTAGCTCTTGAAGGTTTTTTTTTAAGAATTAAAAAGATAGCTTATTTTTTCAGAAATCTCAAAGGCAGCAATACTTAATCCTCCATCACCTCCTAACCCAAACCCACACTTCAATTTTTGAAAGTCTGAATATTTGCTGCAGGCAGGGGGGGAAAATAACACATATTTCCAATGGAGTATGAAGTTAGTTGGCCCTTCCTACTGCTTTGGTTGAAGATAAGTGATTTTCTTGATAGAACGAAAGGCAAGTAAATCAATGGCTTTTCTGGCTACTCATCCTCCTGTCATCAGAAAAAAACCCTCAGCTGAGTTGTGACTGGCAAACCCAGATATTTCAGGGACTTCATTTTAAAAATTCTACTATCTACTGCTCTATTGTAACTGATTAAATTCAGTGTTTATGTTACAGTGTTATGTTACTATGTTACAGTAACAACCCTCTACCTCACTTTTATCATTGCTGACTCCTGCTATTGGATTCAGCTTTGGACAATTAACTATGGAGCATAAGGAGGAAAGTGATATTTCCTTTGTGGAAAGGGAATATTTAAGAAGATTTTTTAGAAGAAGAATATTTAAGAGTAAACACTCCTACAAAACTTTATGGAGGACAAAACATATTCAAGGTGAGAAAAAAAATGCCACTAGTACAGTTTTTCGTAGACTCTGAATTAAACCAAAGAATTTGACATATATTATTCTTTTTGCCTTCACGAACCACAAACACTGATCCGCTTTAGTATCCGCTTTATGTCCACATTTGAGAAATCAATGGTATCAGAGTGACTTTAATTTTTTGGTCTTCCTAAGGAGATCTTGGATACTATATGAGATACGGATCAACCTTAAAAATGGTTTATCAAAATGTTAGGTATCATTATTGGTCCTTTGTGCTGGAAAAGAGCAGAGGAAGAAAGCCAAAGAGTTTCCTGACATGGCCTCATCCTTGCTGATCATAGTCTGTATCAGCACCTTAGACAGAGGCAGTTTTTCAGTTCTAGGGACAGGGAAGAAGGGAAAGAAGTGAAAAGAAGCAGTATTGCTGTCCCCTTAATAAAAACTTTTTTTCTTAAATTAGTTTTGGCTATGTAAAGCCATCAGTTTTCAGTTGTTTCACAAACATGCAGGTTCTTTTTATTAGCTTTCAATTTAGGTATAATGAATCAAACAAAATTTTCAAAGTTGTGACTGAAGGCAAATAAGAAGTCAATCAGGAGACAAGGCTGAATGTCCTTCAGATTGCAGGAACCACACATCCAAATATTCACATGGCAAAGAGTCATAAGCACATGCTACTCACCTAATGGGAAGTAGCTGCTCATTGCTTAGTAATGGGCACCAAAATGAGATATTAAGTAGCAGATGCTGATAGTCTGTTCTGGTTGCTACATCTGGAGCTATATTAATTGTTTATTAACTTATTTGTACAGCGTCACCTTTCTTCTGTGGCTTCTACCAAGGATAAAAGAGATAATATTTTCTGGTAGAAGCACTTAAATATATTCTAGTAAAAATCCTTAATGAAATTATTTCCCTGAATCATTCATGGTACTACCATATTGAGGAGCTAGAAAGAAATTTACAGTATTTTATTAAAGAGAAAGGAGAATTGGTTCATTTTCCTTAAACGATTATCAGGACAAATGAGGTTTGGTTGGCTGAACTTTAAAGAGAGTAGAGTGTTATTGTAAAGAGCATTATGATTTAGTTACAGACATGGATTTCAACACACTGAACTGGCATTTCATTATGTACTGTTAGAATTAAATACCCTGTAGTGGAAACTCCAGTTGTGAGCAAAACAAGTAAGAATTGTTGCGTAGCATGGATATATTGATACAGATAATGTGGTTTCTTCTCATTTGAAACTGATCTGTAAAAATGAGATAATTTCAAAGGAGCCCCAGCTGTTTCTGCACAGAGTAGGTTTTCCATGTTCATGTAAATTCTGATCATTTTTTTGAGGTTTATAGCAGCGGACTTCATGGTGAGCTTATTGGATGTCCCCCAAAACCCACCTTCTCTGATTTTTTTTTTTGTTTTGCATTTTTATTTTTTTTCAATAAGGCTGTATCTTCCTGAAATGACAGCATTCACTAAGGCACAAAGCACAAAGTATGTTTTTATATTATTAATATCCATCATTTTCTGTCTGAGATACTTGATTAAATACAGTCTGAATGTCATTAAAATGGATTTTTTTGAAACTATAAAATTGCAATTAAATGCAGTAGGAAATATATATAGGAATCACTTAAGGAAATTTATCTCTTGAACTATCAGGACATTTTACAAATAAAATAAGGCATTAGGATATTCTTGTCAAAATAACTGTTTCCCTCACTGCTTCAGTATGTGGAAAATTCAAAATACATGCTTAAGGGGAGGTGAGTTGGAATTTAACCATCATATATGTCTTTACTAAACGTAACTGTTGTAACACTCTCACCCACTCCAAGTTTTCCTTTTTAAGCTGGCCATAGCAAGTGTTCAAGGAGAATATTCAATGAAAGTAATGTTTTTCAATAGAATCTCTTTTAAAGTTGCCATTTTAAAAGAAAATCAGGTCAAATGATTTGAAGGTGATACTGATTTTATAATTGACAGTTAACTGAAAATATTAGCTTTTATACAGTTGCTTGCTGTCTAAAACCAGGTTTGTAATACTACAGTAAGCATTTGGTAGCTTTAAAATCATTGTCTTGCTGATGCTGCTTAATCCAGTCAATTGACCACATAATTTTGACAAGGACTGAGCCCAGGCTGAAGGGACTGTCTTTGTGTGTCTGCTGTCAGGGCTTGTGCTATCCACAGCAATACATTTCAGTGGATATACTTTTTTACTTCAAGGGAAAACAGTTTTCTGAGGTAGATCCATCCTGAACATCCACATTTTCCCTATTTTTGAGCTCAAGTTCAATGTGTATAGTGATCCAAACATTTTATTCTTTTTAATGAAATAAATAATGAATTTGACAATGTAGATTTTGTGACTCTCAGGTCCTCAGTAGATCTACAGTGCTTGTGAGTTTTTGAAGCTGTTTAAAATTCCTTCATTATTCTCAGATCTTAAGCCTCTGATAACATAGTATCTGTTGTGCAGTGTAGACCGGAGCTTATAATTTACATCTGCTAGGCCATTAGAATGGTAATTAGTAATTGGGTCAAGAGTTGTTAGAGTTGAAATAGACATCTGGTTTAATCAATTTGTCATTAAGCTAGTGCAAGTATATAGGTAGCAATGGGATAAGAAAATACCATTGTGAGAGCTCACAGCTCTCTACAAGCTATCAAAACATAGCTAAGTTTGAAATTGAAATAGTGCCTCTTTATCTTGCTTGATATGGATTGCTTAGTACTCAACTTTCGCAGAATACCATGGCCTGTTTTTATTTTAAAATCTCTTTTCAAAACCTTACGAATAAGTAAAAGAAATGAAGCTACACTGCGATGAAAACCATGGTGATAGATATATCTATCAGCTTCAGCTTGTGATATTTATTTATTTTATATACTAACAAAGAGATGAAAAGCAGGTTTTATACAGCAATAAGGAAAGGGTAGGTCAGGTGGGTACTGCAGACACTACTTGTTAAAAATCTCCTGGTGATGGAAAGATAACTTTTCTTCCTCTCTTATGGTCTCTAATAGAAGTAATATGCATCTTCCTACTGCTGCTTTCATCTTCTGTTGTCTCCTCCAGTCAATTGTATACCTTTACATATAGATGAAAATTTAGCTGCAATAGTTCTATTTAGGGTTTTAAAGTTAAAACATTTTGTTTTCCATTGTTGCCAGTTATTAGTTTTAAATTGCTTCAGTGGTTGCTGAGAGTGTTAAAAGAATGCACGTAAAAGATTAAAACTATGCATAGACAGAACTAAGAAATGTGTTTTGGTATTAAGGAATGGGAGTGAGAAATGCATTACTTCTCACTTCTTTTTCCATGAAGCTTCTGATAATTATATAGACTGAGCACATCAATTACACAGTGTTAAATCCTGCTTAGAGAGCCCTCAATTTGAGGAGCGAGCCTGTTACAGCAGACTTGCATTCTGCTGCAGTTGTATGTGCAGACATCTAGAAGTCATGCAGGTTTTCTTAATATATTGAGTCTTCTTTCTGTTCCTTCTTTCCATCTCAACTCTGTCTGCACTTGTTGCAGAAGAGCCCATTCTCATGCTTAGCCTGTCCCAAATACAGGCAGTGCAAGAGAAGCCTTCTGTGCCATTGCTCTACTAGAGGTGGGATAACTAAAAGGACATATTCTCTTCATTCTGTTGTGTAGATAAGGGCACTGCACAGAGCATTTTGAAGAGTTTCGTAGAAAACTGCAGATATTTGAATTGTACTTTAGCAATTAACATAAGGAAAAATAAGAGGCTATAAAAATTGTATTGGTTGAAGTCCTCAACAACTGAGTCAACAACTATGTTGCTGTTGAAGTCCTGTTCTTTAGTTTGTTACTGAAATCTAATGTGATTACCTATACTGTTATTGCTCCTTGCTGCAGTTTTGTGTATTTAAGAGGGATATTTGTTTCATTCCTACTTAAAAATCTGGAGATAGACTACCTGGCATAATGAATTCTGCAGGCTGAACATATGTAAGCATATATACTTACATAGACATCCTTTTTTTTTCTTCTTTGCTTTCATTCTTAGCCTGCATTATCATGTGAAATCATAAAATAATCAAAACTTGAAAAGACAGTAAGTTAAAATAAACATTATTAGTGAAAATAGTAATATCTGTACTATTTTACCTTTTATAATCTAAACCCAAAACCTATGAAACCAAAAGTAAATTCTCTCTCATATGCAAGGTATTTTCAGGGAATGGTAACTGATAAGGCAACAACAAATAGCATAAGACCAATTCTATCTGTACTCACCACATGAAAGATAATAATGTTTAAATATTAGAAATGGTTCCTTATTCTTTTCTTCTTTTGTACTGAATAATCACCATTAAAAAGTATAAAATACAAATTAGGCTGCGTAACCTTTGCATGCTTTGAGCTCTAATTTTTTTTCTTGTGGATGTATTGAAAAGTAAGTGGTATTCTTTATCTAGCTTACTAGATAATGGGGCCGGGGAGCTTGATTACAAGGACATAAATCAATCCAAGAACCCTGATGATATCCTAAACTTCAGCAGTGAAGCCTGAGTGCTTTATTAGATTATCACTTCAGAAGGATTGATTCACAGATTTAGTTCTCCATCTCCATCTATTGTTTTTATATTACAAGAAAAAGCAGTTTTCAGCGATTTAAGAAAGAACAAAGTACCAGAAGAGAGAGTAAATAGCTAGCTAGGAAAACCATTTTAAATGGTATCAGGAGTCTGATTTAGAATCAAAGCAAACTTATAATCACATCTGAAAATTTGATCTGCCACAACATGTTTCTTTCAGTGTTGCACAGAGCAATGATAAATTTGGGAATACTGAATTACAGCAGGAGGCCAAAGGGAGAGCAGTGAGAATGGCAAAACAACATAAGGAATCTGTCCAAAAGGGCTCGCTGTCCTGGAAGAAAAGACTTCGGGCTGCTTACAGAGAAGTGATAAGAATTAAAGGGTAAAGGAACAGTCAGATATGCTGAAAGAGATTTAATAAATCAGATTTCATACAGAAGGTTTAACTTAAAAAAAAAATATTTGTCCTGGAAATGAGTTCTTACAAGATCTGTAAGGAGATAAGGGCAGCAATTACTTTCTGACAGATGCTGCAAAATGACTTTCTAATCCTGTTCTCCTTGAGGCCATTTTATCCTCTCTTACATGTAGTGTTGATTTATTCACAGATTTGGACCCTGATTCAGATAAATATTTTAATACATTATAACACCTTGTTCCTTAAGTTTAAGAGGAAATATTTCCCTGATTTGGTGAGAACTGGGGAACATATGGTTTACTTTCCCCTGCTCTTGGGAGGCTGGTTGTTAATTGTCATGTATGGAATAGCGGCAGGAGTCTGACAAAACAAGTTCACAAAGTCCTTTTCACTCCTGATACTTTGCTTCTCTTCATTCATTCATTTTCCTTCTCTTTATTATTTTTTGTTGGGTTTTTGTACTTGGTAAAGATAAGGGTTTTTTTTGAGAAAAGGTCACGTTGAAGGTGGCAAATGATGATTGTAAGAAGAAAAATACATAAATCAAGAAAAAATATAAATCAATCCTTCATGTTGAATGAAAAGATTGCCTCCTCTATATTTATGAATAAAAGAAGAGGTAATAGCACATTTAAACAGATGAACAACTTCACTGCAGTTCAGTGCCAACCATGTATAAGTTAAATAACTCTAAGATTCAGAAGTGGGAATTATGTAAATGCATTATTTGTGATAGATATGCATTATTTTAACTTTTTTAAAAAAAGAAGACACTTTTATTCAGTTGTACTTTAGGGTTTTTTCCTCCCTTTTTCTCTTGTATTTATGCCACCCTGATGTGTATAAAATCAAATACATTTTCCAACCCTGCTTTTAGTGTAGAAAAAGGCTAAAACTTCATGATGTTTTTGTTTTCTTAATGCTCTTGTCTTTTTGTCATTGCCTTCCATGAAACCTTTCCTGTGCCATTACTTTATTGCTTTTGCTCTGGCATTTTGGGAAAATAGTTAACTGTGTGATTTAATAAATGGTTTGACATTTGCCCTTCAGAAGCTTTGCTTAGAGCTTTCCCTGTCTTCAGTTTTTTAGAATTACTTTTTGTTTTTCATTGTCTAGTCAGTGTTCTTAATATTTCTACATGGTTAAAGTTATGATAACATTACAGGTTCTTTTATGATAACATTACAGACTTAGTTGTTATGCCACAAGATGTTGATGGTCTTAATTGAAATATTTGAACCTGTGCATAGTCTCTGCCTGTCCTCAGCCTTTAACACTTAATTTCTTCAACCCAAGAATCTCTTGATTCTGGGTTGCAGACATAACAAATAAGTTATGTTTGCATCACATGAAATTTTCTGCAACAAATGTCATTTAAGTACTGACCTTGAAATAAATTATGATGAATATTCAGCAAACATTAGTTCTTTAATTGGGAAAAAAAGAATGAAAGTAATTATGACTAATGTCGCTTTGTTATAAACGTGGTAGAAGTTAAAATTGAATTATTTCTGTTAAATGCAGACCTAGAAGCAAAAAAGAAGCATTGAACAGTACAACTCAAATGTTATTGTGATACATCTTCTTTCTCCATAGTGGATGTATTGAACTATACTCCAGATATATCCAGCTTTATGTGTTTCTAAATGGTATGTTGTATCTGAAATTTTCTTCTGTTATGGCAGTAGGTTGTATGGTGCACATTTTGTTTTTAAAACAATTTAATATTTTGTCTTTTGAATGTGTGCTCATTTTGATGAATAATATGAATATTAGGAATAAGCAAATCCAAGATTGCTTGTAAAACATTCTGCCATTCCAAAGTCACTCTTGAAGTAGAGCTTTGAAATCGGAGGGTCATTTCAGTTATGTTTTGTTTAAAAATAAAAATTTAGAAGGGAAACATAATATAATCATGGAGTGAATTATTTGGATTTTTTCCCACTCTGAAATTACCAAAAGAGCATTTGCCTCAGAGTGCATTTCTCCACTGGGCTCTCAGTTGATTTCTCCCTCTTGTTTATGTAAAATGTAACAAGTACTTTGTTTTTCTGGCGTGATGGACTATTTCGGTCACCAGAATTGTGTTTCAAATGACATTAAAATATTTTGCATTTCTAAATTATGGATAATGTTACAAATTATAGCATGAATTCTGCATAAATTAGAAACCCAATCAGAAAACAAGTGAGAAAAAAGACCTTGGGAATGCAAAGTCAACTGAGGATAGGGTTGTATTTTAAATATTCTTAAAATCATGTATATTACTGACAAATATTGTAACTGAATTTTTCCTCTTAAATGCTAACTTTGATGTTATCTCTCGGTTAAAAAGATATTTCACAATATTAAAATCATTACCTAAATTATCGGGCTGAGGGGGTTTATTATTCTTTGACTTAAGCAAAATGACTTGGGATAGATTTTCATGCTGGCTAGCAGAACAAATTTAATTCAAACTGAGATGAAAGGCGGTTAATGTAATTGTAGCCTATTATCCTATGCAGGCTTGAGTTAAGAAGCAAACCAACAGACAGTCAGAAAATGATGGATAGAAAATAGAAACGCTCAAGGCTGGTGAAATAGAGACTTGTGAAGGGATTATGCCGTAACTGTTCCCACACAATCTCTGCATCGGTAATATCCCACCTCTACTGTATGTCTGGATTACTAAAAAGGATTTTTGTATGCCTCCTGGGTCCTCTTTATTTCTCTCTGACGTCAAAAAAAGGTCCAAGTTTAGTAAATTTCAGTACTTTGTAATCATGATTTTTTTTTTGTCCTTAATCTACTCTCTTCATCAGTCCTAGGGATGATGAAAAGCATTCTGTTTTCTTTTCTTTCTAAGCACCTTTTTGTTTGTTATCACACACAGTGATGGCAAAATGGTTGGCCACATAAATAGTTAAAGTCTTTGATCCTAAGCACTACTTTGAGGCTTATTGCTAGCAAAAAGGTATTATTTTTAGTAGAGTATTTAGTTAAAAAGTAGTGAATAATAATCAGCTCTCAGATTTTTCAACTGTAAGAGTGGTTGGTATTTTAGCTGCATCCTTTGGATATAGCATATTTCAGGTGATCAGATGGCTTTTTTTAGGATTGCGTTCTGACAGTTTCCCTATTTCTTATTATTCCATTTGGTTTTTTTAATATATATAAAATTTTGGACTGCAAGCTTTTAAAAATCAAAAATACGTCTTGGGCTCCTCAGAATATCTATAGAAAGGTGCTGAATTTTACAGGAATGATTCAATAGCTTTATTGCTGTTGGCATGACCAAGGAAGCAGAGAAAGCACATCCTTTCTGCAAAATAACTGATCATACCTGGTGCAATATGTACATCTCAGGTAATTGTAGCAATATCTAGTGTGGTGCTTACAAAATACAGGAGATCAATTGCTGATCAGAAGTCCAGCTGAAGCTGCTGTCTTTTAGCCTCTTTGTAGAGGGATTGAATCTTTGAGGTACAGGGGTTGGAATGATAAAACGCCTTTTACAGGAGTGTAGGAGTTAGATATCCCAGTTGTTCCCTGCTGGAATGCAAGAGTTTTCTCATCCATTGCAAGTTCTCTCACCAGAGCTCTTATAGTACCTAAATAATTAATTTTCTTTTTTTCCTTCTGACGTTGTTTAGGATGAGATTTTGTGCATTTGAAAAATGCTTTATTCTCTGAACTGCTCTTTGGGAAGTCATTGGGATTGCTTAAAGGCTCTGTTCTGTGCTGTACTCACACAGGAGCAAGCACTGCTTTCCATGACAGTGCTCTGCAGCCTGCCTATCAAACCCAGTATAAACATAGTTTGAACTGATCAAAACTGACAGAGCAAAACTCCTGTTATGAAATATTTTACAGTACCCTGCCGTGAGGCTCTAGTGTCATTTTAGTCATCTTCCTTTACCTTTGTTCCAGCCATTCCTTTTAAGTTTCTTCTTAAAGGGCAGGTAACTTTTCAAAGAGGGTCGGCCAAGACTTTGACAGATATAGTATTGTTGTTGCAACATAGACAGTAATATTTATTTGCACTTATCTGGCACTTCATAAAGAAATATCAGTATCATCTCTGCTCCAGGAAATTCATGAGATTATGTGCTATAATGGACTAATGGAGATTTGGTCTCTTCATAGGAAAGGGGCCAGGGAAAAGTCGATGTTTGTATTTACTTTGATACTTTCTCCAGCCACCCAAACACTTTTCTGTGTTCTATTCTTAATAGATATTTCAGTATCTCTAGGATTGATATATTTTTTAATAAAGTCAAACAAAAGATGGTGCAGGTTAGATGGAGTTGATAACCTAGATATTACAAAGGATTTAAAAAGAGTCGAGACATGTTTGTAATGGAACAGTGGTAGGCAATAAGGCATGAATGTTATAGAGTTTGCCATGCATCAGTGGGGTAAAGAAAGTTCTTTTAGCCAGGAGAAGAAGTACCAGAACAATATGTTGGATAGATTTTGTAGATATTGAAATGATCTGATGGACAAAAATGTGATATTAAAGACCAGCAGGACACAAGGAAGCTAGGTATCTGGAAACTGCCATGCCTCCATGTTTTGTTTCCTAATGATGCTCTCATGGTTCCTTTGTGGTAATTTTTTGGAGACTCACCATTAATTGTTGTTCAAGAAGGAAGTAAGATTCTATGATAATTTCTGTCAATGACATAGGAAACAAGTATGGTTAGTAAATATCCTGGACATGCTATGTGAATATCTAGTCAGAATCTCCTAAGTCATCGAGGAATATTGAAAGTTATTTGAAAATGTGATGTAAGAGCTAGAGTTTTTGCTTCCTAAAAGTAAGAATGATAGCTTACCACTTGCAGTATATATTATACTTAAGCCTCTCTGATATTCATGCGTTGTATTATAACATGTCATTAGCACTTTAGAAGTTGTTGCTGCAGGTAGAGCAATAATTCAGATAACATGACTATTTTCTAAAGTTCCTGAATACTGTATAGCTAATGGCCTAGAGAAAGCCATGACATTCTGATTTATTCATAGCTTTGTTTTGCATTTAGTGTTCTTCAATGTCCACGTATAAACAGCATTTGGCCATTGCTAAGCTTCAATCTCTACTCCCAAATGTGCTTTGCTTCTGAATCATCGTTTTTGTCTTGGCTTAGTCAGGATTTCTCATATTTTTTGAAATATTACTTGCCATATTTTGATAAGTTGTAGTCTTAAATTACAAGAAAATGATCAAAGTTACCATACATAATTTGAAGTAGAAAGAGAAGAAGTAACTTGCCTGTCTTTGTGCTATCTTCTGAAAATTATAGTGTCTCTATGGCATCCTCAAATACATATTTTTGAAATTGCCTTTTCCTTAAATTGCTTCAAAATTATAGTCATATAAATAGTGATTTTGTTAAAAAAACCCTAGTGCAACAAAAACAAACAAACCCCACCCCAGAATCTGGAAAACAAAGCAAAATAAGTGCAAGGAACAACAAAGGTAAACAGATGAGAACTCTATAGCACTCTTTAATGCTACAGTACTAACCTTTCTCCATCAAGATTGTAATTGAGTAGTTCTTTGCAATGACTTCCCTCAGAGACTGACCATAGATTAAATCCAACAATAATAAAATAGTCATATTTAAATGCACATTTTTTAGAAACAAGGTGTAAACTGTTTAATAGTTAAATATGCTTTCTACAAATATACTTAGTACTGGTAAAATTTTACAATTCAGTAATGACTAACGAAAGTGCAGTAAACCACTTGGGACTTGGTGTGTATCTATATATGTTTTTTTTCATCTCGCCTACTTGATGAAGCCATTTACGATACATTTACTCTGACTGTCAGGGTCTGTTAAAATATTTAATGTTGCTGAAGTGCTACCTCTCCTGCTCTTTTTGAGAATTGGTTTCTAAATAACAATATACAAACATCCTTGGAAGCTGCCAGAACATCAAGAGCAGTGAATTTCTGATTACAGAATTAGGGTCAGGTTGGAAGGGACCACAGTGGGTCACCTGGTCCAACCTCCTCAAGCAGGGTCGTCCCAGAGCACATGGCATATGATTGCATCCAGGCTGTTCTGGAATATCTCCAGTGAGGAAGACTCCACAACCTCTCTGGGCAATCTGTTCACATGCAGGGTGACTCACATATATTTATTTTATATGGTCTTTAAGGTCCCTTCCAACCCAAATCATTCTGTGATTCTCTAAAATACTCAATTGTTGATATTAAAATTTAACATGTTTCAGCAATATCTATCTTTTAAGAGAATGAAACATATATAAATTTTATGAAGTGACTTTTGCAAAGTAAAAATTTAGGAGGAGCTTCATTTCAGTTTAAGCGGTGATAAGTATTCATAAAATGTGGATGGTTAATTTTCTATTGCTTCTATCTAATTCTTCTTTCTAAAGAGAAAGAAATAGTTGAGAAAACTATGCTAATATTTCTTGGAGATGTGGTTCAGTTCAGTGTAAACATAGCCTCTTATTTTGAGCTATGGGATATTCTAACATTTACTTTCTAAGGGCTGGAGCAACATCTGAAATGTCTGATATAGGTCAAAATGTGAGAGAGTAAGTGTGTGTGTTTCTCCTCCCTGACTTTGAAAGAACAGTGACTGGTAAAAATGAAGTCTGCTTTTCCAAGTTCGCCTTTTTACATATATAAAAGTTTTTACATCTCATAGGGTCATTTGTAGAGAAAGGAGAGTGCCAGAGGTAAAGACAAGGCCATGGACGTGATATTTTTCTTGTTCAGAGTAAGTGGCATCAAATCATTAATATCTGAAATCCATTGATTCACGTCTGATTCATGAAGATTAACAAAGACAACTTTTTGTCCAACTAGTTCCAAATGATGGCTGTGGGTTACTGCATTCTTGTATAGAAGAAGAGATGCAAATAGAATCTAGAGTTCATTAGAAAACTTATTTTATTTCTTAGCCTTTTTCTCTTAATTATAAAATTATGTAATACGTGACATCTGTTTGAGGGTTTATTTTCTCCTGCATTGCAATCGATATTGCTATTTGAAATATCATTAATTCAGAGAGTATATAAGAACCCCATAATAGTAATTATTCTGGATCTTTCAGGGAAGAAGGATTTGCAAAGCATGTAGGGGTCTGGAAATTGAAAACTTGCTTATGAAGGATATTTTACTTTTTCTTTTGATGAGATCAGCCTAGATTTAAAAAAAAAAAAAAAAGACATTGCTGGCCTAGGCCTTTTTCATG
Source organism: Pachyramphus minor (assembly GCA_013397135.1). Lineage (NCBI taxonomy): Eukaryota > Metazoa > Chordata > Aves > Passeriformes > Tyrannidae > Pachyramphus > Pachyramphus minor. Next base: position 67,163 of record VYXB01007194.1, on the reverse strand, counting down.
AATTATATGAGGAGGAGACTAATTAATCTGCAGAAAAAAACATTGTCTCAAGACATAGTTATATGCACTTACAAGAAAAAACAAATAAATCATTTCCCTACATTATTAAAAAGTCCTAACTGGAAACATAAATCCTAATACCTTTTACCCATTCAGGTTATCATTATCTTAAAAGGTAGGCTAATAATTCTTTATATCTGAAGTTACTGATGTCTGGAGGGATCTTGGCAGTGTGAGAAGTGGAAATGTCCAATTTTTACATTAGAACCAAAGATATGTTATTGTAGCTCAAAAAAACTGAGAGATCTCTTCACATACTGCAGTATTAATGGATCACATTGGGACAATATAGTATATAGTACAATGTCAATACAGTTAAGAATTAGACCCTTAACTATGAGAGTTATATTTGCATTTGTAGATTATTAGTTTGTGTATTTCATGTGTTTCACTTCAGCAAAATAAAGATTATATCACAGGATAAAAATCCAATAATAATTAGCAATTAAATCTCTTTTCTGCAAAACACAAATCAGTCATTAACATTGCTGATGTTAAATATGGCATCTGAGCTCAATTATTGCATCTGAATCTTAGCACTTCTGTGGAAGAATGATGCTGCTTCTGAATCTTTTAAACATGGTTGAGCTCCCAATACATGGCACAGGCTGATGTAGCTTAACTCTGCTGTTTGTGAGGTCACTCACTGTTGTTGGTACTCACCATGTCTGTTGTTGAGAGTTAGATGATGTGGTTGTTCTTTGGTGGTTCTGTGTAAAAGGTGTTGAAGCCAAGCAGGCCTAAGTCAAGACCTGAGTCTTTACCACACAGAAGTGTGAATTGGGGCATCAGGTATCAGTCACTGGTTGTTCTGGACTAGTTACCAACCTCAGCTGTTCTTGGGTTATTGCTTTCATCAATAAGTAACCACTCATGAGCTGAAAATTTGCAGGTTCTGTGGGATCACTTCCAAAATGTTACGAATTACAGCCAGTTACAGTTATTGACTGTGGTTAAGAATATACCTCAGCTTATTCTCTCACTGCTGCAAAGGTACTTTGAGAATAGGAAGTCTTGTATGATTTTCAAGAAGGGGTAATCAACAAGCAGTGTAAATACCCATACTGAGCTCAGTATTATTAATAAAGGTGCTTTAGCTATCTCATAAGTATCTGCAAAAGCTGCAGTCACATCACCATGGGCATACTTTTAATGCTCAGGATGCAGTAATATAGAGTAGTATGTAGTAATTCTTCATAGTCCTTTTATGGTCACAGGCCATATGTAAGAAGAAGTAACCGGAAGTATGTAACCAGAAGTCTTATGTTTAGTCTTACAAACACCATTTGAACCTCAGTTGCAAGGTGCCTCAAGTAACCAAATTTTATATGTTAAATAGTATTCCACTATTCAACCCCACTCTCCTACAGCACCATACCACTGAGGTTCTAGGAAAGTAGAATAAAACCAGAAGCCTCTTGTGCAAGATCAGTAACTGGGGCAAGAAGATCAGAAGCAGAAATCAGTGATGGAGAACTGCGGCAGCAAGACCATGGTTAGATTGAGCATGAGAAGTAAAGGATGGGGCAGAGTTGAGCAGCAGTCCTAGAAGATACTCTTACTCATCTAAAAGCTGAGGCAAGCCACCAGTCAGAGACCAGGAATCCTCTTCTAAAGTAGTTCATTAGTCTGAATTCATCAGGAACCTCTTGTAGATACAACACTAAGAACCTGGGCAAAAATCCCAGGCCTTTTTATGACCATCTATAGATCAGAAAGGTGGCAGCTCTTCGCCAGACACTATGGAAGCGGTCTGTTAATTTGCAAGGACAAAATATGAGGTAAGGATCATAAATAGCTATATTATCTAACAGGCTATAACTTTGTGTAGTTGACAAACCTTGTTCTGAGCCAGAAAAAGAGAAAACTGTCTCATCAGGGAACCAGTTGAATAAAATAATATTGTCTGTTAGAGTGGTCTGACATAAATTTTTGCCTTCTCTGAGAGTTTGGCATTAAAACCAAACTCGGCTAGAGGAAAGTCCATCTGTACTTAGGTTACTTTTCCCCTGTTCCTCTCTTTTTGCTTCACTTTTAATTGAAAGGATTTACCAATTAGTGGTGGCAGCAGAACTGCAGAAAATCCTGCCTTCACTATGAAAGGTTAAGTGAATTGTTATAAGAAGGTTTTCACATGATCAAATCACTCATCTGGAAAGCTGTAGATCCAGGCTGCTGTGATACTGACTGTTTTCTTTGGGTGAGAAGCCTTGAAGGTATACCCTTCCTCAAGGGACATACCAGTAAGCTTAATAAAATTAAACATATATATGTTTTCCTACTGCCAATTCCTTAGCTTTCTTAAGTTTGCAAGATACAGATACAGTGCACAAGACAATACACATTGTTAAGCTTCAACAGAAGTTTATTTATAAACTCTGTCTTACAAAGGAGCCTTTCATTCATTAAAAAAAAATTCAAATCTGGAAATCTTACTGTAAACATGTGCTCATGTTTATTGTATTGAAAGAGAAAGCCAGAAATTATCACTCACTTGGTCGTAAACATGAGAAAAATTATTTTTTAATGCATTTGTCAATAACTTTTTTTTTTGAACTTCCAGAAAATGTGGGGAGAGAAAAAGAGAGTGGAAAAGAAAAGTTCAGTTTTGAAAGGACAAATGAGAGAGGTTGGGGAATAACTGTTAATAGCAGGCCATCCAAAGGTCAGTGAGCTTGATGAATTGAATACTTTTGTATTGGAACAAACCATAGAACTTGTACGCAACCTAGTAGGAGCCTTCCTCCATTTGTCCTTGTAAATGAGAGCTGTGTCTTTGGAGTCATGCCAGAGTGGAACTGCTCATTCATTATTACCACTTAAGGCAAATGATCATAGCCCTGTGGCACATAAAATAATGAGTGTAGCTCCCATTTCTCAGATATGATGCATATATTATGCTTCACATATGGTCAAATGTGTGCTGGCTTTAGGAGAAGGTACAAAAATTACTACAATGACTAAAGCTCATAAGGAAGCAATTCAGTGAATAGGAAATTTTGTAATTGGAACCATAATCAGTGACTAATGCAGAGCAATAGGTATGCTAATAAAATAGGATAGGATTAAAAGACAAAACTAAATTTAATCAGAACCCAGCATACATGCTCATTTGAATAATTTTAGATATATTCTTAATCGTATTAGTTTCATCTTTTCCTTCCACTGAAAACTGAGTGTTTAAATAGTATCTTGCATTTGAATTAAACCAGACTTCCCTAACTAGTAAGAACTTCACCTCAGGTTATTCCTGATATACATTATGAAAGTGTTCTGCATGAAAGGCCTGGCAACAAATGGCATAATAAGCCAGCTGTTTTAATGAGATGGCATAAAAATAATACAGATAGCAGGTGAATCTTATGCCACTTCAGTTACTGCATGCATGCAGCACTGGATGGACCCAGCATGAATTTTCCACCAGTGTGCTGTACAGATCCTGAACAGAGAGAGGGGCCTCCTGCCTCCCATATCGTGGTGCCTTTTATCTTGGGCACAAACACAGCCATGTGTCTCCTCCTGACAAGCTGGAAGGTTCTCTTGGATAACACCAGCACACAGCACAGACTGGCACTGGGCCTTCCCGGACCAGTAGGTCAGACGTGCCTTACCCAAGATCACCACCTCCTTGAGTCCTCTTACTTCCATGAGGCTCCCAACACGGAGACTATAATATATATGATAATATATCAAAAGAATTTTCTGTGGTTTAATTCACTGTTCTCTTTTATTATGCATATTTTATCATTTCATCATACATTATGCTGAAACAACTGAAATGCCTGTCTCTAAAATTACATTGCCATTTTATTTTCAAGATATTTGAAGGTCGCTTCTATAATTGTCAGGGAATTAGTAATTATTTGGATTTGAATGAATACTTATGAATGCTTGTACACTGCAAAATATTTTGTACCTAATAATTTTTGTATTAACCATTCTTTTGTGTGTTCTTGTAAATTGAGAAACCTGTGATGCATTAGATGGAGTTTACAGATATTTTTATTTTATGTGTTCATGCTTGGGTTTTTTTCTGTGATATAAATAGAAATAAAAATACCAAAAAGGTATATGTGATTCAAGAAACCTCTAGATTCTGGTAATTATTGATCCACAGCAGATGGTTTCATCTGATTAGAAGGGCAGCTGAATGGAGAAGGGAAGCTATATGGAAACAGGTGTCTTTTTTTCATAATGATTTTCAAGATTTTTTTTTTTTTTTTTAGAAGTCATTTAGTCCCTGGGTCAAATCACCACAGGTGAATGGTGTAGCTAGCCAGGAGTTCTGTGTGGACTTTATTTAGTTTCTCCCCATGGAAAGTTGTATGGCTGGGAGTTGGATATTGCTCTTCCATGCCGTTAGCAGTGAGCAGTAGGGTAAGTTTCTTGCCTTCATCCTCAGACTCTAAATGCAGAGTTATTTTTAATACTCTATTTATAGAGTATTAAATATATATTAAATACATTTAATACTCTTTTTTTTTTTTTTTGGCTTTCAGGTGTAAAACCCAAACGTATTCTGAATTCTGCCTGCATTTAGCATTCTGCTTTGCTTCCAACACAATTCATAAGAAAAAATATTCCTCTTACTTTCCTCTATCATGTTGTTGTAATTTGCTACATAATATACTGTCTTATTTATATGAAAATCTGACATACAAGAAAAGGAAATTCTTTTAAGGTCTTCATTTGAAAATGGTCCTTTTCCCTTAGCTGTCTTTCAGAATTCCAAACCTTAAAGACACTTTCAGACACTAATCTATTTTTAGAAGCCTAATCTATTTGAGTCGCAAGCTGTTCTTTGAGGAATTTTGTTAGTGTTTTGTGATGTTCAGAAAAAACTTGTGTCAAGCAGACCAATATTATTACTTGAGATGATTCTCTCCTTTCCAAGTACACACGAGACAGTTACTTCAGGATCAGACCCTCTTCTAAATTCTGTAGAAAGGATAGTAGGGCCAGAGTGTCTTTGTGAACAAGACCATAAATTGTGTGCTGCAGTTACACTTGAAGCACAGAGGTGTTTCTATTTTTTTGAGATTTATTATTAAAATTATTATATTAAAAAAGTGTTGTATTTCTGTATAGTTGACCCTGCAAAGAATTCTCATGCTCATGTGAGATCAGGAGTGAGCAAGGGCAGAATCTAGAACATCTGGTTTTCCACTTTTCCATTTTAGTGCTACTGTTGATTATTTTCTTTATGACATTGTAACAAAGGATCAAGGAGATTATTGCTTATTAATAAAAATCAGCATGTTAAGAATCACTGGTTGGAAACTATTGAGGAGACCAGCAGAAATTCAAACATTATAGTACAGTCTGCAGGTTGTTAAATTATATGACATCCAAGTTGGAAGGTATTTTTAATATTACTCACAAATAAGATAACACACAAAAAAATCCTGCAAATTAAGTTTCTTAGAATAAAGTAATGAAAAGGTAGTCCAAGATATTAAATGATTCAGATTTCCTCTGGGAAAATATTTATATTAAATTTAATAGGCAGGGATTAGCTTTCTCTTTGTTTAATGAATCATTCTGTATATTTAATAGAAAACTATAATCTTGCTGGAGACTTCTGTGAAATAGCCAAGAGAACCAAAAACAGTTTAATAATTTTCTATTAAGATACTTGGCGCTTTTAGAGTAATGTTATATAACTGAATTTGATCACTCTGAATTTGTGTAGGATATTTCATCTCCCTGAAAAATAGCTATATATTTTATCAATAAGAAAGCTATTTCTTCAGCTCTTATCATGTGTACGTCTTGTCAGCAGCACCAGTGTATTGTATTCAATTTAAATTCTACCTGGTGCCCTGGGTGGTGGATAAAGGGGAGCAATTGCCTCTGAAGTTCGTTGAAGCTGAGTACCTGAGACACTGCTGTGCTTGTGTGCCATAGTTCTGGCTACGATTCCTGGCCCCAGAGCCCGGTTCCATGGTCTAGTTGCAGCTGCATAATTTAGGCACAGCCTCTCTAGAACAGACAGCATAGCTCTGGTTCCCCTCTAGGTCCTCTGTGGTACTATATGTGGAAATATATTAAATATTTTATGCTTTGGGGATACTTTGGGTTGGTTTGTTGTTTTTTTTCTGTTATTATTGTGTGATTTTTGTTTCCATTTGAAGAGTTAGTAGTGTTTCAGGGCTGTGTGTGTTAGAGGGGGACATATTTGTGAACATTTTTTGCAAGTCAGTGATCCTTCTGGTGGATGCTCAGCTCTTATCTTGGTGAGGGCCTGATCAAGACCAGATGAGGGAGTATTGCTGAGGTTACAGGGATAAAGAGATTCAGTGCATGGATCCAGCTTCCTGGCTCTCCTTTGTTCATACATGCCTGTGCTAAGTTCTACAATAGGCACTGACTTAAGGCAGATGACTGTAGTTCCTTACTCAAGAGCCTGGTCACTCTGGTGTTTCCAGAAAGTAGCACATCCTAATTAACAACTATGTCAAATACTTTTCATTTGCATGTATTCGTGCTACTGGTAATGAAATACATGCTGTTTGAATAAATATTCTAAGTGCATTTTTATTAAAGTTATTCAATGTTTAATGGGAATGTTTGGTTTTGTCTTTTTATCCCTCCTGCAGCTGTGACTCTGAAAATAGGTATCTTGGAAATCCACTTCGGGGAACATGCTACTGTGAGTACTTTTATTTTTAATGTTACATACTAAAATATTGGTTACATATTGTGTGATAATTTTATTTCCTTGGAAGACCAAAATGTTTTTCTTGAGATACTCTGAAGTTGGGCACATTGATATTTTGACTAAAAAATGAAATGCCTCATTGGGCTTCTCTTACGTTGTCCACAGGAATACAAATTGAAGTCTTCTAAAAGTTGGTTCCTTACACCCAGCTTAGAGGGACTGACTAGGCCATGGGGTTATTCTGTGTATCTCAACATATGTGAGTGAAAATAATAGAAATTGTGTCATTGATTAAAAGACAGAATTTGTGGTAGGGAAATTCAAATAGGCCAAACAGCACTGTTCTCTGGGGACATTATGAATGGTTTAGCCAGTCTGCCTCCCAGGGACAGGATACACAGCTGCTCTCCATAGTATCATAAAATGATACTGTGTGTTGTCTCCATGTTCTTAATGTTGTGGAAGAGGTGCCTCTGGCACATTTACTTTAAAGCATTACAGTTTTTATAGTCATAGGGAAAGACCTGAAGGGATGAGAGTGGTTATTACCCATGTGCAGAAATCCCTTAGTGAGCTGTGCCAATTTTGCTGTGCCAATATCAATGTTAAATAGTAATTTTAATCATCATAAAAACAGATGGGATGTTGGAGAACACTGTTTTACCTTTTGTGATTTTTGCACATCCCATCTTAATGTCAGACAGTTGGATCAATTTGTCTGTTGTTTCTAACATTGTCCCTGCTTCAAACTTGTATTTATACATAAAGACATATCACTGAATATATTTATAACATCTATTCTGATTTTTGGCCTTGCTTTTTAGCATTTCATTTTAGAATATGCACAAAAGCTTTACTTTAGAATATCTTTAAGGCATCATTTACCTAATAAAGGAATGTTTCTTGTCTTTACTAATCTGTCTTTCTCACCCTAAATGGTTTGCATCTGCAAGGTATGTGTTACAGAATAAAATAGACACATACTATATTATGGATGCTGATGTACCTCTAGGCCTAAAACATGTATTCCTCTTGCCAGCTATTAAAGAAATTTGGTGTGGATTGTTTTGACATTTTTTTTTCTCTCAGACAGGTTAAATTCAAATGTAATACTTTAAACTAGAACATGAATTTTAAATGTTGTAGACCAAGTTGAAAATACTCCCTGGAGCTGTGTCCTAAAGATACTGTTGATCAATAAAATCAATTCAATTTTTGTGTTTTTTTTTCTTTTGATAAATGCTTCTCACTTCAAAGCAGAACTTTCAGTATTTAGAAGAATAATTTTTTATATTTATATAGTATTTTTTCTATGTTTAAAGCAATATGAGTACAGGAGAAGTTTGTACTTTGGAGACGCTGCTATATAGCCTATTTTGGATATGTGTGTCAATGTTTATTTGTCCCTTAAAAATAAATGTTATTAAATTTAAGAGATGGAAAAGAAATGACAGTAATGAGATTTGAAGACCTGAGGCACCTCAATGAAAAACCTTATTTTTTTTGCTATCGTGTTTCAGACTGGGTCTATAAATCATGTTGGAGACAAATTGTACTATATTCAAGATGCTCTTTCACCTTTAACTCACTACTAGTATTTGTCTTCTGTCAGATTTCAAAATATTTTAAAAATTTTGTGGTTTTGAAATGATAAATTTTTGTTTAATACTTTCAACCACTTAAGTACCACATATAAACAGTTTTCAGAGTTATTTTGTCTGGAGGTAATCGGGAACCTGTGCTAATGAAAAATAATGGAAGTCTACATTTCTTGTGTTTAGTGCATGGTGCATCATAGTAGGAAATAATCTGTTAATTTGTGGATAACTGACTGACCTGAGATCTCAATGACAATTGCTTATCAGCACAGTCCATTAGCTGCTAAATCATGTATTAAAAAAATATTTACATCATAAAGAGATGCTCCAATTTATCTATGTAAGTATTTTAAAATATGGCCTTACAATGTTTCAGTTTTGTACAAGACAGACGTTTGGATGGTATTTTTTCTGTGCTTATTTTGCTAGTTATTAAGAAACTTTTTCTTTAGACAGTTATATTCTCTCTTCACTTCTTGAAGTGAAGAATATTCTTATTTTTTATGACACAGGAATAGTTGTTGCTCAAGAGGAAGGAAAATACTGGGGAAAAACAAATTGTGTGTACTTATAAGCAGCATAAGATTATGAGAAATAAAAAAATCTAGGCATGTTTGTTTCTACTCCTTAGGATCAAAATCAGTGAATTGTACAAAAATAGGAATATAGGTAGTGATTTACTCTATGGTTTGGATCTTCTGCAGGAAAGCTTTTAGTCCCATGCTTGAGCTTAGCCACCTTCAAAATGACCAGTTTTAAGCATTTAAATTTTGTCTTTGTTTTTTCACTGTGTAAATACTGCCCTAAATTGGAATGGCCTTCTAAGCAAAACCTTAGAATTCCTTGCAATCCTGAGTGTATGGATAACCTCTGAGTGGTATTGGATGACCTTGGCTTCTCTTTAACTGCAGAATGTGGATTGAGCGATGCTTGTTGCCTTAGGGGAAAGTGATGCAACTTGTGATACTCTGAATATCCACTGCCCTATAGAAGTTCAGCTGTTTTCATCTCTTCAATCTCTGCCCAGCTTACCTAGTCCTTTCCTCCCTCTTGCCTGCTGTTGCCATCCTAAAGCCTAGGAAGGGGGAACAGTCAGGTATTGGTGTTTATACTGGTATTGACATCACTAGACTATTTAACCTAGTAAATAAAAACAGCGTTTGCCAGGAGGGGAGCACAGATTTAGTTTCTTCCTTACTTGTTTCCTTTTGTAGTGATGTAGGAGAGTAAGCAGATTATTTATGCTGTATAGGGATAGTGTTGTGATTGAAGAAGTGATCTGAACACGAATGAAAACACAGGAAAATTACAGATGGGTCTAGCATGGTCAGAAAGAAAGAGATAGGAGGGAACAAGCTGAAACATTGCAGGGACTTAACCTAAATACAGATACTGTGCCAAAAGGATCAACGGAGAGAGCAGCAAAGCCATCAAATCCTAGAGATAAGGGGAACAGTTCATTAAACTGACTTCATTCTCATATGGCATTTCAAAACATGGCAGTACTGGACATGAGTCGCTTTTCTACTTTAAATTATCAAAATCTAGTAGAAATCAGGTACGAAATGCATCATAGGTGGGGCTTGCAATAGTGTATTATCCAGATTGTTTGAAAATCATCTTGCATGGCTTCTGTAAAATCGTTTTTATTTCATTCTTCATGACTTCGGTGTATTATTGAAAATGCACAACAGAGAGAACAAACTTCTCTGAGAGTAAGAGAATGAGAACAAGCCTTGTGGATTTAAAAATTAGAAAAATACTGAATGTATAAGGATGTGTGAGCAGCTGCATGATGATCTATAGATTCTAGTACCCTGTTGTCAGAAGTGGCTGAACATGAATGCCAGGGGAAGAGTATAGCAAATGGACAAACATACAGTGGTAATTATCTCTTACCATCCAACAATTTGCAGCTCAGGAACTTTGTGAGAGGAAGGACTTCTTGAGCTGAAAGTGTTTGATGTTCCATTGTTAAGGAATATCGGAGGAAATCTTATGAAAGCTTTCTTATACATAATAAAAAGAATATGAATGCAAAAGAAAGCTTTGTGATTTAAGAAGCTACGGTTTTGTTTGGTCATGTAAATATTCTTGTAGGTTGAGTACAAGTCTGCTTCTAGGCCATATCTCTGTATTTCTGGTAGGGAGGCTCTGTATCCCTAGACCTTTCTGTTGGAAGCCAATCTTGCTGTGAACGATCGGAAGCTGATTCAATCCATATAAATGAATTCTGAGTGGGGGCCAGAGATGGTTGTGCAGCTGACTTATGCATGTACACAGACCATAAATATACCATTTTGTTGTGATGCATTTGTATTTGCTGTTGTTATTGTTCTTTGGTATCTCAGCCAGTGTGATGTATGGCAGTGACACTGAGATAGCAAAGTGTGCATCCAAATGGCCGGATTAGTTCCTCTCACGTCAGCATTGGAAATACATTGCTGTCAAAATCAGAGCTCCTGGGTGCAAGGGAACATGCAGCAAAACCAGATGGTTTTAGACAGATTGGGAGGAATCACTGGGACAAATGCCACTTCTGTGATTTTGACTTGGTTTATATACAGATGCAAAGCTTTAAATCATAAATGGAGATATAGTTAAACCAGTGTTCTAGAGAAAATGAGAGTTTAAATTTACAATTCATGATTTCTTACTATACAGAGGTTGAATTATAAGCTTGCTAACAATCACTTATTTTGAAAGGATATGATACTTTCCACAATAAACCTCTCTTAGATAGCTGTATTTCTAGGGTCAAAAGCTTTCCAAAATGTCTGGTTTGTGTACATTATTTTGAGTGTCACCATTCCAACGCTACATATCAAACAAGAAGTACAGCTGATTCTGACACTGCTGCATGCAGAACCATAAAAGCTTACAACACATCAGTCCTACGGGTGTTAATGGTATTGTTTGCCTGCATAGATAGAATTTCCCTGCAAGCTGAGCACTCAAGATTTGCCCGTTCTACTAAGAAAATTCCTAGCTAACGCAATGAAGTTGAGAAAATGCATATGGATTTACATAACTTAGTTTCTTATTCCCTTTTATCCTTAAAAAAATGTTTAGAATAATTTTTTGTTTATTTCTGGGTACCACCATTAACAGTGAAGAGAGGGAACAAAGAGCTTCTCCATTTGGTCCTGCAGACTGGTTTTTCTTTTAAAATAGGCAGCAGTGGTGAGTTACAGGGCAGAACATTTTAGAGCTTTCAGGCATTCGAGAAGATTTTCGCAGCATTGCGCAGACAACATAGTCAGAATGCAATAAAATTGAAATAAATTAAGAATTTTAATTGATCTGGTGCTCATCTTTGGGCTGGATGAACAGCTTTGTGGGACTGTGACTATCTGTGAACTCAATGAGAAATCAGGTGACACTTGCCTTTTGCATTCAGAAGTGCATTATATATCCAGGGTAAGACTATAAAGTTTCCCATGCTGCAATGCAAGCCCAACCCATTTTAGGGATTAGAACCTGACCTTTGAGAAGGATTAGAGAATCCAGAATGTAATAGAGGTCAGGAGGGTTGGGTCATTTGAGAAGAGAATTAAAACAGGGACTGAATTATTTGTAGCTTTTTATAGAGTTAAAACCTATTTATTGATCATATGCCTCTGATGCAGATATTTGCTGGATTTACAGGCTTTAAAAAAGAGGAGCCTGAATATCTGTACATAAAAAGGCTGGAAAAATGTACAAATTTTATTTTAACTGTTTTCTAAGTTCAAAGATGTTTCCTTCCACATCTCTTTCTAATTTTTCTCTTAACTCAATGTTTTATGAAATGTCATTTGTGGATGGCTTCACACAGTGATTCATCAACCACTCTTTCAAATGTTCTTCTGGGATGAAGCATGCAAAGAAGGAAGATGGAAGGTCTATCTGCAGAAGCCTTAAGGGTCAGGTGTACTACAGTACAGGGGCACCACTGAGCTTTTCTAGTCAATCTCATGGACATACAGGGAGGAAGTAGAAAGTCAGAGAACACATTGCCAAGCTTGGTTTATACCCTCCAACATAATTACTAGTGGGAATATTCATAGGGGTTTTTTTTTCAAATTTTCATTGGGTAAATTTTATTAGCTGCTCTTCTTCTACTTAAAGCAAACCACTGGAAAAATACGTGATCTACTAAATATTTTGCAACAACCTTTTTGGGATTGACCTGAATAATTGGTTTATGGCTTTACCATGCCATTCTAAACTCTGAGCCACAAAATCATATTGCTATCCTGTCTGTATTTATACCAATGAAAAAAGCAATAGTGTTATGAGCTATAAAGAAATTCTCTCAGTATGTCAGCAACTCACGAAGATGAAGAATGATACTTTCATGTGCAAAATTGGTGACGAAGTATGAAATGTACATTGAGTAGAAACTCTCAAGATAATATCTGGTATCTGTGCAGGGAGATGGGGACAAAGAAGGAAATTTTGCTTCTGGCTGAAGAGCCTCGTAAGGATTCTAGTCCAGTCCTGAAGCTGTATTAGCCCCACTGCTGCTGACACACCAGGATTTCAAAAAGGGAAAAGCAAAGGAAACTGCTAGTCCTTATTTATATCCTTACCATTTCTTAAAGTAAATTTGTATTGTAATTTAAAACTTTTAAATTATATTGTTATGCAATGCACGTGGTGCCTGAAAAAAACCCAAACACTGGTTTCTTTTCTCTGCTTTATGTAAAATTTATCTTCCTTGCTAAAAATTAAGAAAAGGAGTCTAATTTTTTGATATCTGAACTTTGGGCTAAAGGCTTTGTTTCTTCTTTAGAGTTTTTTTTCTTGCTATTTTTTTTTTCAGTAGAAATAACTAGAAAGATGGTTTGGTGGAGGACAGATCATTAAATGGTAATTAATAAAAACTTCTAATTACTTTTTAGAAATATCATCTCAATACTGACTCAGAGCAAAAGGATCAGATTATACATCCTTATTTATGTTGTCAAAATACAGTTTAGGCTTAATCTGACCTATTGGCATGGTCTGGTTGCAGTCAGTTTGTGAGTAGCACACTGGGATCTACCATAAATCACTTTTTGGGCTGCTCCAACCCTACTTCTTGGAAATTTATTTTTGTGAATGAAATCTTTATGCTTCCTTTTCCCCATCATTCTCCACCTTTTGTGTGCCATGTAGGATACCACTGCTGAAGAGTTGTTGCTCCTGGATCCCAGGCAGGTGATCTCAGCAGCATTTAGCTCAGAGCCCATTCCAAGGTGGAACATCCTCAGTGCTGTAACAGGACTCCCCACCAAGGAGACTGTTTAGAGCTGCATTGGGTCAAAGCTGCAATGGCTTCCCTAATATTTTTCATGCTAAACTGACATGATATGTTGGGGGTTTTTTTTCTCTTCAAATAATTTGCAGGTTTTTCCTTTTACAATCTCTGTGAGGCATTCAGATCTCACAGCAGAGGAGCACAGTTAAAAGATGGTTGTGTGTTAGTCAGGAAGTACAAATATGTTCTAATAACTGTTGAAACATGTAGTGCAACCTGTCAGCAAGAAGATATAATGTGATCTTTGAGCATACTGGGTATGTGTAGGCAAACATGCATCTGTGTATATGCAATCAGGGACATGACATATTTAATCAAAAAATGGTAAAAAATAATTATCCAGTCAAATGTGTACTAGAGCTACCATGAAGCACTAGGTGGCAGACTTGTTATACTTAGGGAAAAATGAAACTCAAGAACGTTCCAAGGAGAGTGTTTCAGAAGATAAATAGCAAGTAGCACTATAAGTAAAACTGTTAGCAGGGATTTTCCAGATATTTAAAAATTATGTTGAAACTTAAGGGGCATAAACAATAAATCTTATCTATTGAAACGTTGTTGGTTTTAGCTGAGTTGTGAGATGTGTACCAGCAGTTAGATGCTTCACTACTGATTTAAGAATTCATGTTTCCTTTTGGGACAACAGTAATTTAAACTAAATACATATTGTAATTGTAAAACTGTCATGCTTGATTTAAAATAATGAGTTCCACCAATTGTATCTAACACTGATTGACTTTGATACAGACTGAAACAGCCTGTATTATTTATAAATACAGTAGTAATAATGACTCACATTTTCTTTTGAATGTATGGGCTTATACAAAAAAAATTGATTTAAAAAAGAATTCTTCTTAGTATTTAAAGAGTCTAGTGGAACAGATTATAGTTTAAACCAGAAAATTCTAGGGTGGTTTGAGAAAAGATTAGCCTCAGCAAACCTACCAACTCAGAACTTATAAAGAGCAACAGACAGAGTCTTTGCCCCAAGCTAAAATAACTGCACAAACCAACTGTCGCCTTCCAGAGAATTAAAACAAAAACAACACCAAGAATCTGAAGCTCCTAATAAAGTATTATGCTCTCACCCCAGGCTCTATGTAGTCATTTGCCAAATGCTAGGTTGGCTTACAGCTTTGTTGGGCAGGCTAAAGAAACAGATTTGCTGCCAATCATTTTCAGATTTTACTGGGAATTGGAGAATCTTTCCATGTATTTATTTACCTCTCCTTTTTTTTTTTTTTTAAATATATATGTATAGGGGATTTTCTTTTCTTAACCATAGTTTATTTTTGGAATGAAGATTATTTGCTTTCTCTGATAGCTTTTGCTCAAATATCAGTGAATTTACTGATTGGCATCCCCTTACAGATACTACTTAATACCTTTTGCCAAAGTAGACAGTCAATGCAGTGACCATTTAGATATGCTAAAGAAGATGGGCACTACCCTGGACAAGCTAGCTTTCTAACTGCTAAAAAAAAGAAAAAGCATATATTATAATGTATGCAGATAAATGTCTGAATTAGAGGCCTGTTTCATATGTTCCATAATAATGTTTTATATTATTCTTTTTCTTGCAATTTAGTATGTAGTATTACAGTAAAATACCCATTAGTATAAAGTATGACTGTTTATAGAACTATAAATTTGAAAAAGCTTGATGAAGCAAGAGTGAGAGAGACTCAATGGCTTGGAGACCTCTTTCAGAAGACATGGTTTGCTTTGTAGCAATGTTTTAAGTGAGAAGGAAATTATGCAAGTATTTGCATATATACAACATCTTATTATTGAGCTGGTTTTCATAGGGATGAATACTTTCTGAATCCTCATTCAGTGTCTTCAATGTGCTATGTGTGTTTCCCAAACATGTCCAAAAAGACAGGACCTGTCACTCCTCAAACACCTGGGAGGCCTTAGAGCTCTCCAAGACTGGAGTTGCAAGAAGCAAATGGCATAGGAAAGGATCCCTCACTGTCCCTTTGCCTTCTGACAGTGAAGGGAAAATGTTTGTGGTGGTTTTGTGCATTGCTTCCCATGCTGCCTTCCCAGGGAAAGTCATTCTTGGTCAGTGGGAAACAGCTATAGTGAAATATTGAACCAATTGAAACAGGGAAAGAGCACACATGGACTTCAATAAGTAAGTGGCTCATGTTATTTGGGGGGATTTGTGTTTGTTTGTTCCTTGGACTGGGAGTTCTTGGTCAAACTATTCCATCTCAGCTGGGGTACTTTTCTCCACTGGAAAATATGAAGCATTTAAGGATAGTTTAGCCACTTGCAGTATTACAGGCAGAACACCTGATGCAGAGGTCCAGTTAGTGTTGGGTACACTGTTCAGGTGTCTGGGGTCCTGAACCACCTCATGCTTGTGCCGTATTTGTAAAAGTTGAGAGAGAAGTCAGTCATGTTTTCAGATTTAGAATTAGTGTTGTGAAGCCCTTGCAGAGTATTTGAGGGACTCTTGTAGGATCATTTAAATAAATTGAGGGTCATTTCTATCTCAAGATGATGACGAAACCTTGGATTATATAAACTTTAAGAAAACTTATACTGGGTTATATATGGACATTGTCAAATTCGACTCTCTGACTGGATAATTCAGCTCCATTTCAGTATATTGTAAAGTAGCCTATGAGTCCTTGATATTAATTTATTGTCACTTTTTCTTCGCTTGAATTGTGAATATTGTTTTAAAATATTTTCCAGAAATATAACCCATTGACAGCAAAGTGTAATTTGGTAGTCACTTAACATAAAGGGTAATGCTGACATGAAATAGAAGAGCAAACTGTGTGAGGTCAAAAAACAGCAGTGTACAAGAGCAAAATAGATACAATAGCAAACTAGACATTAAGGGAAAGTTGAAAAATGCATCTGTCAAAGAGTATGAAGATACACTAGTAAAGAAGTAATATATATGTATTTGATTTGTCTTTTTATGTTATGGGGAAATAAATATACTTTACTGTGTTAGCCCTTAAGAAAATGCCACGGCCATCAGAATAATTTTGTAAAAATGACAAGCTATGCAAAATGTGGGAAGAAAAGTCTTAAAAGGGCAACAGTATCACTTTTTTTTTCATCAATGAAATAAGAGTTTTAGATTTCTACTCTTGTTGAATAGAAATAGGTACTGCTTCTGTAAGTGTTTTTGAAAATATGGCTAGACTGACGTTAAAGTACTAGAGGCTTTCGTGGTGATTTCAATGGCTAATGAAAGAGAAGATGGAGAGGTCATTATTAGAATGAACAACAGACTAAATGGAGAAAAATGAAAATATTCTAAAGAAGACAGTGTATGACTACATCACGCAAACATGTCACTTCATGTTTATAGGCAAGGATTGCCTACCACAATCTATGGTCTATGAAGGTCAGTTGTAGATGATATGAACAATCAGTGCTTTTGAAATACTAAGAACAAACAGATTGTCAGTATTTACTGCAGCTTGCTGTTCCTTTTCACATGCTAATTCAGTTTCTAGAAAAGCTGTGTCAAAATGTTTGTGCCTGATATCTATCAAAAAGTCGTAGTATGTCTCAATTGGTCTGTATTAAGTTAATCATCTGGAAAAAACCAAACAAACAAATTAAAAACAATAGAAGAGGAAGAGATTTATTCTATTTGCACATTTAAGTTAGCAGTACTTTCCCTACGTGGCCAAAAAAAAGTCATGAATTAATGAAAGCACAGCCGTATCTAGTTCCTGGTTTAGAGAAAATAGTGCTAGGAAAATATAATATTTCTTTTACTGTCTGGCAGCTGTTTGAGTTCACAATTGAGTTTTCCAAGTCACTTGCAGAAAGGTGTCAGTGAGCTCTGCTGCAGTGGCCAATGCCCTCTCTGAGGCAAATGATAAATCTCTGAAGAATGGGTGACTGCAGTGGAGTTGAAGAGAACAGCCGTTCAGGCTCCATTTTTCCTTCCTCACTTATTTCAGTTTGCTTAGTTTAACCATACTGCTTATTGTTTTATGTGCCTGACTACCGGTCCTAAGAGCCAAATTTGTAGGAAGTGGGGGAAGGTTTATTTTTTCTCTCATTTGTCACTCTATATTTTATTCCATACTAAAGGGTTGAGGTGTTTCCTCCTATCTGCTTTAAAGGCTGTAAACTGGATTAGGAAATATTAGATATGTAATCACATTTGTGAAAGTTTGTAATTTTAATATTCTATCAATATTTTTGCAGAATTGACACTCAATTTTTAGCCCGAGCAATGTTATTAATGAGTGCGAATGTTATTATTGAAATCAAGAGATTTTACTTTAATCAACGCTGATGGTGTTTGAAAAGACAAAGTGCTTGTATTACATCTTCTTTTCAAAGTTGTAATGCAGGGGTGTTTCTACTGAACAGAGATTTAGCATGTTATATTTTTTACAGTACAAGTACCAGCTGCAATTTGTGACTTTAAGGCAGAGGATGTTGCTCTGTTTCTGTCCAGTATGAAGTGCAGTTCTCCTCAGGGAGTCCTGGATTTATTTGCTATGAGGGATTTTAGTTCTCAGAACTAACATGTTAATGTGGTTTGAGAAACAGCAGAAAATATCAGCGAGGTTGAAACATCTCAACTTCAAGTTCTATTGTGTAGTTTGTACAGGTCGCATGGAGTCAAGCAACATGAGGTATGTTCTGACATTTGGGCTGCAGATTTAAGGCTTCTTAAGCAAAGTTCAGCTAAATAATAAGAAAAAGGGAGGAAGAGTTGAAAATGTTGAGATATTACAGGAGCACCTTATCTGTGTATATTTATAGTCAATTCACAAAATGAATGTTCTGTCTCCTTTTAAGGCCTGATTAACCAGAAGTTGCTTGTTTAATTGTGGAGATCTGTGTTCAGTTATTTGAGAACCAGGATAAAAGCTCTGCTAATAATCCACATGGAAGTTATTGTGTGGCTTACTTCTGGCTGTTCTGAATTTATAGCAAAACTTGAGCACATACATGGTATTTATACTTTTGCCATGTCCATATTATGGACACTGATCCATGTGTAAATGAAATTTTTAATACATTTATTTATAAAAGGGAATGAGGTACATTTTTTTAGGGATTATACAATAAACTGAGCATTATAAGAGCAAGATTTGAAATAACATAAAGATCTGACTGCTTTCATTTACTATATGACAAGAAACATCTCTTTTTGGCAATAATACATAAACTCAATAATTTAACATTGTTGTTTCTTAGATGTGCCACTTCGGTTGTCAGAACAAGGAGATCAGAGATCTCTTCATTGTGTATAGACTATATAACTAAAGAAAAAAATTAGAATCAGGTTAGTGAATATTGACGCTAGTATATTGAAAAATGATGTTGCATGTTGGAGTTGTAATATTAATGAGAGTTATAAAGGAGGTGATGCATTTAGATCACTCTGGAGAAATTTGAATTTCTTCCATAATAATTTTAATGAGATTTGTTCTTCTTAGTTTTGTTTTGTTTGCATTTTTCTGCCACTTTTCTAACACTACAAGAATATTACAAGAGTTAAGATGTTCCAAAGACTGTCCCTTGTGACAAAAGTATCTTTACTGAGCATTCCTTACTATCAAGTAGTGGCACTTATACTTTTGATGAATAATAGTGGCTGTGCCATGAATTTTGAAATACTCCATCATTAGAGACATGTCAACTTTTTTTCGAATTTGCTCTTTAAGTACCTACCAATTGGTGCACTCACTTTTCTTTGTTGTTGCTTCTTGTACTAGTATTTTGCTCGTAATACTCCAGTCACTGGTTTCCAGACTTTGTTTATAGTCCAGGGTCTTGAGCAGAGCTTGAAAAGGGCCTGTAGCTGTTTATAGAAACCCCATCAGTTTTTCCAGTGTTTTCAGTTAAGAGTTTGATGAAATACCTAGGGAAGGAAAAAGAGATCTGGCTGTGATTTGTGGTCTAAAAACTTTAGGAACATCATCTTGAGACTGTAGGCTTAAAACACCTCAGGTAATTATAGATGTATCTCAGTTTTTAGATCTCAGCAACTAGTCTACCCTTGATTATTGTAACATTTTCATACCTACATATTTACTTCGGTGACAGTTATGGTGAGATGCATCTTGCCTAACTAGCTTTTTGACACTTATATGTCCAAAATTAATTAACCTTCTGTATTCATTAAAGAGAATCAAGAGTTACTCTTCTGAACATAGTGCATACCTGTCTTAGATGTCACTCATCTTCTGAAAATTTTACTCAATTTAGAGTAAAATCAGACAATTAGCAAAATTTAGCTGAATAAAATTCTAATACAGGTCATATTTTTCTGTATTGGGATCAAAACTGACAACTTAGACTTTTCTAAATAGTAGCTGAAAGTTTCATAAGATAAAAGATTTCTGTTTAAAATAAAAATTAGTTACCCAATTTGCTGATTATGACACTAATCCCTTTGTCTTTTTGTGGGCTTTTTAGCCTAGTACAGTAGAAGAAGCAATGAATTGCTGTGGCTGTATGTTTTTAAAGATTTTGAACTTAAGCAAAATTCATTCTCACATGCTCTTTCTTTAAATAGAAAAAAAGGCATATAAATAGTAAGTACTGGGGTATTTTGAAGCTCGTTGAGCTCTGATTGCATTTAGAAAAATGAGAGTTTTTAGTAAAGACTTCACGGTAAATGACTTTTTGTTTTATCACAATGAACAAGTAATGTCAGACACCAACATATTCAATATAACAATGGAAATGAGGCAGTGGATACAGAAGACAGAGGAATGAATCAGGCAACTGCTCTGAAAGTTCAAAATAATTATGCTGACTCAAAATAGGTCTGGTGGTAACCCCCTGACTTTGGTGTAATGCAAGCAGAATTTCTTTTGGTCACAAATGAATATGACTTATAGCATTTAATAATGGAGCTTGGTTTCAAAAGCAGCATTTCTGCTGATAGAGAGGAATATGAATAGTTCTGTTCTCAACAAACTCTTGCTGAATATCGAGAACAATCACTAGAAAGAGTAGGAGAGAGACAAACTGCCCGTGCAATGAAGAGGTGAGAGTATGAGTTTTAGAATCAGCATGAATAGACAGATCCTTAAATAGAAAACTGTGGGAAGACTGACTGTGATGCGTCTGAAGTTGCAATCATGAGGGAGGTTCTTACAACTTTAAGTGATTTCAAGAAGTAAAAATAGAACAGCACTAGATTTTGAGGTTTCTGTTCACAAAACAGACCTTATTATTAGCTATCAGGAGAAAAAAAGTGAAACAATCCCGTTTTAGTCACTGCTCAGGTAAAGATCATGTGATCCTCACCTAACATTTATAAAATGTGATTATTAGATTGTAGCTGGGATTGAGACTATGTTGTGAGTGGGTCTGGTTTCATACTCTGTTTATATGTCTGGCTGACATATGTTGCAGTACTTTTGACTTGGAGTTTTGCTAGACTTCAAATTTGGAACTAAAATGAGTAGATATAGTTCTCAGAAATTCTCTCTATATATGAAAGTCTTTTCTCATTTTGTTCAGTTTTATAAATGGGTTTTAAGAAACTATGTGACAGGAGCCATGGGAGAATGGCCAATGACCAAAGTTAGAAAAGCTGTGAATGTGCCCAGTTATGTATGCTCTTGCTCTCTTTCTGGGAACCAAGGATCATTCTTCCCTCTCGCTGAGAGATGTTGTGAACTGGGGTGCTCTCTTGGAATGATTTGGTCAAAGGTAAAAGCTAGCTCAGAAGTAAAATGATTTTATAGATTTTACTCCAACCTGATTCTTAAATTACTTAATAAACCCCCTTTATTGAAATATGCTATATATGCAGAGAGTGCAGGAAAGTGGAAGAATTAAGGTTGCTGTCACAATAATTTTTTATTTGCTTCTTTGCTAGGGCATGACGGTAAAGCTTTTAATAGCATGGCTGCATACCAGTTACCAGGGAATTTTTTGTCTACAATGCAGAGAATGAATTTTTAGGAAATGAATCAGTGATAATGTAATGGAAATATGAATGTATGTTCCTTTCCTGTTTTGTTGTAAAAGTGAAAAGAATTACAATGAATGATGGAAGGAACCTTAAAATAACAATGTTCATATGTAGTGTTATATATTTCAAAATAGTAAGAAAAATCAAACTCCAAGTATTTCAAACAGGCTGCTCATTTTTAATGGATGGTTTTGTCCTTGGTCTCTTTGTTTCATTTTCTATCCTGTAAAATGGGACTAATACCTTCTACAGTAATGTTGTAACAAATTCATTAACTTTTCTGAAGAACTTAGAAAATTATAATGATGAATACTATAGAAAGCCACATTACAAATTAATTTCATCTTTGGAAAAGGGCTTGTGTAGCATGTAGTAAATGAGGCATGGACCCAAAACTTGGTACTGCACACAGAACAAAATGTTGAATAGCTGTCCATTAAGTTAGCACTCACCCAAAAATAATTCACAGGTGCCCTTGATTTTAGTGGTTCATTTTACAGTCTTAATACTACTCTGTAACATACCTTTTCATACATAACTTTATTATTAATTTATACTAAGCATATTATATTTAATTTTTTAAAAATAATTATCAATGTAATTATATATTCTCACAGAGTTCTAGTGGCATTCAGAAATACTGAAGTACTTCTGGGCTGTGTTCTTTTGGGAATATTCTGGCATTTTTGAAATCAGTTTTCTTCCAATACCAAAGTTCGAGTATGGGGATGGGTCTGATCCTTGTTGGATATGAGTATAAAACTTCCATATTAAACCATCTTAATCATATCAAAAGTCATGGACCTTCATTAAAGAAACAGAGTGGTTTCTTGAAAATTAGCAGCAGTACTAGGGTTAAAGGATTGCTTTGAAATTTATTTTCTTCATTTAATTAATTGCCTTTCTTCACCTAATTATTGTCATGTTCTCAGATGCACTCATTACTGGCATTTTGAATGGATTTTAATGACTCTTTGTGACTGTGAAACCAGTCAATGGTTTTGAAGAAATCAAAATAGATATGTGAAAAAACTCAATAACCATAAGTCTTTGTTATATTTGACCAGTGATGATGTCAGGATGGTATTGTGGTCTTATCTCCTGACATTCTTTTTGTGCTCTATTCAATGATTTCTGAGACAAAATGAAACAACATTCCTGGAAACAGAAATTAAATGGTAAGACACCACCCTCCCCTCCCCGTAATTTGACTTCCAAGGGTCTCTTTCTCTCTGTGTGCCAATTGAAACTCTTCTCCCTTCTGCTTCTCCCTTGCTTACACTAAGGTGATGGGGCACACACCCTGCCAGGCAAAAGTAGGAGGAGTTGGCTTCAATATTAACAAAAAGAAGGCAACCTACAATACATTTTCCTGGTGAGAACTCTGAAGAGAAGGCTCTGCTGCAGGGACACAGTGACTGATGTTTGGCAGTGGGAAGGAAAGCTGTTATGCCTGCTGCAGTCTGTGGAAGGTGAAGCCTTCTGGAGGAGAGGGAGGTGATATTTCCCTGAGAGCTGCTGAATACATGTGGGGGGAGAGTCTCCTAAGATATAGAATGGAACAGATGGGCAGAGCGAGAAAGAATAGTGCGACAGACAGCAGCAGGATGCAATGAGTAGGGGAGAGTCTTCTTTACGATCCCTTTTCGTTTCTACTCTCACTTTACATTTCCTCTTAATTTAGTTCTACTAATTTATATTCTAATAAAATCTAACTTTAAAGACTTCCAGAAATTTGGGATCTTAAAGTCAAGAATTGGGTCAGACAAATATTTCTTAATGTTTTGGCCAACCAGAATGTATCCTGTGTATGAAAGTGAACATTTTCTCCAAGCTATGAAAGTTCTTCAGCATACTTTGCAACCCTCAGAAAGATGGGAAGGAATGCTTGCTCAGTGTCAGTTCTTTCATTTGAACCTGACTTAATTTGCACCGTGGAATCACATTACTGCATTGAGGCAGTGCTGTCTGCTTCATTCAAGTCATACACACTTTAGGTATCTCCCCTGAATTAGAACTGTCTGTGGAGAGATAAGTATTTCTGTTTTCTAGCATCCACTCTGTGGCCAAGGCAGAGATTTAGTGGATTGTCCTATGGCAGGTCTCTGTGGAATTAAAGACCATAATTTGTATTTGTTAGTGCCTCTGAATAGGTTAGTGAAGTTCTCTTTCCAGTTTTTAGGGCTGGCTTGGTGTAAGTTGGGATATCATAGGTATAAAGTCTCTATACGTAACTAACCCTTACTGTTTTCCACAATTTACTGTTCCAAGTGTACTGTAGGTAAAAATGCAGTACAAAAAAAAAAAGTGGAAGGATTTTACTTACTTGTTACAGATACTAAATTTGTGAGTAGTTTAACATCTTTTATCAATGTAAGGACTTTTCCTGCATTCCTGGAAAAAGAAGTTTCTCTTTCTTGGCTTTTATCAAGTAAAACATACATTTAAAATAATGAGAACAAACAATAACAAAACCCAGGAAAAAAAAGATTCCTAATGTTTTAAAAGTAAATGACTGAGTTTGGTTTTTTTTAAACTTGTACACAAAAGAGCTGTTTACTCGTATTACTGGGAGACAAGAGTCCTGTGTCTATTGCCAATTTTGTTTTATGGTGGGACCTTAACAATATACATCTGCTGGTTTTTTGATTGATACTCTGCATCTCTGAGAGGACACAACCTGGGCTTAGAAGAAGACTGTAACACATTTAAATGGTAATTTTCCATATCTTGTGAGAAAATCATTGATACCCTGTCCAGTAGGCTTGTGTATGCTGCTTCTTGCATCTTGTAGCCACTGCTGCAGCCAGAATTTATGCAGGAGTGAATTCTGTGGTGCTGGTCCACCATACCTTTACCATAAATCTGCAAAGATTCATGCTAAAGTGGTCATCCGTATTTTGCGATACTCCAAGTTGACGACATCAGGAGATTTAGTACATCTGTACATTATCCCCAGCCTTTTGGCCTTGCTACTCATGATTATTAAAGGATTATTAATCCATTTAATAGGGGTCAATTTCTACTTGCCATCTTTTCCTCGCCTGTTACATTCAAATATGTTCTGCTGCAATAGTCTTACAGTTAAACATGTAGATATGGCACAATAGAGTCAATGAGACTTATTAATTAGATTTCCATAGCTAGATTTGCATAACTTTTCACCTTTGAAGGTCATGGTAATTCCTTTCATGTAACTCATTTGTGGGTCCCTTCCAACTCAGGATATTTTACGATTCTATGAACCTTTATTTTCTACTTTTCTTTCCACACAAAACAAAAAAAACCAAACCAAACCTATTTTCTTTAACTATTAAAGCAATAGAATGGACTGTATTTGTGCTTCATTGACCAAAAAGGTTTTTTCTCTTTCAAAGCCAGCCTTCCCATGAGATACAAGAGAATATTTTTTTCAGATGATGTGTTGCTGCAGGAAAGGTGATTGTTAGCAGTAAGCAAACTATCAAGTCCAACAAAAGGCTGACACAGCTTTTTTTCCTGCTCTGGCTTAGTCTTTCGCTCTCTTTGTATTTACTGATTTTGTCTTTATGATCACATAGTTTTTCTTTGTAACACACTGCTTGTGTGGTGGTGGTGACTAGCTGAATGCCATCAACACAGGGATCAAAACAGAACTTCAAAATGATTCACTAGGATGTAGCATCAAAGATGAATTGCCACACTTTAGCGATATTTTAACGTACATAAAATAATAATCTGAATCACGTACACTTCTGATTCACCTCCTTATTTCCTGTGACAGAGAGAAAAATAGTCTTTCGACCCCTGTAGAACTGTAATGGTCAAAGTTTTAGAAGATTTATTCTGTTAGACCTGAAGATATCTGCCCATGTAACAGAGCATTCAAGATCCATCCACCACACGCGCTTCTGGTTGACAACTGTTGAACAAGAACCATTTGTCTGTTAGCACAATTTGCATCTCTGGGGCCTCTGCTGATTCCCAAATATCTGACTGCACTCAACATTTCTTACTGGGATTCTACATGGCTCCCTCTATGAATTGCAGCATTTCTTGTGACTGTTTTTTTTCTTACATTATGAAGATGCTGGAAACCTGATTCATTCTGATGAGTGTGCTTCTACCCCTTCCCTCTGCAGTCCCTTTTCAGTCATTCCTTGAGCTATGACCCAAGTAAGGGTTAATATCATTCCTCCAGCATCAGGAACACAACAGGATACCTCAAAACTCACGACTTCTGACTTGTCCCAATGTTTTCTGCTCCTTTCAGGAAGGGGTGTGGTTTGGACTATCTGAAGATGACTGTTTCTCTCTTCTGTGCCTCTGCAGCTCTAGGGCGTTGTTAGTGAGCAGTGATAAAAACAGAATGCATGGAGCTGCATGGCAGGCTTTGTTCCATTCACAGGTTGAAAGAAAAATGTGTAGAACAACTGCCAGTTGGAAGTGAAATATAATCTTTTTGAGGAATACTAAGCAGCCACTTGTTTCTCTTGGAAGAAACATTTGTATCACTTGCCACTTAGAAAATCTCTTCAAATTCTGGCAATTTAGAAAGGAAACACTTGATGATCACATAATTTCTCTTAAAAGTTCCATTGTGCCATTAAATTATTAGCAATCTTATTTGCTATAGTATCATACCTTCATACTATCTAATTTATTGTAGGTACCACTTTCCCCCCCAAATTTTTAAACCTAGTAAGTCTAAAGTTCTGTTATAGTGATGGAGCTGTGTAAACTATTTATATAACACAGTAAAGCATATGAGTATAATAAAGAAATAAATATTTAAATGCATTTTCAACAGAATATTTGAATAATTATTTCACAGTAAAATTAAGGAACTAACAACATTCTAACAACACTTTATACTGTATTTTGGAATAATCACAAATAATGGCTATTTCAAGATATGTGTGATTTAGTAATTTTGTGTTTTGTGTTTTTTTTTTGTTTGTTTGTTACTGCNTGTATTTTGGAATAATCACAAATAATGGCTATTTCAAGATATGTGTGATTTAGTAATTTAGTTATTTTTTCTTGATTTTATTTTTTTGGTTACTGCTTCTCTTAATTTTTAATTGCTTCAAGAGATTATAGTGCAAATACATAAACAGTGAAATGTGTGTGAGTAATTCTGGCTGGTAAATTACTCCATGAATTTTAAAATAAATGTGAATGGTAAATTTTACATGCTTGCATAATATATAGTAATATGTATACACTTTATTTTATTTTTTTAAATTTTTTTCCCCCTTCAGACAGTCTTTTGATTGACTACCAGTTTACCTTCAGCTTACTACAAGAGGATGATCGCCATCACACTGCCATAAACTTTATAGCAAATCCAGAACAGGTAACAAAATGTTAATATCTTTAGTCAAGTTTTGAAGAGTCATGAATAAGATTTCCATTGTATTTGACATTGATTACAGGTTTTCCAAGTCTCTATAAAGTTTTAGAGACGGTTCAAATCTTTTTGAGAACTGAAAAATTATTAATGCAAGCATTGAGAAAACTTCCTAAATGGTAGATGTACTTCAGCTCTATCAATACTCTGAAAAATTATCAGTTGGTTTATTTTATTGTTGCTCCCGTGAATAAGTTTTAGTATCTTCCTGAGATGAAATAGAGGGCTATACCCTTTCAGTTAAGAAATCTTTTTCAGATGAGAAAAGTAGTTTTTGGTTTGTGATTAAAATGTAGGCGTTTGCCATCTGTTTTTTTCTTTCGTTTCATAAAGAAAATGATTTTGTTATTCTTAGCAAAATCTAAAAAGCTAAGTGGTATAGTTATATGGTTCCTTGTTCCATGTTACTGAAGCAAAAGAGAGAATTGCCTTTGGCAATTACCATTTCTATTTATGTTTAAAATGAAACCGTAAGACAATTAAAAGGTATATTCAGTTATGTGCAAGAGAGTTACATGTGCATAGAGTTACATGCAACACATTCTAATAGGTTTTGTTAACTTTTTCTTTTTCTTTTTTTTTTTTTTAATTTAGTCAAATAAAAATTTGGACATATCAATTAATGCATCAAACAACTTCAACCTCAATATTACATGGTCTATTGGTTCTACAGGTGAGAGTGAGTTTTGGTATGACGACTTTTTCCCCATATGATTTCATGATCCTCTAAGTTATTTTAACCTGATTGTCTCTTTGTTACTAATTTTGATAATAAAACTTTACCAAATGTGTTCTTTTGCCATTATCATTATGCCATTATTAATTATATTATTTAAACCTCAGATGATAATTTGCAATCTGAATAAAGCTTCATTAATATGTTGACTTTCTCTCCTATTCAATTAAAATTACTTTGGTAGGAAAAGCTTGTAGCCTATTTAAATTTTTAGAATGACTGTGTTATGAAATGCTGTGATTTTAATTAAGATAAATTGCTTCCTTAACTACTGCAGAGACTGAGATTTTATTTCTTTGTTTCAGTGTTCAAGCTAAGAATTTAATTATTAACCTTAACATTGATATCCAACAATAAAGTTCTTCTGTGTATGCTGATAAAAGGAGCTGCTTATCTATTTTTTCTCCAACTTTGAACCCCATTACTCTTCTTTGTTTTAAGAAGAGGGAAGAGAAGCTTTATTTAGACAGTTTTTCTGAATTGGTTGTGTTGACTTTCTGAAAGCACATCCAAGGAGAAGCATGATGCTTCAAATGAAATCATAAAAAAAAAAATCTTGTTAAAGAAGGCTTGGAGTTTGTCTTAAACTCATGAAATTCTTCATCAATGAAATTCTGAAGTATTTTAGCATACTCTCGTTAGTAAATTTGTTCCTTTATTATAATTTAGCAGAGTCACCCATGTATTTGCAAACCATGATAACTGTTTATTAGTAGTTACATTATTAACGCTTTCATGAACAACTAAAAACTCTACAGCAACCATATAAGATGTAGACAAATTCACTTTCAAGTTTTAATGAGCCATGAGTTTTTACTGTAAGGAAAAGTAAATTATAGAGGAAAACTTATTATCTCTTCAAGCTTCTTCTAAAATTCACGTAAATTCTGCCACTTTTATGATTTGTATATAATCTTTTGAAACTAAAGTAACAATTTCTGTGAATCACTGTATGTATATGAAATATACCTAATGTGCCATGTAAACTATAATGATTTCTTTTTCTAGTTTTAGAGTGTTGTCTTTTAGAGAAGACAACAAAAGTAATTAAGAATTGAAGTTTCTTGTGGAAATTTACTTTGGCAGCTCTAATGATGATTTGTCATAAGTATATATATCTACATCTGTGTTTTTTTAAATATTTGTTTTAGCTGGAACAATATCTGGAGAAGAGATTCCTGTTGTTTCTAAGGCTAATATTAAGGAATACAGAGACAGCTTTTCCTGTGAAAAATTTAACTTTCGAAGCAACCCAAACATCACCTTCTATGTCTATGTCAGCAATTTCTCCTGGCCCATCAAAATACAGGTTAGTGGCTGTTTTGCACTTATAGAGATGTTGTTATTTTAGCTTTATGTTGAATTTCATGCTTTCACTCATACAGAAATTATATAAATAATCTTATTTGCATGCTTTATTTCTGTGTATAAGAATGATATTATGATGGCAATTATTAATTTGATTTTAAAGCCAGGCTGGATGGGGCTTTGAGCAACATGGTCTAGTGGAAGGTGCTGGGCCCATGGCAGTGGGGTGGAAACTAGAAGGTCTGTAAGGTCTGTTTCAACCCAAACCGTTAAATAATTCTATGGTTTTGTTTTTAGTAGTGAATCATATTTCAGGCTGTTGCTTTTAAAATCTGAAGTTAAAATTATTGAACATATGTGTTTATTTGTAATATAACTCCAGCATAGGTATACAAATATGTATATACCTAGATATCTTAATGTAATCTTTTGTTAATGATTAGCTTTCTTAGCCTCTGATTTTTTTAAATGTGGAATGACTGTATCAGATTGCAATATTGCAAACTGCAGTTAAGACTAAGTATATTTGATTAGAATTTATGTTCTTCTTTGACTTCACTGGAATCAATTTCATTCAGTATTTTGTGGAGTACTGAGATACTGTGCAGTGGCAGACTCAAAAAAATCAATACAATCATGATTCCTCCCTGGCCTCCAAAGTTACAGCAATATTTATATTTGCCATTATTAGAGCTGCATTTGTGTCCCCTGCATCAATGAAGGAGCTTGTTGTGTGGATGGGGAGCTTTTGACTATAACTCCCTTACAGAATTAATTCTTTAAAATTAAATTGTTAAAATTATAATAAAATGCCATAATTCCTAGTGATCTGCTCAGGAAACTGAAACAAGCTCAAATACTTGCCAGTTAACCAGAAGTACAAATATTCTACAGATTTCCATTTTGGTGGAAAAAAGCGCCTCATGTTTTTCTAAAATACAGAACCTGATTGATGTGCATATGTGTATATATATATTTATATATATATATATGATAAAGTCTCTTGGATTAAAGCAGTCATCTTCTGAGCAAATTATCAGAAAAATGTTATTGCTGTCCTAAGGAAAGCTAGAGTTTTCTTAATCATACATGAATGTTCACTGTAAATCCATGTTACAAAGTGTTGAAGGACGAATTTGTGCAGCTTTTAAACATTTATGCATGTATTAGTTTGTACAAAATAACCTGAAGGCTAACTCTTTTACTCTTCCTATTAGGGTATTTTTTGCACTCACTCCCACTTTCTAAGGATAGAACAAGTCCAGTGGTCAAATAGCCTTCCTAAACAAACCCGTGAAGCAATTGAAACTGTAAGCTCATTACACACTCCTTTCACCTTTACCATTGGGAGGTGTCTGTAAGACAAATGTTGTTGAGGTGGTGTATTCCAAAGATGTGCAGCTTTGTCAAATGTTGAAGGGAATCCCTGATCATTGGTTAGATTCTTCTCCACCTCCGCTGCCCCCTTCCCTGTTCTGCCATGGTTGCACAGATTTTTTTTGTATTTCCTTTTGAAGCACATTGAAATTCATCTGTCTAAACAGTTCTGCCTCAGAGGTGATGGTGCTTGACTATTGCATTTCTTTCCTGTCCTGCTAACTTTTCATAAAAAGATTCTTCCATCTAGAAATTAAGTCACTCAAATTGATTCAGTAGAAAAGGAATGCTAAGGTCCAACTGGGGAACGTGTTTTAGGATGTTAATATTGTCCTCTATTTTTGCCTTCCTAAATGGACAAGATTATTATTTAGCTCTAAACCTTTTTTATGCTTTGATTTGTTCTTTTCCAAGGAAATATCTGACGTTGACATTACCCATATATATTTCTTATGTTTGGTGCTCTAGCAGTAGATAACATCTTCAAGTGATAAATGGAGGAGGGAGCTTTTCAGAGAAAACAAGTTTCATTTTATAGGTTAATTTTATGATTCTGCACATAACTGAAATTTTAGAAATATATTAATCTTCCTATGACTTAGGGTTAAGAGAGGGAAGCCATCACAGTCCAGAGGCTGAAGTTTCGAAGGCCAGTACTAAATGGGCTCATGGTTTGTTTTTTTTTTATGTTCTTCTACCTCTGCATCTTTCAGCATACCAGATTTCACCTTCAAAATATTCAAGTGGATGATGTTAGTCTATTACTTTCTTAGTGTACATTTAAAGGATGATAATTCTTACAAAAATTATCTTACTGTTATACTGATGAAAGGATTCTTTGAGAGTCAAGATAAGGCTGATGGATTTGAGTTCTAGATTGTAATGGAGAACTGTTTTAGATGATCTCTGAATTAATTTTCAAATTGTTTAGAAAGCAGTTTCCTCAATTAGCCAACTTTGCCTTTTCATGGTGATTAGAGAGTTGGCTGTGTGTTCTGTTGCAGGGTTTTGGATGCCACAGAAACTGGCCTGTGTGTAAGAGGCCTTAGACACTGAACCATTTGCACTGTAGTCCTTTTCACTAAAATGGTCACAGTGCATTGGTCATATCATACTGGGTATAAATGTAGTAGTATTTTATATCAACTCAGTACTGAAGACTGTATTTAATCCTGTTAGAGCAAAGGAAAGTACTGTAGTTTCCTTGAGAAGTATTCTGTTCACTGGATTAAGTAAGATAGCACTATGAAATTTGGCACATGCCTTTTACTCAAAACTTTTGTAGAGCACGAAGTCCTCCAGTACATCTAACATTTTTCAAATATAATCTGAGCACTAGTCTTCCATATTTCCATTATTCATCACAACTTGTTGAGAATACGTTATATAAAGAATGAGTTCCTAAGGAAGAAGAAGTAGTGACCTTACTTCCTTTGTAACTGGTATTTGAAGTTGTCTTATTGATATGCATTTCACCACTCTCCTTTTGTGCCTCCTATTATTCTGGCACTGGAGCTAAGATTACTTAGGTCTTCCATTGGGAAGGTTTGAGTCTTAGAGTTACTGCTCTTACTATTTCATTTTCTAAAGCAGAAGGAGCAGCCCTCCTCATTATACAAGACATACAGTTTCATTTTCTGTCAAAGTCACCTATATTATCTCTATTTTAGCATTCATTTCACTTCAAGATTTTCATGACTGTGAGGAATAGCTATAAATCCCAGCAGGTGATTGTTTATTTGGATCAATGTCTCGGAGTTGCTTCCTCAAGTAGTGTTATTATGCATGTTACCTATTCAGCAAACTTGGATTTTTTTTCCAAAATGCTGATCCCTGGTGATTCTAACACAAAATATCTTCTTTTGAAATACAATTTCTTGGCTTTGAAAAAAGTGTATGGAGTGATTGTGTCAATAAAAATAGTTCCTTAAGATGTGCTGGTCTGTGATAACTCCACCAGCAACTACCCAGTGACCCATTTTATTGTTGTCACTGGTGATCCTAATCACCTCAGAATACAAGTTCTTCAGCACTGGATAGCAGTGAATTACTTGCCAAACATAGAAACCATGTAGGAAATTCTCAGTTTCAGATGTACTCCTTCTCTCTTTTTAACAATGTACTCCAGGTTCCCATTAGTCCACACCCATGTGTCTGTGAAGGCTGCGGGCACACAGCTGGGTGCTCAGGCAGGGAGAGAACTCTGCAGCCCTGGAGGGAAAACACTGCATTTAACTTTCCTGATGCTAAAAGCATTTTATTTAGCTATAAAATATCTTTTTCCTTCAAGAAAGGAGAAGCAGAAATGTGGCATAGCTGCGTAAGGGGTCATTAGAAAGATGGTGATGTAGGACAACAGCTTAGAGCTGTTTCCACAAATAGATCTGGGCATAATATGGGCAGGTACCAGTTTTTTCTCAGAAGTATGTAGTAGTTATATATTGGCACACAGACGTTGGATATTTTCTGTTGAATTACTGGAACAGTTTATACCACACTTTTTCTCCATTTCCTGTAATTCAGAGTTGACTGGAAAGTAAGGATAGATAAAGACCCTTAAGCTTAACTGGTCAGGCTTTCATAAACAACAGTTTATGCATCTTTTCAGAGGAAGTCTGTATAAAGTATCTTTGTTAACAGAGGGTTCAAGTTTCCAAGTAAGATGACATGATTTATCATCCAGACTTACCATCTTTAGTGCCCTTGACAGTCCCAACCCTTTAAGTGTACCATGTCTTATGTATCAGTTAAAGAAGACTCCATAAGAAAATGCTGTTGCCTTACATAGGCCAGATTTCTAAACTTGTTTCTGCTCATTTTTATTTTATTTTGAGAGTAGATGTAATTCAGACTCCACTGGTAATGGAATTTGAAGGCTGTAACATTTATTGAAAAGCAGTAACTCATACTGTAGCCAGCACCTCAATAATGGTCAGTGGTCCCTGAAGTAGTAAGCAGTCATAAAGCTTGGGCTTGTGACAGCTATGCAAATATTAATAACAGCAGTCACAACATGTTTTTCAGTCTCAGGAAACTAATTTTATGGCAAGGGATTTTTGTCATTGAAGCTGGTAACAGATGTATTTTATTTTTTTCCTCATTTGCTCTCCTATTCTGAGAAGTAGTGACTAAATGTGGAAGAGGCAAATACCCTTAAAAAGCTATTCTGGCTATTTGGCTGATCACTGTCCCTAAGGACAGCAAAGCATTCCTGCTTCTGGATCAGCTGCTTTCGTACACCTCTATCTCTTTATAACTGTCAAACTTGTAAAGCTGATCTCAACTTGTGCCTGAGCAGCAAAATTTTCTACCAGTTTTAAAGCTGCATCTGGAGATAATAATAACAACTTTTCTTCTAGTTATCTCCTTTCCTCCCTGAAGTGTAAATGGAAGATTCACAAGTGTCTGAATTTTAATTGGGAGGGTCAGTTTAGATTATAAGGTTCAACCTCAGCAGCAAAGCAGTGTCTGGAAAAATTAGGTTTGTGTTTAATGAAAAAAAAAATCTTGTTTATACGTTTTTGAACATAGTATAGTTAATCTAACATGTTTCCACGGCATAGAACAATTATTGTTACAGTGGAGGTAGGCACGATGTTACTGTACATGGAGAATGTCCAAATGTGTTGGGAAAAGAAATGTAATGTTCTTAAACAAGCCTAGTGCAAGCTTTAGTAGCATATTTTTGAGTCCTATCATTTTTGCACAGTTGTTTCTGAGGAAAACTGTCTTTGGCACTCTGTATTAGCTTGTATACCACAACAGAATAATGAATTATGGTGAAGATTTACATTGTATTTGTACGTAGCACAACAAATAATCAAAACTACTTCATATATAAATTTTCAAGTGTTGTTTTTTTTTTTAAGTTGAAACTAGTGTTCTTTCAGTTTACTGCCTCCTGTTTCAGAATTGATTTTCTTTCCACCCTTAATAACCAGCCTGTAGCAACTGAAGGAGGAGTGTAATGTAAATCAAGAAGCGTATCTACCCTTGTAATAGAATATACTGTGTAGCATAATTTATTTCAGCCTCTTTTGTTTTGTTTTGGAGTTCATTTGAGTTTTTAACATTCATGAATGACTTATAGGTTGTAAAAGCTCCAAGAAGTAAAACATGTCAGTCACTGCCATTCTAAGTTACCATGGTAGCATAGCCTAATTACTAAATTAAAAAAAATGAAGATCAGAGGGTTTTTTTTGCTTTTAAGACCTTTCTGAATTTTGCTAAGGTCATGATTCTGGGCTCTTCTCTTGGAAAATATGTATTTCTCCACGTTGTGTTTGTACAGAACCTCTTCCCACCAGTGATTGCATACCTAAATTTAATCCCTATGATTTATGGTGAACAATTCAATTTCTAAGTGCCTTAATGGCTTTCATAGAGTCTGCTGAGTAACTGCATATAGCAATGTGTGAAGACACTATAAGTCTTGAAACACTAAACAGGTACTGATGACGAAGTGGATACATTAACTTCCAAAATGACTTTGATGTTTTCTTACACTAAATATAAAATCCCTCTTTAAAAAAGGTTTGAAAGCAGTATACCGAGAACAAAAACCTGTGAAATCCATTGAACTACATTTAGTGACAATTCAGTGAGGAGCATGAAATTCTTTAGGAACAGAAGAATACCAGGAATAGAGGGCAAACTCTATTCAACAGGGTGGATTTGTTTATAGATGACTGAGGTATAGCCTAAAATGGACATATATACCTAGTTTCAGTTTTTAATATGGATGATGATATTGATCATAATGAAAAGTCAGGATTGATAATACTACTAATAATTAACATAGAAACATAGAATCATTTAGATTGGAAAAGGCCTCTAAGGTTATGGAGTCCAACCTTTAACAGTGCCAAGTCCAACACTAAACCACATCCCCAAGTGTCACATCTACACATCTTTTAAATATCTCCAGGGATGGTGACCCCACCACTTCCCTGGGCAGCCTGTTCCAGTGCTTGACAACCCTTCCTGAGAAGATATGTTTCCTAATATCAGACCTAAACATCTCCTAATGGAACTTGAGACCATTTTCTCTCATCCTTCACTTTGCTATGAAAATTATCCATAACAAAGTTAGACTCGGAAGAGAAATTGCAAGGCAGAAGCAGGAGGGTAGGAACACAAGACTGGAGAAATGCAAATGCCATTTCATATCTGAATGTAGGAAGGACGTAGTTCAGATAACAGATTTAATAATCTCCTGTTCCAGTGAAGAGATTTTGGAAGGAAAGTTATGTTAGTATTTAGTGTTTTTCATGTTTTCTACATTGAATATAGGCATTATACAGTGAACTAGCTGATGACAGTAAAATCGAAGAATGTAGATCTAAAGAAACAGATTTCAAAAACAGACTACATGGCTGCTGATAATACGTTTGTGCTTCAATATTTTGTCATAGTGGCTCGTCTAATCACCTTTCTGGTCATGGCACTTTGTTTAACAAAAAAAGAATGGTCTGGAGATTCAGATTTATATCTTGCCTAGGATTATTTTTGTGTATGATTAAAATATATTGAATGGACTTTTTGCTCTACAGTTATTTCTGGGGAAAAACACAACTGCTCTAAGTGAAAAAATTGAAAATTATTTTAAAATTGAAATCAGTAGGACAGCAGCATTGGAAGTAAAGTTTCATTTGTTGTATTGCTAGATTCTAAAACTAAATTCCATTCTGCTCTTCAACACATTAAATATCATTGTTAAAAGTTCTTGTCATAGTTAGATTATTACAGCCATATCTGTTACATGTATAATTGTTGCATTTTATAAAGTAGTTGAAAATTACTACCCAAATGTGGACTGTTACAGTAATTATGGTTGCCTTTTTTCTTTCTGGGGAAATCAAATATAACACCAGAAACCTACTGGTTCTTGTCTTGGAAAATGGAATATTCGTAATATCTATAATTTATTTCCTTGTAGTTGCAAGGTCAGTTGTATGGAGAACAAATCACAAGACTGTATGATATTCCCAAAAAGCTTGATGTGCCCAAATTCAATATAACATTTTCCAAAATGCATCTCATGAATCTTAAAAGTATTGCTAAAATGAGGAGGTGTTTTCTGGTGATTAGATTATACCTCTTTTTCTTTAAAAAATAGTGGTATTATTTGTCTTAAAATATACCATAACAAGGTTGCCAGCCATATTGTGCCAACTTCTACACCACTCCAATAAATGTGAATCTTAATTTGATTATTCTCCCTGGTACATTTCTTTTTCCAATCACCTTAGAAAAGGCTCAATATGAGCCACCAGAATATCTGTAAATATTTAACATAGTTGATATATTTCTCAGAAAGCAGAAGCCCTGGTAATAGTTCAGCTGATGATTTAAGGGAACCAAAATACCTAATTAAGAGATAATTAGTCCTCAGTGATGCATAGTTTTAATTGGTGTATAATTTGAATGTCTGAGATAAGAACTCCTATAACTGATGTGCCAGTTGTGTGGGGCTTTCTTTTCCAGGCAGACCAAGGCACCTGGTATCTATATAACACAATAGAGATGTATAGATATGGTATTTGCTAATAAAAATTATCTCTATGATGTTTAGCAAGTAGATATTGAGATTTTTCTTGTAATTTCCATTTTGCTTATATATTTAATTAAGTAAAATGTTGTTAGAACATTTAGAATGAAATAAAATATTGCTTAAAGGTAGCTTATATTTATTCAGGACTTACGATTATCCATAGGAAAATAAATCAATTATTCCTCTTGGGATTTGGGGGGGAACCTATGATGGAGTATAGAAACTATTTTTTAATAACAAGACAAAAAGACTTTCAAATATATAGATTCTCCCTGAAGGAAACATCTATGCCTTGTTGAACTGCAGAAGCCTTTAAAGGTCATACTCATTGGCTTCAGACTTATTTGAAAGTAAATGTTTGGCTCATAGGGAATCAGAATGGAAATAGGAAGCTGGTGGTGGTAGAGAATAGATATTTTCAACCTATTTATCATGACTGTCAGTTCTAGAAACCTTAGTTGCCCTCTCTGATTAGGAATTTATAGATAAATGTGAACAACGTGCAGGATTTCTGGTTCTTATATTTTTGTTTAAATTTGGGTTTCTTCCAAATCCATGTTTTTCAACATTTCTTAGTAAACAAAATGTCAGTGGCCCAAAATCACGTTAAAAATTTCACTGCAGGGTGTTTGCGAAGTAGACGTCTCAAGAACCCCACATCTGCTGAACAGGGATGACAGTCTTGTTGGCCTCACCAACATGATTGTGGTCCTGAGCTGGACAGGAGTTTCAGGGTTATGAAAAGTACCTTCTGGTTTTCCTGAGCTCCTCTGGGTACTGGTGGTTTTGCTGATCGGGCTGCTCTGAACTGTCACTCAGACCTACAAGGTGCCTGGGCTAACTGGATCCCTGGTCTGAAAACACAAACCAGAGCTCATGTACTTCATGGGGATTGCCCTTCAACAGCAGCATGTGGTCACTTGTGCTGGGAACAGAAGGCTCTAAATCTGAGCTCTGAGCACTGAACCAACAAGGTATGTCATGCTGAACTGTCTCTGAGACAGTGAAACTGGAAGAAGTGGTTTTCAGCACAAGGTAACCTGGACAGCACTGAGTGGAAACAGAGGTCTGGGGTTTTCCTTAGAGCTCAAGAGCTTGATTTCTCAGGCCATGGCAAACTAGCTAAAAACTGTAGGGATTCTTACAGCTGAGTTTTCAGGGTTGTCTAAATCCCAGCTTTCCAAAAGCACTGAAGCTTCAAAAGTTGAGACTATTTTATCTGTAGGAACGTTCTCAGTAGTGGTCTAAGATACCATCAGCATCCTTGGAGCAAGGAGTTCTACCTTAGATTAAGCAGATATTCATGCTTAAAATTGTTTTATTTTAGTGAATCAGTATTTTTAATGGCACTCTAATCT
Organism: Pachyramphus minor; assembly: GCA_013397135.1. Taxonomy (NCBI): domain Eukaryota; kingdom Metazoa; phylum Chordata; class Aves; order Passeriformes; family Tyrannidae; genus Pachyramphus; species Pachyramphus minor. The sequence continues at coordinate 28,900 of VYXB01007194.1, read as the reverse complement.
GTAGGAGCTATTGCACTCACAGATGCAAGGAGTTAATATTTGCTACAAGAAGATAATCCTTGAGAATGAAAAACAGTTGCCGTATGTTGGTCTTTAGGATCTCTTTAAGGTATTTTTGATGGGAAGAGATATTTCATGTAGACCTCTCCTTTGAAAAGCTTGGTTAATCTTTTAGCCATTCAATCAATGTGTTAACTTCTGTGATGAAATTACAAAATGAAAGTGTTATATTACTCAGTGAGACTCAAGGATTTAAAAATCCAAGGCCCTTCTGTGATACTTAATGGATTAACTAATGCATATATGGTTTGAGCTGAGCCAACCAGTGTGAAGATGAGAAGTAGTCAAAGTCCACGAATACCTTTCCTAAGAAAGGAATAGGACAAAGAGGAGTAGAATCACAAGCTCTTTGTTTAGCAAGAAGATAAACTCAGGCCTGCAAACCTGACTGTTAGTTGGGCAGATAGTGGGGAGCTGCTGTGCTCTTTGTTGAATTATAGTGTGAGTGCTCACTTCTTTAGGCTGTGGAAAACAATGTTAGGGTCATGATTCTGTTTGTATTTATTATGAAATACAGATTATTGGGTTTTATTTTGAAATGCTTTAAGGACCTTTAAATTGTGATAATGATATAATTTTAAAAATCTCTTCAATTCTTTATTATCAAAAAGCTAATTGAATGTGTTTTGAAGAAACCATAAGGAAACCATAAACTGCTTAGTCTATATTAGACAAACATATTCTGTGCCTTCAGGGAGACAGTACAAACAATTATCAGACATAGATAGCCAGATAAATATATTAAGGAAGAAGGTAGAAAGCTTGCAGGTCATCTGCTTTTTTTAAAATCTGACTTTAAGTACATTAGTTACTTGTCATTACTTTTTCGTGTAAGCACTTGATTTCATTGCTACCTAGGTGTTATATCTCATAGATGATAAATCCAGAAGGGGCTGCTTTGGTCATATAATCTGACATGAGACATAAACTAAAGCATAGGCTTTCACAAATTAATTGCTGTTTGAACCAGACCATATATTAAAATAAAAAAAAAATCCACTGACTTAAATATTTCTAAAAATGGGATGTGAACCTGACTGCTATTAAATGGTTCTGTCAATTGTTGCCACTGTTTAAAAACATTTGATTCATGGTAACTGTAGCTTTCCATGGCTAGTCTTTATGTATAATTTTATTCTAGAAAGAAGATCTTCCTCCTATAAAGGATGTGATGTTCTTGTAATTGCCATGTTCTCGATCACCTTTTCTTTGGCTTTTCTTCAGACTTACTATCATTGTTCTAGCTTTTCTCTGAACCCTCCAGTATTTCAAGTATCCCTTTGGAATTGTGGAAGCCAGAACTGGCTATGCTTTTCCCAGTGTGATTGCATCTGTTTTGGATACAGAGTTAATGACGTACTTGAAGGGGGCAGGAAAAGGGTGCTTTTCAGCAGCATGGGAACACTATGCGCCTAAGGAACCTGAGCAACCTTAGCTCCATCTTTTCTGCTCTTTCTTCTTGTGATGCCCCTTTTGCAACATTCTGTGTTTTCCTCTGTACATCCAGGAGTAAAATAGCTCTTTCATCATGGCATTGGAAATGTAATGCTTGTTTACCATAACCCCAAATGTTTTTCAGTGTCATTAAGTCCAGAATAACATCCTTGAGAATGATCTTCATTCTTTGATTCCACATTTATACTATCAAATGTGGTTTTTACTTCTCTCACCTTCCCCTTATCCTCCCATACACTTGGAAAGTGACTATTATTTTCACTTTCTTACCTCAGCATGCCAAATAAAAAAATATTAATAGTGATATTATTTTCTTGCCAGTTATTGACAAAAGCTTTAAATAACTCTAAAAAACTAAGATCCAACCATCTCGCTCTGCCTTGCATTAGAAACACATTTGTACAAATGCAAATCTCTACTTGCAATTGCACTTTACATTAGTTAAAAGTTTAATATGTGCCATGTTGAATTTTTATTCTAGTTTCTCAGAGTGAGCACTTTGCCAGACGGACTAGTACAATTTCTTTGCATGTAGAAACAGGAAAATATCCAGAAACAATATAAGTTCTGTTACTCATATTGCTATGAAAATGTGAAAATGTGTAAGAACTGCTGGTTATAGAATCCTTGTTTTGAACACACATATTCTTAAAGCTTATAAAATGAATTTTTAGATCAACATGGTCTGCAGGTTTTTCTATTCTAGTCTGACATTGTTGTTTATCTTACTCAAATTTTTTTCATTTTTCCAAACTTTCATTGTTAGCCCTTGATTAATATACCTTACACAAAACTGAGGGAAGATGAATCTTGTGCCTTTCTTTCCTTCCTCTTTTCTTTTTGTTTCATGATGTCCTCATTTTACTGTCTTGTCTTTTCCTTTTATTATTATTCCTTACAGTGACAAGAAAAATACACAAGACTGACATTGTTACAGATTGCAGTCTTGTTAAAATTGCTGTATTAACTACCAGGCCAGGTAGTGAAAAACCATTCAAGCTGTCAGATATTCTCAAATGAGTGAAATAAAAGCTGTTTGTATGTGTATAGAATCATTACTCCTTTGTATCCTAATACCATCTTTGTGTAGGCTTTGAATTGTTCTCATTTAAGGTAATTCTAGTTTTGCTTTATTCTCAGTGGTAATGTCTGAGAAATTCTCTGCTGTGTACATATAAGAGATCTACAAAATGACTAATTTTCACTGATAATGAAGTTTTTGTATCAGTTATCTCTAATGGAAGTGTCAAAAGTTCTGGGTCTGGGAAACAGAACAATTTGTGTGAGACAAACCCCTGAAGGTCCAGTTCCTGCTCAGATCAGGGCCAACTTCAAAGGAAGATCTGATTGATCAGATCCTTGTCCAGTCAGTTCTTCTTTCCTTGCATCTGTTACAGTTTATGTCTATTGTATCTAATCCTCTTTCTGTGCACCTCTGAGAAAACTGACTCCATTTTCTCTGCAACCTACTGATTAGGTGGTTGGAGACAGCAGTGAGATCTTTTTTGCCATCTTTTTTAAGACACTCAAAGTTAATGTCTTACTACTATGTGGTAAAATGTGAGTTCAATGAATTTACAGACAACATGAAGATCAATACAAAGAATTCAATGCAATTTACTGCATTCTCCTTGGAAGTCCCTCCAAGCCTAAGGGTTTTAAAAAAAATGAAACTACTTAAAATTTGAGGTCATTATTTTAAATAATAAGTTGTATAATATAAATACAAGACAGTTTCTTTTTGAGATTTATCCAGTTAGGCCTTTTGAGCCAAATATTTATATCTGTCTTCATAAGGAAAAAATGTTACTTAAACATTACTTAAAAAAGCGTTACTTAAATGTTATATCTGAATATCTTCTCCCCCCCCCCAGCATTATTATTTTATATATACATTCCTATATTGAAAATTTGACAGTGCTTGTGTGTATACACAAGAGATTGGAAAGATCAAGGATGGAGTACATCTCTTAACAGTTTGATTCAATGATTTTAGGTGTTTTTCAACCTAAATGATTCTATGATTCTGTGATTCTTTGGTAGCAGCAAGGATGAAAAGGGGGGAATAGTGTAAAACTGCATTTAAACTGAAACATAAAGGTGGAAGATTTACCATTTTTTTTTATTGTTACTGTTAGACTTTGCAGATTAGGAGGTGAGATGTCAGTGGAGAAAGGATCCATAAAATATACTTTGAAAGATTTAACAGTAACTTTTTGGCTCTGCTTTCTCATTATTGGAATACTCCTCAACATAAGCCTTGGTGTCATTCATGACGTTCTGAAGTGCTTATGTCAGCTCTTCACTGAGGATATAACAACAGATGTGTGTTCTGCCCTAGGTTAACACCCTTGTAGTTAAGACCCAAGTGCAGCAGTAGGAATAGACTTTTCCTTAGCTGTTGCCTTATCTTTAGGCATTAGAAAAAGCAAAAAGCTATTTAATTCACATCATACCTATATTAGCTACTGTAAGTTTATAATGCTTTTTTTGTAAAAAGCATTTGTTGGGTTGTTTGGGTTTTTTAAACTAATAACACCTGCTTTATATTCTGTGGGCATTAACCACAGAACTTGATTTGTTTTGAAAACCATTTTTAGCTATAGTCATCTGTGGTAGAAAAAAAAAATCAATTGCAGCTGTGTTATTTGCAGTGTAATCAATTCGCTTCTCCATTCTAACTAGAAGAGGCATCCTGAGGAGTTGGGAATATTACACTAATCTGATGTGTTTGAATCTTGTCTTTGTTTCATTGTAAAGACTGATACTCATCTCCTTACCTCCACTTCCTTTGAATTTTATTTAGAGTTCATATAAATAAGGGCTACTTGAAAACATCTTGAACATGGATACAATCACCGTATTCTTTTGACAGTCCTTAAGTAATTTCTGGATATGTAAGAGGATATGTTACCTGGCAAATGTTTTCATAAACTCTGTTTTAAAAAGCAGATTCCCTCATGATTTGAACTTAAAATAGTTTCACAATCTCCTTTATTTCCATAAATATAGTCATTCTGTTTAGACATATTTGTTATTGTGCAGCCATTTTCTATGGCATCAGTAGCTCTTCATTCTTCCCAGTGTTTATCCCCTTTTTTGTATTTATGCATGGCAATCCTGTTCCCTGTCAGCCTTCTACATGGCTAAGCAAGCTCTTTTCTTTGCATTTAAGATTCATTTCCTGTTCCCTTCCTGGCCACCCTAATGGTTCTTCACCTTCAGTTTGAATCTTTGAATAGAATGACAGTGCAGTGTACAGTTATTAGTCTGTCAAAACATCATTTTGCAGTTAGAAGATTAAATTGCACAGTACCATTGTTATTGTTACAATTTCAGTTACTCCATTAAGATGCCTCAGATTCCATTTGTATTTTTCTTTATGCTTGGCTGGTGTAGTTTGGAGAAGTTGCTTTAGTGCTGCTTATTCTACACCTGTTGCAGCAGCCAGTTGGAAAAGGGCAAGAATTTCTGATTAAACAAACAAACCAACCTCCCCCCCACCCCCCAAAAAAAAACCCACAACAAAAACAACCCAACAACAACAAAAATTCACATAACAATTTAACAGGAAATAAACTGATTTCATTTGAGGTGACAAATTCAAATTCTGTTCTATGTAATAGAATTAAATCTGTTAAGGAAACCAGTGAAATCTGTGTGCGTAATGGCAATGCATGGATGCTTTATCAGAACAGTACCAATGTGAGTTTATGCTCCTGACTTTACAAATACTCTATATGATCATTAAACGGAGTTACATTTGTGAGATGCTTTTGCATGGTTTATCATTCACAGTTATGAACCACATGATACCATGGTGTTAAACCATCACCTTCTGTCAGGTCCACTTGCATACTGTCTCCATTAGCATGAATACCAAGTTCTGGAGTTGCATTCACTTTGTATAAAATACTTTGTGTGTGGGTTTTTATTTTTGTGAAATAACTTCCTGCTTAAATGCTTGCTCGTATTTTTTATACTGATTTTCATTATATTTAATCATTACCTTTGTTTAGCCTCAGTCAGTGTGGTAAAATCAAGGAAATTGTGGAGGAAGGAATTTTTTTTTATTTCAGTATTTTTAATTTAAACTGATAAATATGGAAGATGCAGTAGTGATAATTTACTAACAACCTGATAGCAGATGTCCTAAGGTTAATTGTGTTTTCTATGAGAAGGAACTTAATGGTAAATGCTGCATCATTACAATAATATTTCTAGGGTTTGTAGAGGGAAAGATTCAAATGTTATTAATTATATATAATGCTAATAAGGTTTTTAAAGGCTTTTTAAAGCACAATGTAGCAAAAGCAAGTTGTTATTTAAATGATCATACTAATATTATACTTTAAAATTCTATGGCTAAGCTGATGCTTCTTGTGTTAATATTGTTTAAACAGTAACTCCGGATACAAAGAGAACAAAATGAAAAGGAATACAAAGACATAAAACAAGATTAGTTGCCTTGAAGAACAGTGTTTTAAATGAGATTTTTAGAGCAGTCCTTTTGCTCTACTCAGCTTTTTTTTGGTTTCAACATCAGAGTTCAGAGAATAGTAAAAATTGCAAAGAGATTTAGAAAAAAATGACTTGAGACAATACTGAAATGGGTTCACTCGTTAATCTTATGAAGGAAAGATTTAAAGGGTGATACCACTGCTAAAGTTGTCTGACTGATGATGGGGGAAGGAGATGGAGAGAGAGAACTAGAAGAAAAAATGGGACTAAATATCGGTAGGAAATAATTAGTTTAGACATGCTAAAAGGAAAGGTGACACAGGCAGTTTCTAAAATCCCTAAAATTACAGGTTTTAAAAAAGAAGTTATATATCTATCTGGACAGGTTCTCCTTTAGGGAAGCAGATATGTCCCATCTGCTGTAGTTGCTGTGTTTTTATTATGTTTCAGTGATAGAATTTTTTTTCAATATTCCATGGGTTGTTTTCCTTTTTGATATAAACAATTTGTAACAACAAAAGTGAAGTGAATCTATTGGTTTCATCTTACTAAATGAATGAAATCATCCTTCTCAGGATATGACAGGCAGGTGTCCTACTACTCATTCTGTAGAAGGAAAACAGTAGTGAGGATGAGGATTGTTTGCAATTATCTCTGAAGGTGTTATGAAGGAGCAATAATTCATAATTTAAAACAAGAGTTTCATAGAACTAAGGAGTGATTACTAGAAAACCGTTAATGGGCTTCAGAAGAGGTGGATTAAACTGGTCCATTTAGAGCTTCCTGAGTTTCATGTGAACGTTTTAAAAGCAAATGAAATTAGTCTTTTACCAAGTGACTCTTCTTTCACTGCCAGTTTGCTGACAATTTGAGCCCTTTGCTCCACAAGGAACGATAACACAATTGGTCTAGTACGTACTCTTTAATTGACTTGACTATTTTGCCCTGCTGCTCAGGGAGTTGGTAAATCGCTACAACTTTCTGTTCTGAATGTTCGTGGGGGTTTTGTCTTCTATTTTAGGAATAGAAAGTGTGAAACAATAGCATTTAGAACTGGTTAAAGACATCACTGACTTTGTTTTGACTACTTGTATCAGTCTTAATTGTATGCAGTCTTAGTTCTGTGAAATATTTTGGAAGTTAATTAGTCGTTACTGCTATTTCTGTTTCTGATTTAATCATATAGATAAAATAAATTTTCATATTTAATATGCTACTAGTGGTAGAATATAACTGAGTTTTTTGAATTTTCAATAGTAAAGTTATTTCTTTGATCTGAAAACATTGTTAAGGAGAATCTTTCTCTTAATGACATAATGTGAACATTAATACTGTTTCTGTAAGCGGCAGTTGACCTGCAGAGACAATATAAATGACATTTTATTATCAAGCATATTAATTGAAATTCCCAAAGTTATTATTTAATCAAGAAGGTATGAAAGGAATCATATTTTTTTCAACCAAATCTGTATTTTTGTTGATAATTACTAGTGTCCTAACCCCTTCTTTACAAATATATTGCCCACTGCTCAAATTCTGTAAGTCACAGATCATTACTATTTAGCATTTTTAAGTCATCTGGATGTCTGGATGCTCATTTTCTGAAGAGGTTGGGCATCTGGATACTGTTGATGACTTTTGTGATATCAGCCATTATTTACCTTTGACTTTATTTCATATCTTTTATGAACAGATTCTTTACAGGTATTATAAAGGAATGGAGAAAATTCATACATTGGGGAAATGCAAAGGGACCACCCTCATTTGCTTCATAGAATCATTGTATGAGTTTTGGAGACCTCTGTGGGTCTGTGGGCCTTTGTCCTCTGCAGCTGAATCCATGGTTGAGTATATTGGAGGATTTAGTTTCATACAACAAAATTTGCATACAAACCTTCCTATATGATTTTTTTCTCGACTTCAATCTTGATGGAAATTAATTTTTGAGTTATTAGTCAAAACCATGTACAAGCATGAAATCAGCATGAAAACATGATTAACTAAGTGATGGGAAGAAGTCTTTCTTTAAAGAAGAGAAGCTATATTATGGTGGTGAAAATTAAGAAATAGCTTTAATTTCTTTTCTCAGTTTCTTCTGGTATTCTTAGTTTTGGTGGGGTGGGGGGTTTTTCCCCCCTAATTAAGATGACAGTGTAAGTACACTTTAATTTGCATGAAATAAACATGTTTTCAGCAAATTTTAAAATGGGTATTTAGTCTGAGGAAAAGAGTTGTACTGCCCTTGTGCTTTTATAAGGCACCAGGTACTATGGGGAATTCCTTGCCGAATCTCCCCCTGCTGCAAGAGAGAATATTTGATTAACCGCTGACCAAAGTTAACTGTGTCCATCAGGATATACAGCTGAGTTAAACTATTTCATCATAGCAGCTCTAGGTGTTCAGCGTAAAAAGTATTCTTTTTGATTATTTTGGTTTCCTTTGAATCATCCCTTGTCTCCACAAACAGAATACTGGTAATTGCTCTGGTTTAAACATTACTGAGCAGCATATAGTTACACAGCTACTTTTTCTAATGTGAAGTTATATGCTAAGCTCTTCTGAAGAAAAAAAAAGTGTAGTGTTTATGTGCGTGCTAAAGGGTAGGTTTTTTTCTGTTTCTCCATGTCTGTGGTCTGAATCTGTTTTATCATATAGCATCTGTCTTTATGGTTTTCCTGCTGTCAGTTAAGCCTTTTTCTCTTCCCATTCCATTGTCTTGCTTTCTATCCATTTTCTTTTAAAAATTCCCCTTTCACACAAGCAAAGGGGGTTAAACATGGGCATTTATCAGTATTATTCTGTTTATAAGAATAATACTGATATTCTGCCTGCCCTGGACCAAAACTGTGTAAACAGACAAGAAATGGAAATGATTTCCTCATTCTCATCTATCTTCTACGTTAGGAATCCAAAATGCCTTTCACCATCATGTTGGTACCATCACTCTTTGTGGTGGTAGGAAGCACCATTGACAGTGGCTGTGCGACAGCACCCACTGTTCTGGCTTCTGTTGAAGAGTCGTTGGAACCCTGAATTTTCTATTTCTCCTCCTTAACTTTGGAAGATCTATTTTAGTTATACTCTTCTAAGTTGAGTAGAAGTGCCTTCATTTGAGAAATGTGTAATGGAAACCTTCTAAACGAGTTTTTAAAAGCATTACTGTATGTACTAAGCTCAGTTTTTGCAGAAAATTCAGCTTTAGAATTAGTCAAAGATTAGGGTAATTTTTTTCATGTCTGAGGCACCTTATTTTCAAACCCCTATCATTAACTCAGTATTCATGTCTCAGTGAAAACACATTCTTCTTGTGGTTGGGGGCTGTGATGAATAGCCTGAATATTGAATGTTGATTGCTCACAAATCGCTTTATATATGAAATCCTTATTTTTGCTTTGTCGGCTAAAGAAGATATATTGTCTTTTATATAGGATTGAGTGTAGTTAATAGAAAACAGGGTATAAGGAATTACCTTTCCTTTTATTGTCTCTGGAAAAACAGTAGTGTTTTTTAGTGTTTGTTCAATTAGGGAAAGCTAAACTGTATGGACTTATGAAGCTTGTAGGACATTCTAAGGCATTTTCAAAACACACTTTTTTACTGACCTTGTATGAGACATGTCTGCCGGAAAAGTTAAATTCATATGACATTAGAAGTTAGTTTCAGATTTAAAGCTATTTTTCCTCATCACACAACCGTAACAGTTTGCTGCAAAGAAGCACCAATTTTCTGCAATAGGAATTTACTAATCTTTCTTTCACCAGAAACAGATTTCATTTAGTTACAGAACAGATTTAAGTATAAGCCTGAAAATTTTCATAAGGACTGCATCAGTATTCAAATAAACTTGTTCAACAATATTAACTCTGTTTTATTTAATACCTTCCCTGTGCCTATTCTATTGTACTAGAAATAAAATATTGAAATAGAAATTGAAATATTGAAATAGAAATTGGTGATAGGCATAAGAGGGTAATAAATGGAGAAGAGATAAACTGAATGGGAGATATCTAAATCTGAATGTGGTCTGGTGGGTACATTTTACTATGCCATTTACTTTTCACTTATATGTCTGTGTGCATATATACACACATATATAAAAGGAGTGTGTATATATATATGTTCCTCAATATAATTACTTTATGTACATTTCCATATTAATTTCCATATACAAGTCAGAATTACTTCGGTGTCAGAACAGTGTATGATTACAGTTCTATTTGTCCTGAGTTTAAATTAAATCTGTCTATTTGGGTTGTTGTTATGGAACCCTTTGTTAGTGAAATCATCATTTGTGGAATAACGTCATGGGGCTCAATATATTGATCTGGATCATGGAGCAGCAAGTTTTTTGTTGATACAAAACTAGGAGGAGTAGCTGAAATGTCAGGGGGTTGTGCCATCATCCAGTAGGACATGGAGAGGCTGGAGAAATGGGCTGACAGGAACCTCCTGAAGTTCAACAAAGGGAATTGCCAAGTCCTGCAGCTGGGAAGAAAAAAGCCCCATGCACCAGTACAGGAGAAGAGGCTGCCTGGCTGGAAAGCAGCTTTGCAGAAAAGGCCGTGGAGGTTCTGTTGAGCACAATCTGACCATGAACCAGGAGCTTGCTCTTGGGATAAAGGTGAATGATATCCTGGGCTGAATTAGTCAGAATGTTGCCAGCAGGTCATGGGAGGTGCTCCCGGGAACAAACTACTTGTAATGTATCTCAAGTATTATCGTGGCAGTTTTTAATTTTTTAGTGAATATTGCAAATGAAAATAATAACTAAACTGCCAGATTAATTATTTTAATTGCCCTTTATAGCTTTAGCATAAACACAGCCTTGTAATTAGAAAATGACAGTCTGATAGCTTCATCAGCATTTTTAGCATTCTTTTATTTGTGAAAATGTGTTAGATACAGATTGTCATAGCTTAGTTTTTTAGTGAAGTTCACCTGTCTTGAAGTAAAGACCAGTAAGTACAACATAGTGTGGAGAAAAACAGCTAGCATTTTAACACATGTCTGCAGTATTCTTTACAGTGTTCTTTCATTGTAATTTCACCTGGTAGTACTGGAATAGAAAAAGAATTCTTACAGAATTCTGTGAGGTCACTGAATGATAATCAAATCATGAAGAAATCTAAATTTCAAACATAAGTATCTAGCATTTTTGAGGAGCAGTGGTTGTAGCTGTATCTGTCACATAATGCAATGTCAGTGTAGCCTATTGTATAAATTAGAGAGTGGATTTGTAGCTTGGTTTGTTTGCAAAGGGGAATTTTTTTCTGCATTCTAGAAAATTATGATGTAGAGTTAATTGACACAGATTCCAGATTTAATTTTATTAACATTTGTTTGTATCATTCCTAATACTGTTCAGTTGTGTTTTTGGGAAAAAAAAAACAAACACAACAACAACAGCCAAAAACCCCAAAAAACCAAAACCAAAAAAGGAGACATCTACTGTTGCTTAAATAGTAGTAAGTTAAGAAACTGAAATACTTACATTCTTATGCAATAGTCTACTAATCAGCATTTATATATCGCAGCTAAAATTGAATTAAATTAGATTGAAACTAAATTACAAGGTCCTGAGTAAATTGGATTTGGTAATTTACTATTGAGTCAATCTGCAACTGATGTCATAATTTAGATTTGCTTCTTATGTGAGAATGATGCCAAGAATTATTCTTCCCTTTGCAGTTTCAATTTGTGAGCATGAAGAGGAATGATCATGCTTGCAGTACAAAACTAGAAACTGGCCAGATATTAATAATGAATATGTAAAGATGCCATTACAGATCTTTCAGTTTGGTTTTTTTTGAACTTGAGAGATAAAGTTGAGACTCAATGATTCTCAAGAATTCTCCAAGTAAGGGCCATGCTATGCTTCATGTATATAAAACAGACAAGATTCAAGATGTGGGAGAAATGTTACAGATGTCTTATTTAGCTGTATTTATAATCCCTCATTTTATGTGCATTGAATGCTGTCTTGAGAGCTTTAAGGAGCTTTTAGTTTTGACCACTGACCCATTTATGGTTTATCACCCTAAATTCTGACAGTTGGCTAACTCCCAGAAAGTGTCGGAAATAATTTTTATAACAGGTATTTGAGGACAAGGTCCGTATCAACTTTTTTTTCCCATTTTATTTAGTTTTCAAACTGTATATTTCATTTTTGAATCTTAGAAAGGGGTGGTTTGACATTATTTCCTACTCTCAGATATAAATCAGGAGGCTGTTTTATTAGATAATAGCATGGCTTGCATAAATGCACTCCATTTATGAAACCTCTTACATATTTAGGGAAATATCATAATATGCCATATTACTGTGAGTTGTTCTTCCCAGCTGGAACAACGGCCTTGGGCATGAAGCCACACAGTTGGGCAAAATAATGGCATCATTTTATAGCTTGATAATGGCACCATTAGCACAAGATATTATCATATCACCTTTTTATGGGTACTTATATTTTAAACCAAGCTCTGCTATATGACATAAGTGCAGCATTGGAACAGACTTCAAAAAATAAAGGTGTAATTTTTCTTTCAACAAGTTAAATATTGTAACATTTATGTAGCTATTATCTTTATTCTTTATAAAACAGTGAGCTTCTCCTTTAGATGCTTAATAGAAAAATGTATATAAACCCAGCAATTTTGCATCTGAAATAGGTACTCAGGTATAAGGTGCTTCTTGACCCATCAAGTGTGACTTTTACTCCCAAACAGATGGATGAAAGCTCTGCTCTTGGCCAAATTGGTTAGTTTCTCATTCTTCCAGTCTGATAGAGCTGCTGGTGCTTTGGAGATTACGCATAAGACAGGTTCAAAAAGTTAATTTTTGAGTGTTCTGGAACTCAAATTTTTAACTCTAGCCTCAATTTGTAATTGCTGATCTGCTTACAGACTTCAGTCTCACCTTTGAACTCAGGCTTTGCTTCTTGTAGCACATCTGCTATTATCTGCAATTAAAATGTGGAAGACCTACTCTCTCAGACAAAGAGCTTTTTTATGATTGTCCAATCTACAGCAGCAAAAGTCTCTGAAACATTTTTTGTTCTTCAGTAGATCAGTTTTGTCTATGAATGCACTACAAATACTTTGATGTCTGCAGACAAACATGCTTGTAACATAGAACCTAAACCCCTGGCTCCCTTTTAGCACTCTAGAAATTTTTCTATAAGTCCTTTTAGCACCATAACTTGTCCTTTCTAAGTATGGAATCGTGTCTTCTGGTTCTCATCTTCTGAAGCTTCCATCAAGTTTCACTCTCATCAAGTTGCCACCAACTCCTTAAGCTGTTTCTTTGGGGTTTTTTCTGCCTCCTATCTGGTGATTCAGAGCTTATTCTCTCTCCTGTTGAAAGTGCAGTGAGAATGTAGAAGTTCACTCCAGACTCAGACAACTAATTGGAATTTGGATGTTCATATGAAGACACAGGTTAACAGCAATTGGTCACAACCTGCACTCGAGTATCAGGTTTTACAAATTCAAAACATAACATAAAATGCAGCAAAGAAGCTCACTACCCTATTTTAGTAAGGTAGAAATATGAAACTGGGAATGTCATTGGTCACATCAAACGACACATCTCTTTTGGTTTGGTTTTTTTAACAGGTGTATTGTGCAATTTTATTACTGTTCTTTTGAATAAAATTTAAGATCATCTTCTTATTTGTTCAAAGTTACCTAGCCCAAAGAATAGATGAATTCTTGCTTAAATTGTCAGGCAGTTTGAGTTTAAAATAAAGAACATATTTATGCTAAATTGTGTTGAAAAAATTATGGAAAATTATTAAGATTTTCTTTTGATTTTAGAGGTCTAACTTGCCTTTCACTTTTATCAGAATTCTTACATTCCAAACTCAAAATCTTTAGCAGGTGTGTCAGAAGAAATGTTGGTATAATGACTTCACCTAGGAAACAGATCAAAACCTATCAACGTTCAATAAAGGAGTTGACCTGAAATTGCACTTGAGTTCTGGTATCTTTGATTTCTGTCAGGATTCTAAATTATAGTGCTACAAATATTTTCAGACCTTGAAGAGTCACTAAAGTCTATAGATAGAATTTTAGTAGATAAGTTGCAAAGGGGAATAAGATGGAATTCTTCATTTAATAGGAAAAAGGCATCAGAAATATTTATGGTAGAGATTTGATTGAATGTAGAGATGTTCATCTCTGGCACTAAGATTTTTTTTTTCATGATAAAGAAAAAGTTAATAAATATGCAAAAATAAACAAGAACATAAATACTTCAACAGAGCAGTAGTTTGTATTTTATATAGTTCTGACTGAAAAGATATAGAAAGATTTTTTGGTAATATATCCATTAATCTTCAATTTCAGAACACTTAAAATCTCTCATTTAAGTTTATTTTGGAAGGATATTAAGCAAATTCAAATAATTATGGGTTTTTTTAAGACTAAGATTGGAAATGGATCAATTAAGAATGAATAAACCTTTTTTAAAGATCATTTTAAAGCTTTAATGACTGTGACTATTATTGTATTATCTAAGAATCACTCAGTGTTTGAGGTTGGAAGGGGCCTCTGGAACTCACCTTGTCCAACTCCTGTGCTCAGGCAGGGTCAGCTAGTACAGATTGCCCAGGGCCATGTCCAGATGGATTTTTAATATCTCCAATGTTTATAATCAGGTGTCTCCCCTCCCTCCATATGTCCCTTTCTTTCCTTTTTGCCTTCCCTCCTTAACTGTTGGGTGTTTTTTTCCCATATAAGATATTATTTTGAATACTAGCAAATGCATCTTGTGTCTGAGCTGCAGCACAAGTCTCCAGTGTTCTGTAGGCCTTGGTAAACTATCTTTCACTGTGGGACGCAAGATCTAATCACCCTTTCCTGTTCTCCACATTCCTATTTTTCTAAGTCACATAAATGTCAGTTTTCTGTGGAAAATTCAACCTGCCATAACCTTCAGCTAATTCACGTAAAAAAAGGGTCCAAAAAGGTGAAATCAGATTTGTAGGCTCAATTAATTGTTACAAAACGGGTTCAGCTTTCCAGTTTGTCTGTTAGGAAAAACAAGTTTCACTCTCTAGGTAATTAAAAAATAAATTCATGGTATTGTACAGAGATTGAGTCATTGAGTAGATATCACTTCACAGTGCAATTCTTTATCTAGCTTTGATCTAGGAAACTTTGAATGTCAGTCAGTTTCTATCAAAATATCACTTGATACTTTTTCTTCTTTTTTTTTTTTCCTTGTGATATAAATAGACATTTGCAAGATGTCCTGTATTTTATGCTTTGAAATTAACAAAAAGCATAGCTATCTTTGGTAAATACATGGGAAAAAATAAGTTTCATTTGAACTAGATAGTATTTGTTGTTTCATGTAAGCACTTTTAATGTGTCGGTTTTGGAGGAATAGAGAGAAAATTAAATCTCTCAGAAATCTTTTTTTCTGCCTTGTCTCTTGTTGCTGACACAGGGGCCAAATAACCCACACTAACAACCTGTGAGAAGGGAAATAATCATGCTTATTCATAGAATCACAGAATGATTGGAATTGGAAAGGACCATCTGGAGATTGTCTGACCCCACAAGGCAGGGTCAGCTAAACCAAGTTGTCCAGAGCTTTGTTGAGTCAGGTTTTGAATATCTCCAAGGATAGAGAATCAATACCCAACCTGTCTGAGCAGCCTGTTCCAGTCTTCGATCATCCTTGCAGTCAAACAATTTCTTAGTTTTAAATGGAATTTCCTGTATTTCAATTTCGTTGGATTTAGGTTCAAGTTTAAAAAAGCAATTGGTATATAAAACACTTTTAACTTAGCATTTAAAAAAAAAATTATTGAGAATGTATTTGTACTGAATGGATTTTGCAATATAGAACATCTCATATGTGAAAATCCCTTGAGAACTTTAAATATGATCACGTGGTTTCGTTATACTGTTTCCCAACAGGATAAGTCAAGATTTTAGTAAACAACATAAATCAGCATTAAGCCCTCTACAGATGCATAAAATAATTGCAAAAACCCCTCACTTGCAGCTACAAACCAATTAAGCGTTTTTTCTCAGAAACAGTAAATATACAAAATCTCTAATTTTTTATAAGTATGTTCCTAGTGAAAACTTTGAGTGTTGGACAAAAGGGTGGTGCAAGGTAAAATGGAATGATTTGTAATTTCTGTAACCAATGAGGAAAAAACCAACCCTTTTTTTGACTATAGTCAATGCAGTTAGTGAAAGATATCTTTCTGCTGGATTTTTGTCCCAGAAAACATATTGAAAATCTTTTCTGAAATACTCTGAGGATATTTCTTACATATGACTCTTGGCAAAATAGATACCTTTTAAATCTATATGTGAGAAAGTTCACCCTGCAGGGAGTAAATGGTATGATTTTAATTCTTAACTTCGTTTCTTCAACACTTTTCTGTGCTTGAAGCCAGAAAGCCTCTATTGTCTCTTAAGGTATTATTCTCTTTGGGGATGGTATTGTTAATATTTGTGCCCTGCTCCATAGCTCTGTTAAAAAAGCCTTCTCAGGGGTATAGAGTGAAATAATTGGAGTTTTTCAAATATGATGATTTTGTGGGAGTTTTTTTTGAGAAAATTGTGGTTTTTTTTAATTTCTACAGCTTTCCAGAAAAATATTTCAGGGTTAAACCAAGTTTTCACTTAAAATTTTTTTTTTTTAAGCCAAACCTTTTTCTGATTAGAAAGGCTCTTTAAAGGTGCTTTATGTTTTTTTTCCGGGCCAGCTCAGCCACTTTTCAAAAGCTAGTTGCTGTGGGAGTGACCAGAAACTAGTAGCTATGGGAGCAAACAGCAACCTTGAATTTCCTAGGTTTCTGCAGAAAACCCCATACTTTGTGCTGACATTTTGTCTAAAATTAATGTGAATAGCTGATGCTTTTATAAGTATTTTCTTCCATTTACTTCTGTGATGTCTGATAACATGTGCACTTGTGTAGATGTCTTTCCTTCAGCTGGTACATTTAAGGTAATCTCTCTTGTTCTCTCATTAAAAATCTTGTAGGCACTTATTTTTTAAAATCAATCTTTGAGCCCAGAGCTGTTCATGCAGGACACACAGAGCTACATTCTGTAGCTTTGACTTTTAGGAAACAAAACTTTGTTAAAGGATTTCCTAGAATTTACCATATTGCACTTTAGAAGCATTTTCCTATTTAAAAGTAGAAATTTTACTGAGGTGTAGAGGAAGGCTGGAAGATACCCAATCTTTATTTGGCTAAGTGTTCCAAATAGATTTCTTACTTATTGCTCAACTTTTCTATCACATAGATTCAGTACAGCATATGAGGTGTTTTAGAACTCTGAAGTAAACGTCTGTGTAACAGAAGCTGAATTTTTTTATCCTTCTGGATTTTTTTTTTCATGCAGGATCTTTGCCCTGACTCATATACTTGTTTTGTCAGATGTTATTCACTATTTTGAGATCAAATTTTGCTCTGCAGACACCCTCTCTATTCCTACTCAAATGAAAATAATCTATATAGCTGAACAAGTACCCCCAAAAGCATATCTTAGCATTTCTGCCTTTAGTTGGTATGAAGTATTCACCATGAGAAGGGAAGAGGCACAGCCTATGTCTTGACAGAGTCCAGGCATTCAGCATTATAATTATGTAGGGCTCTTGAAAAGTATTTTCATTTGCTTTCTGAAAGAATGAAGTGCTCTAGCTGCAAAAGTGAGTTTATTTTCTTCGGATTTTGATTTTGGTAAAGCTGTTCAACAGACAAATGGTTACTGTTCATTTGCACATGCCTAATTAAGCAATTAGGACTTCTGGAAACTATATTGGGAAATATAGTTTTTAAAAAGTGAGAATGAAAAGTACTCTCTATGATGGCAACTTTGAATATTTGTTTGCTTCTAAACAGCTAAGACCTTAGTGAATTAAAAGAAATCTGACTGAAGCTCCTTGCCATTTGTCCATGAGCCCATTCTGAGCTTTGAAGGCAGCCTCCCAGATCACAGTCCTAGGTGATACATTTGCTATATTACAGTGCCATTTCTATATTTCAGTGGTAAAACTGTTTTTACAAACACTGTAGTTTTGTGGGAATAACTGTTGTCAGTTCCTATGCGTGCAGTTCACGTGCTGTTGCCAAAGAGCCAGCGTGGCTGGACTTGTTCGATGGAGATCACTTTCAGCTGAGCAGGTCCTGCTCTTTGGTTTTGCGTCGTCCTGAGTCTTCCTGAAACCCAGTTACTCATCCACCTTTCCCCACTTAGTTTCTGCAAATTATTAAAAAAATACCATGTCAAAGGTTCCTGCTTGCTACCATTACGCATTTCTCTGCATCTTTTACACTACTCTGAATCTGACAGCGTGTCAGTCAATAATGCGATATATCAGTGATATATCACCCTGACTCTACAGAATGCATTATGAGGCTGAGCAAAGTCTAGAGCTGACAGTTGTCTCTGCTTTTTTTCAAATTTACTACAGCTTGCAATATAATGGGAGTTTCAAATGAGGGATAAAAGTTAAATTAAAGAGAGTAAAATTAACATAACAAAATTGAATCACATTGTGTTCTGTTAATCCTTATAATTTAATTTTTATTTTATTTTGTAAGAGTCTCAGTTGTCACTTTCTGGATTTTGATTACCTCTTCAAGGAAGAACATTAAATTAATTTTCTTCCTTACATGTTACATATTTTCTTTCTTGGTATGCTGAGTGTTTTTTCAGGTTAGTCAACCACTTCCACTTTATTTGAAGCAATTAGTATTTTCACATTTGTGGGATTTGATGTTCTTTCAGCAGTAAATCTGTTAGAATAGTGTTGTCCCTTACATAGATAACAGGACATCATCCCTTACATACAAACCTCCTCACTTTTCCTTCAGTGGAATAAATAGACAATGCAGATAACTTAATCAATTTGGATTTTTCCTCATATATTTTTATGCTGGATCTTCTAAACTATATAGGTTACTATATCTCCTCTTATCTTCACTCTCACACACCTGTGTAAATGACTCCCACACCCTTCTTTGTGTACCTCGGGTTTTTTTACTACAAGACGTGGATGTTCAGTAAAAGATTTAAATAGTAATAAAGCTGATGAACATTTTCTCTGTACAGTTTAATGAGATTTCTGTACCTCCCTTTGTCATCATTTCACAATGATGATAAAAAAGTTTCACTTGGGTACACATAGTTTTGAAAAAGCCTGCCTGACTTATCTGTTGGCTGTTTAAGGTCTTTCATGAGAGTCAGGAAGAACTAAGCATTTCAATTTCTTTTCTTAGCATTCTGCTCTGAAATCCTGGTATTTCTGAAGCCAAAAGGAAGTTGGTAGGTATTTACCACTAATAGTAAAGGTGGTCATCACTCACCAGTGGGAAAAAAACCAGGGAGACTATTCTTTTAATTTTATGTGTATTCTATGGTAGTTTTGTTCATAGGATGAACAAAATTCAAGTGTACTGGAAATGGCTGCTGGAATGCAGATTCCTTCCTCTTTTTAGAAGTTTAATTGCATCAAATAACCTCACAATGACTTTGCTCTCATTGTAGCATGCTATGTACATCAAGGAATTAGAGCCTCTGTCTTTCCTGGTCTTATCAAAAGGTGAGGAGGGGAACAAGAAAAATACATCAATGAATTTCTCTGCTGACTGAGAATGCTGCTCTTTGGTTGTTTTACACATTAGAGAGGGGAATCACCAAGCACCGCGCAAAAGATCACAAATTGTACTTTCTACAAAGTGGTATTATATACATAAATCTTCTGAAAGACAGATACCTTTGGGATATCACAGGCTATAGACTTCTGTGTAATCCATTACCCATGCTGATATAAACCTTTGATTTGTGGGTTTAAACCTGAGGCGGAGTAACCTCATAAATATGCTAATCCACAGTAATCAAGAAAAGTGCTATTGCAAATACAAAATTTTTATTCTGCAGCTCCAACAGCTTTATAGCATGCTCTACATTTATAACAATAAACTTTGGGAAATTACTCTCTTCATGTTTAAGAAAATGCTTTGCCCTTTTCTTGTCATCTCACAATGGGTTTTACACACATTATTTTGAATGGCATGATCTTTATGCAAAATTCAGGGCATGTTTTGCCTTTTCTAACCAAGTATTTGATTTCTAAAATGAACACAACATTGTATAAATTTTAAAAATTCAGCTTTTGTAACCTTATAAAAATTTTATTATCATTTTTATTAAGCTGGAGACCAAGCAGTAGGTTAACTGGTGATTGTCTAGGAAAACCAGCCCTACTGTGTATGTAAAAAGATAAAGACTGGGAGAATCTTGAAAAAAAAATCTTATCCTTTTTAGTAGCACATTACTCATGTCTATTTTATGTATTTCTACACATACACATAGGCATGAATGTTGCATGATGCCATGATCATCATATGAAATTCTACAGTTATTCAAACAACTGTGATACAAATGCAGTGTAGATTTGTTTATTTTTTTTAGGAAACATGAAAAGTATCTTCCATGTAGGAAAGAAAATAGAACATTTTTCCTGTTTATAAACTTCAGAATACAAGACTTCTGCTTTCCTATGGGTGTGCAATTTCTGTGTACTAAGAAATCCTCCCTGAATGCTATACAATGCTAACTGAAAAAACAGTTATGGTTAAAAACCAGTCTTTTCAAGACATAAACAGACGTTTTCTTCAGTTGATATTTCAGTTTTGCAATATTAATATTTACTTGGTAGATTTTGACTAATCTTATTTCTAATCCTTGTCTAAGAAAAATTGAGTTGCTTTTAAAATGGAGGGAAAAATAACCAGTCAGTTCTGAAATAATTTATTTAATTAGTTCTTATGAAATACCTGTCAAAAATGATTACTTTCTAGTTTCTGTGATCAGTAATTATGATTATTAAGTGCTTGAAAGATTGAAATGTAAATACTGCTAGTCTGAGCAATGTAGTGTTTTCCAGAGTCTTAGGTTTGTGCTTGCCAGATAACTGTGTAATGCAGCTGTATATTCTTGCATATCTGTCTGATTTTTTTTTTAATATAAATTCAGGGTTGATTTTTTTTGGTGACCTGACACAAAACAACCCATTCACTCTTCAGAAAATGAGATTATATTTTAGTTTTAAGTTTAAATGTGACATTTTGTAGAAACAAGGCTGCTCTTAGCCTCTTTGAGAACAAGGAGTAGTTCAATACATATTCACTTTAAAATCCCTTAGGCATTTTAACATGAATCTCAGATATTCTTTTAAGTACATTTGGTTTGGTTCAGTACCACCAATTAGATTTCTGTGCATGCATTTTCCACAGGTTGCTCCTGCCCAATCTGTAAACATTTCCATTCAAAAAATGTAGATGACTTACTTTGATGCCAACTTCCATGGACTGTGCAAACTACGGAGCACAGCAGCCTATCCTTGTAGAATTTTGGGTCCTTATGTGGTGCTTGGCAGGATGCTGGTAGGTGCACATGATGCTGCAGAAGGATTCCCTGAGTCAGGGGTAAATGAGAGGTGGTTCTATGTTGCTATGTCAAGCATAGGTGAAGTGGCTCAGTGCAAATCAGGCATTGCAGGGATTTTTTTTTTTTAGCTGCCCTAACAGGAGCTTCTGTCCAACTTGAGACAATACAGCTTGGTGGCTTTTTTATCTGTGCCTGCAGTGCTCTGCCCAGGGTTCACTAGAGAGAGCTGAGGTCTTGCAGTGCTGAGTAGTGTGTACTGGAAATTTGTATTTCCAGAATTTCAAAGGCTTTGTTTTTGACTCTTCCTGTGGGAAGAGTTCTGAGCCACCCTGTGTACTTTACAATAACTGCTGTGAAGTGACTCTTCTGCCTCAGTGAGACAGACAACTTTATAAAGTTAAATGTGCCCTGTCACAGTGGCATTAACTCTTTGAGTCCAGTTTCATCCTCCAGGAAATTTGTTGTTTAACAATCCATGTGGATTCTTTAAAATATATAATTCAAATACACATCCCATCTCACCAATAATTATAGAAATGCAACTTAAAATATGTCTGTTTAGTGGTAATGGCTAGGCATTTTCCTGGATGTAAAATCCTGGAAGAAATCCAAATTGCTTCATCAACTGCAGCCACAGTTTGACAGAGCAATATGATAGTACTGTGCCAGCACCAGCAGATTTAAACTTGCCCTGCTAATTCAATTTTGACATTTATGAAAACATCATATGGGTCTTTTGCATTTGAGGATGTATCCTTTAGACTCTCTTGTGAGAGGAGAAGAGATAGCACTTCAGTTTTCCTTTTTTAATGTGATATTTTTTATTGAATCATTTTTCCTCAGAAATGTATGGCACTTTGTGGAGAGCAATTAATCTGTGTGAGCAACTGGTTGGTGTAGAATCACTAACGGTGTATAAAGTTAGAGATTTTCTGTGTTTGTTTTTTGAATGCATATAATTTACAGTTTTGACTTATTATGGTATCCTAGAGCCTTGGTAGTTTGCCAGTTATTTGGATAGGATTTTCTATTAAGGGCAGGGATTCCTAGTGTTTTCCAGGCTCATTGATCATGCTACACTAAATGAGAATGAAGGTATTACTGCACAGCCCCAGTTAGTTTCTCAGACTCTTTAGATGTAATATCAACAGCCTGTGCTTGAGCTAATTTAGGTTTGACAGAAAAAATTCTAAATTACATTGTCCGAATAAAAATTGTTTTTCTGAACAGGGGTGAGTCATAAAGGATCTTGAACAAAGGTGTATTTAGACATGACTTGTAATGGTAGCACTGTAAGTCAGAGGACCATGGAATTTTTTTAAGAAAGTTGAAAATGAGCCTGCAGTTGTCAGCATCAAGAAACAGAGAAACAGAAAGGGATCAAGAGTCCATTTTGCTTTAAAAAAAGTCAGCACTAAATGTGTTTTGTTTATTGGAAGACCAAGATGCTTGATGTGGAGAGGGAGAGTTTGACATGTCAAATGGTACAGCTTTGATTTAGGATGACCCAAGGACAGAAACCCCACACAGTCTGACAAGAAGTGCAAAGTCCTAAACATGGCGGAATTAACAAACATCAATTTAAGTATCACAATATTCTTTGATTCCAGTTCAGGCAACACCCAATTGTGGGGCCTCATTAGGAGAAAATTACCCTCTTTTACTCAGCTCTGGTGGGGCTGAATGAGGAATGAGACTCCAGTTTTTCATGTCCCAGTTTAGAATGCGTATTAGAGAAGGCATAGAGAAGTTGAGAGGGTCCAGTAGAAATGCCACAGAGATTTTTTTTTAGGGGCCTGAAGCATACAGGCTGGATCTAAGCTGTGGAGTTTGGGCTTGTTTAGTCTGGCAAAGAGACTCTAGTAGTAGGCTACAGTTGCTTGTGGAGGAGTTACAAAAGTGGTGAAGCCAAGTTCTTCTCAGTATAGTTGCAGGCAGTAGAACAAGGGGGAATAGAATTTGCCTTGGGGCATTGAGACTGAACATTAGAAAAGATTCATTGTATTATCAATGCTGCATGGAAGCAAGTTTCCTGTAGTGGCTGTGGAATATTCACTCTTGGAGGTTTTCAAAACTTACCTGGAAAAAGACACTGTTGACCTGATCTGATGTTGACAGTAGCCTGGTTTTGAGTAGGAAGTTGAACAACATGAACTTGCAATGTTTCTTCCAGTCCACAGTTCTGTGACTCTGTGATGATAACATGTAAGAGCACATTCCGTAACAGGTGCAGCTTTCCTAATGCAAAACTCCTTAATTTATCAAGTCGTAATAAGATGTCAGAAGAAGTCATAACAAGAAACCTGAAACCTGGTGTTGAAAGGAAAATTCAATTCTAGTAAGTGACAGAAATGGCTTTTCCTTAATGTAGTTTGACGAACAAAACCATATCGTCATGCAATGCTTCTCTTTGTAGTAGAATTTAATCATTCAACTCTGCCTGACAAATTCTCTTACTTCATTCCCTTCACTTCTGTATCTTATTTTCCTGCCTGTCCATTTAATCTAGCCAGGCTTTTAAAAACCAGAGTTTTGGAAGATGTTGTCTAGAAATCTGCTGTTTCATGCAGTATTAGGAGATCTCAATCCCATAAAGATTTATGCCTAAAATAATTTCCCAGTACTATAGGTCTTTGTGTCAATTATTTTTAATCTTTTTTTTAATTTAATTTTGAAACGTGTCATTTCTCTCTCATCTATATATTTTAATTTTCTTTCATTGACTTTAATATTCAATATTTCAATATCTTAATAATGTCCACATTAATCATTATAAAAATGTAAAATTTTTTGCAGACTGAATAAAACTGTAAGTTAGATAATGGTTTCCGTCCTCCAGATTTGCTCCTTGCCTTCATGGAATTTATTAACTGAGGATTTCTCTGTGTGGTATGTATTTGTTCGTATGTGTATACAAACAGCAAATTAAATAAAGAAGTGAAATAGTGGTTTGTGCATATTGAATTTAATAGGCAGAGTGCCTATTAGGTAGGAAAAAAACATCAGCTGTTATAACCTTCTTTAGGGATGTCTTTCATCTCACTTGAATACAAAACTAGATTGTCTTTCAGCCTTGCATGACTCCAAATAGTGGAAATAATATCCTGCAATTATGACATTGTTTGAGAAACGAAGGGGTGGGTATTTGGATAATCTAGAGTATGCCACCATGAGAGACAGGACTTCAGCATGCAGAGCTAATTTGTGGAAGCTATTTATCAAATCTGGATGTGAAGGCTGTGATTCTGAGTCTGATTTTATTTGTTATCTTTCATTTTCTATTCATGTTATCATGAATGTTTTGTTATCACTAAATATTATCATCTGGGAGGACTGTTTGTCAACATCAAACTAAATTCTTTGCAGACATCAACAAAGTAGAAAGTAGTAGGATTCTGCTGGCATATTGCTTCTCAGATCATTTAATCCCAAGAAGATGAAATGCTTTTTTTGCCTATTTTATCATGTTGTTTTACAGAAATACCCAATCAGTACTTACAAAACATGGGAGAAATTTATTTCACCTAACATTATTTATATTCTAAGTTTGCCATTAGGCCCATAGTCTAACCTAATCACAGACTCCCTGTGTTGTTAGCAGAGAGAAATGGCAGCTCCATAGGGTAATTCTTTACAAGTTATGAGAGTCCAGCATCTACTTCAGAGTCGCTCACGTATGAAGTGCCTTCCCATCTCTGATGATTCCTATAAGCTAGCTGACTAGTTTTGACTAGGGTCTCACATTTGACTAGATTTGACATATTCCACATGACAAAATTCAGATAAATTTTCTTCAAAAATTCTCTTTCAAGTTCTAGGAAAGCCAATACATAAAATAAATAGGTGGCCTTTTAACCTCCATGTGATTAATGTTTCTCTTATTTAGACAGAGGTAATTTGTTGGTAAATTTGTCTTTTTCTAATCATGTTTTCTTGGAATTTCTTTGGAATTTTCCAAAGGTAGAGAAATGCATCTTGTGCTTTGCCTGTTAAATATTTCTTTTGGGAAAATGACAGTCTCCTACTATCTGTCTGTCACTCATGTAGGTCACTCTTCATAGTAAAAGCCTTATGTGAAAGAAGAGTTGGTACCATTTTTTTACTCTCTCTAAAAATCCCCTAATATATAACTGTACTTATTATTGTACTTATATTTAAACAAAAAATCAGAGTAACTTACCTTTTCCTTTGTAAGTATTGATTGTTCAGTAATCATGTATTTACTGAGTTTAAAGATATCCTCAGGTCCCACCCCACCCTATTTATTATGTAGTACATAATAATGTCTTTAAAATAGCTTATGCTTACGTCTCTGCAGTCATATTTCTAAACTTCACTTCATACTACAGAAGGTAAGTGTGAAAATTTATTATGTATTTAAATTTTCTAACATCCCATTTCCAAATTAGCACAGTATTTGATCTTTTAAATTTTCTTTGTAAAAAAGATATACACAAAAATGTTCCCATCAACAAAATATTTTTCCACAAATATTTTTCCTCAGCTGACTTCTGTATTTGTTGTCTAATGTTGCCTCAGTCAAAGTGTTCCTCAAGAATATATAAATGATAGACAATGAAATATGTTAGCCTTTGTGTTCAGTCAATACCCATTTCTTCTGATTCGGTACATACATAGTACCAGTGTGGGAGTGTATAATAGTTTTATCCAAGAAGAAATTAAATTATGGTTTTGATGATATTGAAGGAAGTAATAATTCTGCAGGGTTTAAGTATGCATAATCAACACAGTCCAGGCAGTTTAGTTTGGGTTATGTCTGACCTTATTGCATTATGTTTCCGGGTTTAATAATTAGGCCTTCTACTAGAGTTTTACCATGTATTTATTTTAGTTTCTCTTATTTGTTCATTCTTAATTTATTAACAGTGGGAGATGAAAGAATTGTATTAACGGAAGTATTTGTTCATTGTTTGAGAGCCTGAGCAGATAGAACTTCAGTGGGTAATGTCATGAAATGGAGCATAGATTAAAATTGCTTTTTGTGTACATTGTTTGAATATATGAAACTTTTCATGCATTAGCTTCCTGTTTACTGCAAATGTGGAATTTTGATTTAGTGAGCTCTACTTGTGCCTAGTTTTCCCTTTCTTTTTCCTTTTGCATGATTGGTTTCATTAGAATTGCAGACACAGCTTCTTGACAGTTATACTTTTAAACTGAAACACAGAATTCTAAGGGCAGACTTACTATTTCCATATGAAAGACATCCCTGAGTTAGACTTCCAAGATTATCTCATTTTTGTCGTGGAACAGATCTTGACCTATTGTTCTGTATTATTGCCACATGTGATAGTCAAGGTGAATGTGAACTGGAGTAATGGCAAAAAAAATGAATCTATCCCTGCAGACATTAACTTTCAAAGTTGGAAAAATCTCAGTGTTCCAAAGTTGTTCCTGTTTAAACAGACCTATTCCATTCATCATTATTCAGTATAAAGTGTATTTCCCACATCATGCATGTAACCAAAACATGAAAAATTAGGAAATACCTTGCTTTGAAACATTGGTTGCAATGAATCCTTGTGTGCAGTGGTCTTTGGCATAATCTGCTGGCTGTCTGAATTTGAATTCTTAATTGGTATAAAAGATTTGCCAGCAGTCACAATGCCTTGTCTTCCTATTAGGTCATGTCACATAAAAAATGTTGGTTTGTTCATTTTTTCAAAAACATACTTTTCGAAGACTTAACCATGGCAGAGAAAAAAAAGATGGAAATATCTTTTGCGTGCTGGAAAAAATCTCCACTGTTCATTTATCACTCATCAGCTTTTTCTTTATATACCTTTTAATCTCTTAAGACTGTGAGGTGGAACCTATACATAACAGATTTGGCTTTGGAAACTTTTCATTCTGTCTCTGAGTTTTTATGACTCTGGCTTTTAGAGTCTATATTTAATTTGTATATTGGTGTTACTTTGATCTAAAGGAATACAAGCATAGTTTACTATAAGATTGTACATGAAAATTAAATTTTAATATTTAATAACAACAACAACAATAATAATAGTTCATAATAATTTTCAGATAATCCAGATAAAAATCCAAGCAGAAATTTTGATAGGAAAAACACCACTGACAACGCTGTTCCTAAAAGTTAAAACAGCAAGATGGTTTTTGTAGATTGAAGTTTTTATCTTTTATTAAGCCAGGTGGATACCTGGAAAAGTTAAACTTTCAGACACAGAAGCTCTTCTTCATGTCTGATACAGAAGCATCAGACTTTAAAGCTAAATCCAAGTTGAAAGCAATTGCTCAGAGTTTAATTATAGAGCATTTTTCATAAAACACTGCCGTTCTTACCTTTAGGTCCTGCTCTTCACAACTCCTCTACAAGATGAACCTTGAGTCTAGGATACAAAAATCTTGGCTTTAGCAGAAACATTAGCTTTATGTCACATTATAGCTTCCATGCACATGCTTTCCCTTCATGTTTCACAGGTTATAAACTATCTATCACACTTTTTCATTACAACTTGCTTGCCTTGTCAACTCATCTTTCTCCCTCAACCTTCCACTTTACTCCACGCAAGAAAATCACACAAGAAAGATCTGATATATGACCTAATATACTAAAAAAAGCAATCTTCCCAACTTCTCTTTTGGTCTGAATTCCTCTGTTCTGAATGTAAAAAGAGCTTGCATGCTCAAGAGATTGGCTGATTTTGATCTTGTGGACAAAATATTGATGCATGCAACTCATTATCATAGATCCTCATAGCTGGAGTTTCACCACTATTAGAACATTCCAAACTACCCCACAAAAATTTCTACTTGCTCAAGGTAGAGATCCTCAAATCACAGGACAGATTTCATTCTTGATGAAGATGAATCACAAATGAAGGAAAAGCTCAAACAACTTTAGGGTTTTTTTCTGTGAACCACATGTTGAGATTAGACTTTTCTCTACTGGAGTACAAAACTGGAATTTCTAAGTCCTGTGATTTTTTTTTTTCCCCGGCAAATTCACTATAGATTGATACTCTAATAATCATGTGCTTATATTTTTTTAGCAGCAAGTGAGAAAACTGAAGGCCAGCTATAAATCAACTGGCATTGGTTTTATTCAAGAGACATCCAAATATTGTAACCAATTTATAAGGAAAAGAAAATTAAGCCATGTTATGAAATCACACTAAAAATTTTTTTGCATATCTTGTAGCCCTCAGAATATTATTCCTTTCTTGGCGGTACAGTTTTGGATGACATGATTGTGAAAATTATGACTTCTGATTCACCTCAATATTTATAGTTAATTTATTTTTCTTTGCTGCCAATAGTAGAGTATTTAAGAAAAATAAACATCCATTTTGCAGATTTCTGCAAAACCTGTCATTATTTGTGCTTTAAAACAACAATTTTTCTGTACCGGTATTGGATTGTGAAGTCAATGAAAACTTTGACCTATAGACAAACAGGGAAAAGAACTTCAACTGTTGCAGTTGATGAGAAGTTTTCTAGTGGTTCCTGTAAAGGTGAGAAAA